>WEIV01008283.1:448482-458813 GCA_013390005.1 Calyptomena viridis
AAGAGGCGATGATATCACTTACAAGGGAAGCCATAAAAGCTTGATTTAAAAGTATCTTTAACTGAGAGTATCTGATTTCTCTTTTGCTGCTCTTCCCTAAAGTCAAGGTTCTTGACAGTTTTTTTATGGACAGACCAACCTCAAACAATTCTAACATGTCCGCAATTAATTATGTGTTTGGTACTCCCATGCAGAACATCAAAATAAAACTATTATTTCTTTCCTTAAAATATTTGATTTTAGATTATGGAAAAAAAAGAAAGAAAGCATGAGGACAACATTACCCTCAGGAGTTGCAGGGTGACTCCTCAGAGTCTGGAGGACAGAGCAGTCATCCTCCTGTCTTGGGGAGAGGAAATTCCCTTCAGTTAAAAGCATACAACACAGAAAACACAAATATCAAAAACACACAGTCCACATGCATCACAACATGATTAGGTGTAAAATTATTCATAGCCACCCTTACTGCACTTTTGCTGTTACCCACACACTGTACAAGAGAGATGTTGACAACCTACAAGTCAGATCTCGTAATGAAAGGAGAAAAAAAAATTTAAGAAAATAACATTGCCTCTTCTGACAGCCATTTTCTGCTGTCTTAGAATGACTGAGCACCTAGATAAGCAGCCACTCAGATTGTGCAGCTTTGGAGAAAAACAGATATGATGCAACAAGACCTCAGCTTGGGAGTCAGAGACTGAGATGACCTTGGGCCCAGAACAACTCCCTCTTCCACAGGGGTTGCATGAGCCTTCCCTCATACTGAGAGGTTACTACTGGTGCTAGAAGTTGGAACTGGAAACTAATTAGATCAAAGTTGTGTCATATGGGTCTGTACCAGCTGCACTCACAGTTCACACTTCTGCTCTCCTACATAGATATAAAACTTGAACTGAGGACTATCACTTTTTAGCTCTGAGGTTGACAGCAAATGAAACCATATATAAGCATCAAGAATTGAATATTGGACACCTGCTGGTGCATACTGAAGTAAAGCACAGTCAAACACAGAGGCTGCCAGAGTAGCCTTGGTCAGATATCAGTTTTTCTGTTACTATTAAAAAAAAAAAAAAAAAAAGGAAAAGGTTGGTTGAAAAGGGAATCATGCACATAAACACTGGTGTAGGCAAGAGTTCAACAGTAAAGTATTACAACACATTACATGCTACTTTTTCACTCCTTTCTTCTATTTTTATACAACCAATGAAGTTTCTAATAAAATAGACACTTAAATCATTAGTGTCTGAATGTAATATCCATTGATGAGCACACAGGCTGTATCTCTCAGCATCAGCATTACTGACATCGGCTGCATCAAGATGCACCTATTTCATATTTTTAAGACTTTTGCTTACCTTTATTGCATTTTAATAAAAGCCCAATTTCAAAATGGCACCCTTAAAACAGTCACAAGGAGCAAGCCTGGGGGAGAGCATGTACTGGATACTGAAGTGCTTGGCTAAGGTTCCTAAGTGGCGGATATGATGGGAAAGTACTAGTTTTTTATAAATTATCTCACATAGCAATCTCATAATCATCCTGCCATTGGATACACTAGATCAAAGTGAACATTTTAATGTAGAGATCAGAGGAAATTGCTGAACATAAGAATTCCTGGCACAACTAAAGCAGCAATTCCTCTTTAGGGAAAAAAATTTGAAAAGGTGCCATTTGGGAACCCTTGCTAGGATAGCAGAAAGAGTACCTCAGATGGCATAACAAGTACATTAATATACCTCCCCAAAAAAAGATTCTCTTTGCAGAAACAAGGTTCCAATGACAGTAACTCTAGAGTCAAAATGCCACTCCCAAGCCATCACTTAAACTGCAAAGATCTCTATCTTGTACAGACCTCTGTTCTACTTTGATCTTCCTCCTCCACTATCTTACAGTGTCCTTTTGTCTAGTGCATAACACCTCCACAAGTGCTTCACATGCAAAGTTCACCAGTAGTGTAAGGAATTGTGAAAGCGGTGAGTTGTAAAAAAAAAAAAGCGTGTGGAAGAATATCCTAACATCATCCTGAAAATATTTGCAAGCAACAGCTCTCAGAAGTTTATTTTTTAAATACCAGTATCTATCTTGCTAAACATTAGTGTAACAAATTGTACTGTAGCAACATTGCATTTTAATTTGGCATCTTAATATTTCTCTGGAGGCAAGCATTAGGCTTTGTGTATCAGTATCCAAAATATTTTATTAAAAGTTTATATGACTAAAGAAATAAAAAAATCATTTTTGCAATTCTGTGACCTTTTGAATTTGGGGCAATAAATCACCTTTTTGAGAAACTGAAGAAATCTAAATTTGGGTCTCAGTTTAAAGGACATAAATTTCTGTAACTAAATTCAGCTTTCTTTAGATTTTGGTCCTATATTAATCAGAAGATTTTAAAAATAAAAATTGTTGATAAGGTATTTCAACAATAAGCTTTTCACTTAAAAATATCTGTGCATTGATAATATTCAGCTGTTGTATTGTCTGATACAACAGCATAGAAGTGGACAAAGAAATGGACTTCTGACATCTCTTTAATGATTAACATTTTCAAGCATCTTCAAGTGTGTTGGAACTGTTTGTCACCAAAAACTCAGACCATTTCTTTGTCCTTGTAAACTTCCAGTTTTGAAGCCTCTAGCACTAGCAATACTGGGAGTATTACTTTCAAAATATATTTAAGGCTTCAAAAGATTTCGCTTAACCAAACTTTTGCAAAGACTTTAGTTCATTATTATCTTGAAGTCACATAAAGAGGAAATAGTGACACGCTTTCCCAAGAGATTACTTTTAATTTAGTAAGAAAATAAACATTTTGGCAAAAGGTTTCAAGGATGACACACAACCAAGGCAAAAGCATTCACAAAGCTTAGTCAAATACAGCCCATTGGTTTTAAGTTACCCAAAAGAAGGTAATCATGTGCTTTCCATGCACTGGGGCTGCAGGCCATGTGCCTTTTGTGGAGCTGGAGGCTTGGCCCTCTCTGCACAGACCAACAGCTCCTGCACACCACCCACACACACAATTGCATTTGTGCCAACCCAAATAATTGTATCATTTTGTGAGATTCGAAACCGGTATCTCACAGTCCTCGAGAGCTGATACCTGAATATAAAACACAATTGGAAAGCCTAAGAAACCATTGGGCATGAAGGACAATCAGGATAATAGTTAAAATCACAATGACACATAAACACATACTTGTTTTGACTTCACTTCACTGTCTAGATGACCAATCTTCAATAGCTCAGCAGACCAGACAAACACCTGCATAAGTATTTGCAGGTTTTTTTCTATCAGTGAAGTATTGAAACAGGCTTCAAATGAAGTATATACACAAATACTCTGCTGTTTTGAGAACTTCTTATGCATGTGTAATGCAGACCTATCCAGAAACGTGTTATTGTCTACTGTCAAAGTGTACAAAGAGATCTTGTGCCTGAAAAGAGAGCATTCACACATGATTTCTGTACCAGTAAATGGAGGAACGAACATGTCTAAAAGACCATTTATTTTGACTTTATTGATTTTTAGTATCAAATCAGATGAAGAGTAGAAAGCCATCACTGTGGCATCAAGTGAAAACTAAATATAGCAAACAAATCAGTTCACGAAATCACAAAATCTGGTAGAAAGGTAACAAGTGAGCTTTCAGAAAGACCTCAGTCCAGCTAGAACTCACAGTGACTTAACCAAGAGCATGACAAATCTCGGCATTCCCATTTCTCACCAATACATATGGTATTGCCAAAGTGAATTCACTCTCCTTTTTCTTTAGTCTGCGACTGTGATACAGTACAATGAAAAGTCCTCTTTTTCTGTTTCACAGTCTCATTAACAGAATAACTTTATGCTTTAAAATCCAGACATTTAAAAATTCAAATCTGCAGAAAATGAATAGAAATTTCGCATAGCACCCACTGTAGTCATCCTATGGACAAAATTTTTGAAGTACCTTATACATCTGTGACATGAAGGACCCATTCAGAAAATCAATAAAGCAAAAGATCTTTAAAGAAAAGAAGGAGACAACACTTAAAAATTAGCCCTATTCATTCTGCCATGGGAACATTTTTAATACACTTTCAAGATTTGCACCAAACATTTGTTATTCCATTCAAGCAGTCTGTTTCCAGAAAAAGCTATGCAGATAGAGGGATGACCTTTGCAACACAAAGGCAGTGAATTCAGACCCTGTTGTCTGCAGCTGGTGTTGCCATAGAGGACAAAATAGATAAAAAGAGTTGGAATATATGGTAATTTTCTTTGCATGTACCCTCTTCTTTCCAGGGACTGTATGCTCCTACCTTCAAGGATTTGTACTTCCTAACCAGACCTTTTCCAATAGGTGACCTGAAATAGTCAGAGTAGGACAAAGTGGATCTGGAGCAGGCACAGAGCTGGATGCCACTGGCACGTCAGCATCATGTGATGACACTTCCCCTCTCACCCTCCTCAGGTACTTTCTTGGGGTTACATAGAGGATGTCACCACCACACCACTTGCCATGCCAATCCACCCCAGCTGCTGTGCTGGTCTGCAGGCTGAGCAGGAGGACAAAGCAGAGGACAAGGAGAAGAAGGATAAATCACCACAGAAGGATCATGCAGTGCCTTGAGTATATGTATGGGTAATTTTCGTCTGCTTAATCTAATTACTTTGGTCTTCGGGAACAAATAATTTCAGCAGGGTTCTGGTTTAACCAAAAATTGAACCCACATTGCCGGGGGTGACAGACTATATACTGATTTACTGCACCTTTGAACCCCCCAGTTGTAACTTGCAAGAGGAGAAGATAAAATCTTCTGTGTTAAAAAGCACACACAGGAATTATATCACAAAGGAGACATCAGAACAGCAAACTTAATGACTTAATATTGTACAATATAAAATCATTCCAGTTGAATAACTTTTAATTTATTATAATACATAGATGCCAATTATGCCTGATTTATTAAGAGAAGTTCAGCAGTACCAAGGCCCTGTGTTTGAGTGGTTGCCATGGTACCCAGCTTTTACAAGGACATCTTAAGGATCATTAAAGTGTCAAGGTGATAAGTTTGACACTCAGTGGATTTAATGATGGATGATAATAATGTTACCTCTTCACATCATGGAACACCTAGGATCCAAGTTAGAAGGTACAAATTTTAAGTATTTTTAATTTTAGATGTTTTTTTTAAAAGACCAGCTGGAGGTGACATGAAATAGTGTTAACTCAGACTACGCTCTGCTCCTGTTAATGTAAATTCCTTAACCTCAGTTTTTTTAGTAATTTCAGGTTGCCATCATTCCTCAAAGCGTTCCAAACTGCTTTTATCAGATCTCACAGGCTTACCCCTGACCAGGGACTGCTGGGCAGTGCAGGAAATCGTTTCCAGGAACACTGCCAACCTAGCTCCCAGCAACTTTCATAAAATATTTGATACTAAGAGGGAAGTTGGAAAAAAAAGGAAAATCTCTGCTGTGTACTGTGAAAGAAACCTGATGGCAATATGTTCTGCATCTAAGCATCTAAGCTCTACTCCAGCTGTCAAGCACAACCAATTCATTTCACATTGGACATAGAACAACCTTAGGCTGATAATGACTTTCAGTGGCTTGCACAGACCTGATACAAGCCAATAACTTGAATACAAAAGGCTCTGGAGGCCTCAGCACAACCCTGAGTCTTAAAGATGTGCACACAGGAACTGTCATGACATTTTATTTTAGGTGCTTGTTTCTGTTACGGTGCAAGAGGACATCCTTCAACAGAGTTGCTGTGCAGGAAGGAGGGCTCAGAGGTGCAGCCCTCTCATTGCCACACATAGCCCTCCATCACCCCCTCACAGCAGCAGCTACCATGCAGCCTGCTCTTTTTTGAAAATACAATATCCTTCTGCTTTTGTTTTAACCTTCCAGGAATATTACTTGCATAACACCTTCATGAAAAAAAAATAGTTAAATAACTGCCCCTTACCTTGAAAGCTGTAAAGTGCTGGGATTGTGTATCTCCCTTCAGTGCAATGACAGTGTCATCAGACTGATGATTCCCGGGATAGCACTGCCACTTTGATCCCCTGACTCTGCTCAGAGCTACATACAGCATCATTTTCATACAGTAATTTACCAGTTTATCCTCATTATAGACCTGAGTCAGACTTTACAATCTCTTTTTAAGAGCAGATTTACTACACTGACACTGTTTTCTACCTGCCTGTTGGACTGGTGTAAATAAAAGACAGGGAATTACAGATCTAAACCCCAAACTTACCACCAGCAGCCAGCACTTGTGCCTACTAAGCTGCACTTCATTGCCAAACACCACTATGCCAGGTATTACATGTCTAGTGTAAACACATTTGACAAGCATAATCACAGTTTAGCTCTAGTATCTTCCAGTAAAGCTATTTTACTGACATGAGAATAATAGTCTAGGACAAGTACATAATGTTTTCCAGTCATTCTAAACAATTCTGTGCATACTTTGCTCCAGGAGAACAATTTCTCCTGTGCCAACGTGGACTCCCTTGCTTGACTTGGCCTGTGTTTTTGGCATAACTTCCAAATCTTGACAACTTCCTCGGTGTCACTAATAATTTGGGACAAGTAGTGCCTCTACTCAGGATCTTTCAGTCCCTGAACAGCTTTTGTGTATTCATGCAAATGTGTTTTCCAGTAACATTTTAGGTAGTGACATCCTGGCACTTCTAGACCTACAAGTTCCTCAGTCTGTGAAACGTGAGTCTGGATCTTGACCTCCCCGTACTAGTGACTTTTGCCTTCTGTAGAAATTGCTCAGACTCTGTCAAGACTTCGCATGGATCTGAACAAACTTAGAATACCCTGTTCTGGACCTATTTCTACTGCAGTGCTGGTAAGTAGTCCTGAGGGCACCCTGTCACTCCATGGGCATCCATCTGTGTTTTGCTTTCTGGCCATGAAACCTCAATGAAATAATATTTCATCCATCATCATCCTCATCAATAATAATAACAGTAACAACAACAATAATAATAATATCTTTAAATATTAAGTTTATTTTTCACTTTGGCAAAGGTATTGTGGTAAATGACATTTGGTCAAGTTTTACCAAACATTGGATTCCCATGAAACCTCTCTCTTTGAACACAGGGAGCGTCAATGTTTTGTTGTGTATTAGCCACCATTCTATTAAGTGACAACAGTAAATCCTTTTCACATCAAAAGAATGCTATGAATTCCATTGCAATTTATTTTTCTAAGGAAATCTGCAACTCCTTGTTACCTGCTAAGTAGAACACATTTCAATTTACTGTTATGGTACATTTCTGTGGACTTTTCTCAACATGTATTCTTATCACTACACAGCATCTGTTCTTGGGAGTCCATCGGAGCTGGGTATGTTTCTTTACTGCACTGCAGCCTGTGCTGTAGGGTCAGCCCTCGCAAACTCTTGAAAAGGGATACAAATGTATCTCCACTTTTTGCCTCTTTTCCGTTCATCAGAGATTCTCCCAGTTTAGGTTAGCTTGAACAGGATGCACAGCAGTTTCTCAGGTATTTTTGCTGACTGGGCTATTGGGTTTTGCAGGTTTTCACATATGAGAATTCTTTTCTTGCAGCATTTAGCATTACATGAGCATGCTGGGAAGCACAGTCTTCCCTTTCAAATGCTTCATCCTGGACTGGGTTATATCTGTGTTTTTACAAGTTCAAATGCTAGATATTAGTTTCCTAAACATCTTGACTCAGAGTGTAATTGTGGTCCTTTTTCTTATTAGAGAGCCTTTCAAGACTGTATTTAAGATTTGGTGTTATGGAGAATTTTATAACCTGTTACATCTCAATCCTTGTGATTAAAACATTGCCTTCCTGAAATTCCTTTTCATACAGTTTGCATTATTCTTCACATTTATTAGCCACAGCTTGAGAGTTAGTCTATCCTACCACGTTATTGCCCACAGTGCATGAATTTTGTTACACAAAATGTTCCACTATGTTCATTGAGAATCAAGGATTTCCACATAGTTCAAATGTGTGTTCTCTGTAAAAATACTTCCATCTTGGACATTGATTTGATTTTAAGTGAAGTTGGATTCTTCAAAACAATGATTGCCATTTTGTCTGTTTTTATTTTGTTGTGGGTTTTTTCCTATTGAAAATGGGGGTTCTTCTTGTCCAAGCATTTGTGTAAATGCATGTGATGTTTCTGAAAAGATCTTTTATTAAAGAAACTTGGTGAATGCCTTTCTTTTCCATTCACCTGAACACTTCTGCAGTCTCCCGTTATTCTTTTTCCACACAGAGATGAGCAGTCAAGCTTTTGACAGCTTTTCCCCAGAAACAGAACTTTAAAACAGGAAAGCTATTATGTCAGAAGCAATCCCTCTGCTGTGCCCAATCACAGCACAAAAACAATATCACATGATTTATGACTCACAGCAGCCCATGATTCACATGATTCACAATCGTGATCACCCACCAGTTGTAATATAAATCATCTGGATGGATGCTTTCTCAAAAATATGGATATTGAATAAATCAGAGGAAGTCACAATTGCCTAGTTAATGTTCACCAAGCAGGGAGGGAGTCCAAATTTGTTGAATAAATTATTTGTTAAGAATTATTCACTCACTTCTACTTATCACTATCTTTGCCAAAAGCCCCCAGGCTCTCCAAAGTGTTAGATCAGTACTAAGTGCATACTTCAGTGTAATGACTGGTGTCCAAATTAATCTGTTAATAGGAAAGTTTGTAGCAAACCTCCTGTAAATCGTATCTGTGAGGAAACAGGTTCCTCATTTACAGAAAATAGAACTGTTTTCTATTAAGAGGAGAGCTGCCTATTGAGTAGGTAATTACAAGAAGGCCTGTGTTGACCTGGCAATGAGGTAGTATATCTAAATACCTGAAGTGAAGGAGAAAAACAGAAATGAAAGCAGAGGCCCCATCTGTTAGACTATAATGATTGTGCTATTTGAAGGCAGAAAGGTTTGTCTGAAGCAGCTGGTTTCTCTCCAAGTGACCTTTTAGCATTTCTGCTTTTGCTGTCTGACAGATGTGTCAACTCAATAATTTCAAAAGCCCCTGAGTAAATAACCAATTGTGAGCAAGGATGACCCAAAGCGATGACAAAATGGGTGCACACACAGCACATTACAGAACATAATACCTACTGAAAGAACAGGGAACATTATCGAAGAGGGAAAACATTTTACTCTTTATTTTTGAGTAAATGGTTTTCCTGCTCACAGATCAGTTGGTTTCAAGGAAAAAAGGAACTGTGAAGTAAATGGAAGGGCATTGTGGCATGTTTGCCCTTGGAGCATGTCTGTAAGCCGGCTGCAGGACTCAGGTGGCATTTTGGAGCTCAAAATGGACTTCAGCTCCCTCCCTTGGCCCACAGCTGGGAAGAAGGACTGAAGGCCACAGCTAATTGGCTCTGTGAATGATTGGGGAACTGCAGAGAGGTGACTGCAATCAGACAAGATCCAATTGAGTTTAAAATCCGCTAAAGAGTTTTCAAAAATTATGCAGATGCTGCTTTTAACCTGAACTTAAAGTCTGGCTGAGGAGAAGGCTGGAGCACTTGGAGACCCCTGAACATGCTCCGGTCTGATGATGCATCAGTTACGCTGCTGATGGCCCACACTGTTAAAAATTGCTTGACCTGCACGGCTATCAGACCCTCCACAAAGAGTCAAATCTGCTAAATTTAGTCATATTTAACATAGTTGCACTTCAAAGCCTTTAGAGCTTTAAAGGAGCTGCTGGCACTGACAGCACCAAGTCATTCTCTGTTCCAGTGATGAAGAATAGTAGCACAAAAACAAAGGTTAGATATCAGTAGATCTATGCTGTATGTTAGCTGAGTCCCTTTGCTTACTTATGATGTGGTGGAAGGTGCTAACAAAATAAACTTTCTTTCTATTCTCATGTTAGTAACAGTCGCTAAAAACCCATTTGAGACTGAAAGAAAGACAATGCTGAAAGCTGGGAGATTTCAGCCATCATACTTCTACAGATCTAGCCTAAATTCTCTCCACACCTGTTTCCTCAGATGTAAGATACATTATATTTCCTATAATGATACTGTGAGCTATAATTTATTAACTTCAATAATGACCTCTGAGCTTTTATGAAGAAGAAGTGAAGAAGATTATTGAGTATTGGGTTTGTTTGGGGTTTTTTTTAATATTACATTGGCACTATATAAATCTGTTATGGTTTGTTTTGAGGAAAACTTTTTTCCACTTTTGTTTGTGGGCGGGGGGTGTGCCTGCCCAGGCAGGGCCGAGGCCCCTGTCCCACAGCAGCCCCAGGGCTTCCTGCCTGCCACGGTGCCTCGGACTGGGGCCCCCTGGTCTG
>WEIV01008283.1:459027-504118 GCA_013390005.1 Calyptomena viridis
TTTTAATAAAAGTTTTTATCTATCTTTATACTTAAACGAGTCTCGGAAATTTGATATTGAATTCATCTGAATTCACTTCAACCGTCCTTTTAAACGAGGACAAAATCAAATCTCAAATTAAAAGTTTGATAGCCAGAAAGTTCGATCGCGGTAACAATGAAATTGTGTCTCTCAGGGATTATGAGTTTGTCTGAGCAGGTCTGGTGTGCCCAGGCTGTGAACAACTGCAATGTCCATCAGAAATTAGAAAAAAGCAGAAATCTTAATTAAAATATGTTTTCAATATAAGACCAGATATCTATCTTTATTTGAGGGAGACCAGAGAATATTTAAGGATTGACAATTGATTTACCAAAGGAACAAATAAAAATGTAAAAATGTAGTTCTGATGTTGATCACACACATACTCTTAGAATATCATTATGAATATACAAAGAATAACATATATGAACACTTTTCTTAATCTGTAGTGACATATTCTGATTTAACAGAACTTAAATCCATTCTGTACAATATCAGTCACAAGTCAGTGCTAGGCTGAACTTACAGTTAAATTAATGAAAGTTTTTCAAATTTTCAAATTGTTTGAAGTTGTTTGCAATTTTGTCACTGATTTGCCATTGTTATTAGAGCGCAATAGCTGATGTGCATCCAGCAGTAGTTGGCAGTGTTTTAGTTTTGGAGTAGATTTTTAGATTTTTTCAAGTTTCAGTTTTTTATAAAATCAACAAAAGTTGTAGAAATAAAATTCCAGAGATTAACAGGCTAGATTTTATGCTCCAGTGGAAATAGGTGGATGGCTGCACTGCAAGACCAGCCAAGTTATAGGAAGCCTCTACAGAATTATCTCAAATGGCAGGGAATATCCATACTAATGAACAAAGAAAACACAAATGGAGGTTTCTCAAAGATCTTTATATACTATCTCATGCATTCCTATACTTCTCTCTCCTTTTCCTTCAGTACCAAAGGTGGAGTGGCCAGGTGGGAATCAAGCCCTCAAAATGTAAGAATGAAATGGCTGGCAGACAAACCATGTGTGTATTCTCTGCCTACATATCAGCTCAAAAGCAAGAAACCGCACGTTTATTAAACCATTTAATATGAAATTTTATATGGATCTGAATCATGGGTCATCTACTGCTATCATCTAGGACTTCTCAAACATTTCCATCAGCGCTGCCTCCATACAATCCTAAACATCCACTGGACTGACTCTGTGACTAACGTTACCGTCCTCGAACGGGCAGAGGTCACCAGTATTGAGGCCATGCTGTTGAGAACGCAACTGCCCTGGGCAGGGCACGTTTCCAGGATGGAGGATTACCACCTCCCTAAGATTGTGCTATGTGGTGAACTCGCCACTGGCTGCAATAGAGGAGCCCTAAAGAGGAGATACAAAGGCTCCTTGAAACAACACCTCAGTCTTGGCCATATTGACCATCAACAGTGGTCCACTTTGGCCTCAAATCGGGAATCATGGAGGCACACCATCTATTACGCTGCTGCCTCCTTTGAAAACTCACGTAGAATTAGCCTTGAGGAAAAAAGACACCGCAGAAAGAACCACACCTCAATACCACCTAAGGAGACTTTTAGCGGTGCCTTTTGTTCCTGGATTTGTCTATCCCACATTGGCCTTTTTAGCCATCAGCACACTTGTAGCAAGCGTGGGTAGAGCCCTTCCCATATCTTTGTTTGCGAAGCTTAGCCATGATGATGATGATGATAATATGAAATACCGTAAGGTAAACATATGTTTTGGTCCATACATTTATCTTATTATCAGTATACCTGCACAGACCTGTATTGTAGAATAATCCAGCACATTAAACCAGTTGTCAATGATAGCAGCAGAAGCTTGTCACAACTGGGCATTTTAGAGTGAATGAAAACCTCGGGAACTGTGCTGGTTAACTTTTGTACTTACCTTTTTTACTGTTCTCTAACTTGCTGCTATATTTAGAAAAGCCCCGTGTCTATCTCTATTAGGTTTTTATAGAGGTTTTTGTGAAATCACATTATAAACTCGAGGTCAGCAACCACTGAGTCAAGTAATTTATCAATTCATTACCCAGATGCAGTGCCTACCATTAGCTGTCTCATGATGCAATTTGCAGTAGGAAAAAAACAGAATGCAACTCCCTCCATGAGGAACAAGGTGTATTTAACACCACACCATGTTAATTTATCTAAAAACACTTTTTCAGTCTTGATCATGTTAGATTAGAAGAGATGGAAGAGCAGCTACAATTTGTAAAAGATCCCTGTGTTTCAGAGAAGAAACAAATATTTTGACTATGCTTTTCTGTTCTGCCTTAACTGCTTCAGGGGCTTTTCCTATGCATTTTTTTTCCAACACTCTGTTATGGTTCCTGGAAAACATTATTTTTCTCACTACCCATTTTGTCCTTTTCCATTTGGCAACCATCGATTTTTTTGTGTGTGTGTGTGTGTGTGTGTGTGTGCATGTTTTCTTCCAAGGTAAAATTAACACAGCTGTTTTCATATAACAACTTCAGTTTACACTGCACCTTGTCAGAGCAACATTGTTTTATATCTTCAGTACTGCAGAACCATAGGACCACTGTAACTCCACAGGACAGGATCACTGCATATACATTAGAAGTACATATAGCCTTTTTATTGCAATTTATTACGGGAAAATTTTTCAGCAGACAAACAAATGATTAATTTGTAAAGTTGAAGACTGATCTAGTGTGAAACTCCTGTTGGCCTCAATAGAAAAGCAAAATTTAAAAATCTCCTAGGCTTGATGCTAATGGTACATACCTCACCTTGCAAGTAGACTCTATAGTTTCATAAAGTCTCTTAAACAAGATGTAGCATAGCATAACTCACTGCAGGCAGTGGTTGAAGTTCCTCAGTAACTGGATTTAGGAGTCCAGTTGTCACAACATTTCTCAGGGACACTGCTCAGGAGAGATTATGGTCTATAAAAGTGGCCATCACCACTTTTGTGTATCTCGAAGGCTCTTCAAAATCAGACAAGCCCATCAGCACAGCCTCTGCTCTATTAAAAAATGTCAATGGAAATTAAGAGAGGAAAAGAAGAAAAGGGGAGGAGAGAGGCAGGGAGGCAGGAAAGAGAGAGAGGGAGGCAGTCAGGCAGGAAGGAAGGAAGGAAGGAAGGAAGGAAGGGAGGAAGAAAGGAAGGAGTTCCCAAGCTTCATCCTGGAGATAATGTGACCCATATCACATCAGGACACATGGATCTTCAAGACATTATATCATCTGTAAGGCATCTTCAGGACCTTAAGGGTGAAAATCTCTTTGGATACTGTTACTGAACACCATATGAATAGGCATCTTAGAAACTACTTTCCCTGACAACTTTTATCACATCTGTTCACCTTAGCTATTTCTAGATCACCTAATATAATACCCAGATGTTTCTTGGTGTCAGTATGGTAGCTGGAATATGCTGAGTTTCTATTACTGACTCACATACATTAATTCATGGGATATGAAATCAGTGATGTTGTATATAACAGCCTTATCTTTAGAACAGGTCGCTATCTCCCCAGCTTTGGGCTGCAGAGTGAGATCTCTTAAATATGACTTTCTCAATTGTATGTTTCTTATTGCAAGGATTCTATTTGTTGACCAGTAAAAAAGATAGGAACCAAGCTGCCTGGTATGGTTTTTTTGCCTCATACTAAATTTCAGTATTTAAGTAATACCCAGATACCATGGAGGATAGGAAACTGCAGTAATAAACAGTCAGCATGGAAACTCAAAAAAGAAACAATCTAGTCATCTAGAATGCTATCACACACCTGAATTCATCTAAAATGGGAACACCACTTCATCTAAATTCATCTAAATTCATCCAAAATAGGAACACAGTAAAAAAGCAGCTAATATATCCCTATTAGATGTATGGAGAAAATCTTAAGTGAACAGCCATGGATTTTCTTAGAAAAGGCCAGACATAAAAAAACCCCCAAGATTTATACCAAAAATCTGAAGACTGCTACAGACTACACAGGCAGGCACAGAACTAGTAGGCAGCTTGTGTTTGACTTGCATAAGCTGATCTCCTGAATACATGATCAATTTTTAAAACTCCACAGTCAAAATAGTATGCACAGACAGAGATGTTGAATATATGATACAGATGTTTGGGACCCAGTTCAAGCACAAATTTCAGTACATCCTCCCTTGACACAACTTCATTCCCTCCAGTCCTACCACTGGAGTGCTTCCTCACCAGAGTGAAGAAGCTGCAGACTGTGCCTTGCTTCCACGGGGCATACACCTTCCTTTTTTGCCTTGCTTCAAAAGAAGCTCCAAAAGGCTCAGCCAAGCCAGCCTTCTGTCTTATCTGCTTGTCTTCCAACATTTAGGAATTGCCTGCTCCTGTGCCTTCAGGAGGAGATGTTGAAAAAGTGACCAGCACTGATGGACCCCGGCACCTGCAAAAACATTTCCCCAGGGGACTTTACTTACTAATTCCCTGAGTAGCCTGAAATCTGCTCTCCTCATGCCCAGAGCTGAGGTTTTGCGGCACTTTTCCTGCTGTCAACAGAGATTTTAAACTTGATCAATTTGTTTTTGCTGGGGCTAAGACAGCCGCTAATCTCCATTTCACTCACGACATTGACTTTGCTGACAAGCAGCAAATCAAGGAGGGCATCTTTTCTAATTGTCTTCCTTAGTACCTGTACCATGAAGTTATTGTCCAGTTGCTTTAGCAATCTTTAAGACCTGTTTGTGCCAACTGTGTGATGCTCCCAGTTAATTTCTGGCAACTTGAAGTCCCCTATAAGGACAAAGGGATTTGATTTGGAGGTGTCCTGTCCCTTGTTCCTTGAAGAATAATTCATCAACATCATCATCCTGGCTGGGAGATCTATAGCAGACTACCACAAGGATATCCACATTATTTGTTTGTTCTTTAGTCCTTACTCAGAGGCTCTCAACCATGTCGCTGACAACTGTAAACTCCATACATTCCAACCCCTCCATTACATACAGCTCCACCTTCCCACCTTGTCTGCCCCACCTTTTCAAGCAGGTTGGTTGCTTTGCATAATTTTGTTAATTTAAAATTTCAGCTAAATTAAATAGACTTATATTTCCCTGTAGCACATTAGAGACTTAAAACTAATTCTACTCAAAATTTGTCTAATGCTGATTTAAAGAATTTTTGTATTTTTAATCAAATAAACACATTAGAGCATTATTGCAGTAGTAATATACTGTGAACTTCCAAATTGCAAAGATTGCTGTCATTTATTTAATATTTCCACATAATATTTAGATGCGTTGAACAAACATTAAAATCCTAGAAACTGTTTCCTGTAACTTACTGTAGTAAAAGCTGCCTAGATAAAGACTTGGAGACTTACAAATATTTTAAGTGTGGATAGTTTTAAAGGATCTCACTGGTTTAGAGCCTAATTTAAACCTTAAAAAAAGACATCTGATTCTGGCATTGTATAAACCTGTGTGGAATCTCTGGAGAATGAAGCTATGCATAGAGTAACACATGGACTTCCAGAGTTCATAAAGCAGTCATAATTTTTCTACCAAATCATGCCCTAGTGGATTGCAGGATGCTATGGTCAAAATTACAGCATGAAACTAATGCTTGAGTGATGTGTATCTGTATTTAATAAACATCTCCTTCAGTCAAATGCAGCTGCGCAACATTAAAAGCAGCACAGTCAACAGAGAGACAATGTATGCAATCCTGTTAAAGATTTTCTGAAAGGAGAAACCTTTGACATAATGACAGTTAGCCTTAATTAAAAAAAAAAAAATTAAAAAAAAAGGAAGAAAAAATAAAAAAAAGAGGAGGAAAAAGAAATCCTCCTATGAGTTGAAAAGGACAAGTGACTATAAAAATGTGAGCAGTCAACCCCCAATTGAGAAATATAAATAGAAGAAGGGCCATTAGGCCCAGGGATGTCATCTGTGTGCCTTCTTAATATGTTTGTGCAGGGGATGTGAGACAAGGGAGAGACAAAGGATATCAGACAAGGGAGAGATGCACTGAACTGGCTTACCTCCCCGTGCAGAAATTATGATATTATACTATCTGTTTTTCAGTCAATAGTAAGACTTCTTATTCCTCAGTGCCTTGTTACACTGGCTTGTAAAATGGACATTGAGTCGGTATTTTAGTTCCATGTCCATGACTAAAGGAGCAGAAAACAGAAGAGTACTCAGCTATTAAAGGAACAATAAGTGGCGAGGTAATTGTTCAGTTTAATAGCTGAACTTCAGGTCTTATCGTAATCCTCTTCTTGAAGTTTCCAGCAACCAACCTAGGTCCCAGGACTCCAAACAGGAGCCCACTGGGCTTCAATCACTCCACTGGGGCAGAGGGAGCCAGGTCTGTGGGCATTCATTACAGGTCTTGGACTGCTTCTGGACTTTTGCTGACTGGGGCAGCCATGCCATTTAGGCAGTACTCTGTCTTCTGACTGGGAAAAAGAGGAGGAGGGCATGAGGGAGAGAGACAAGAGACCTCAGATGGGATTTTCTCCAAGTCAGACAGCTTTGCAGGGTGTTCCTCCACAAAAACACATTCATTCATTTCTGTCTGCTAAGTCTAGCCACATTCCCTTCACTGTTTGTAACAGTTTTGCTCTCTTTGTGAATCTTTTCAGGATGTGTAAATGTAATGTTTAATATCATGCCTTGTAAAAGCTATGCTCTGAAAATGGACAGATGTTTCTAAGTAGGTAATGAGTAACAACTTTCTCCATCTTTCCTGGCAGATGCAGCAGGAAACAAATACATGTACACATAGGTTACATTACTCTCAGAGAAATAATGTTACTCGCAGTTTCCTATCAGTGGCCAAGCTGGTCAAAGAAAATTATTTTTTCACAGCATTTATAACAACGTAACAGTTGGACTCGATGATCTTAATGGTCTTTTCCAACATAAATGATTCAATGATTCTATGATTCAATATCTAATTTTCTCCTTTAATTGGCTGACCATAACAATCCCCCAAAAAGCAGCTCAAGCCACCACCAGCTTAATCCAATAGCCATTTCATTCTGAAGAACAGAGGAAAATATAGATATTGGTTTCACACTGTATGTTCTGTAATACAAATTACATCAGTCATAGGAATTCATTCTGGTCATGTAAATGAAGTAACAAGAACCATAAAAAAGGATGAAAGAAACCTAAAGGATGTTTATTTTTGAGATCAGAAAAACAAACATCAATACTCTGTCTTACACAAAAATCTAACAGGAATGACCTTTGCTGGGGAAAGGGAGCAGGTGGTCAGTGCATGATCTGTGTGTTTCACGAGAATAAGCAACTTTTAAGGTGGGTAAAACATTATATACCTCAAATCTGGCACATCCAAAATCACTTTGAAATTCCTGATGTACATAATTGGTGCTAACTAGTGTCCCCAAATTCCAATTAATAGCTTTCCTGACCCTTGTCTAGAATTAAGAGTTACACATGGGCATCAAGGGTGGTAAATTATGCCCACCAGCTTCAAGATCCATGATTTCCTCACGACAAATTTTATTAATGAGCAGTTTTTCCGTTTTCCCAACATATTGACATATTCAGTTTATCAGATTCCACTGTGACTTCTTCTGAATGAAAACTTAGAACTATGGACCAAATAACTTCTCCAATGTCTTTCTTCTGCTCAGGAAATTGCAGGACAGATTTGATATTCACAGAATTATTATTCAGAATTGTCCATTGAGCTAAGCACACTTTGTGCAGAGTTCAGCCCCTGAGCTATTCCCTTTGGCTATTTGGCTGCTCGTTGATAGGTGTAGCACAGAATTGCTTGTGTCAGATCCTAAGCTATCATTTCCAGATGTCCGACAAGCCTTTACAAATTGAAACCTAAGTGATGCTGAGATAGCCACAAAGGTATGCCTAGCACAAGCCTTCACACAAACAAACATCAAGATCAGCATGTCCAGATCTGACACACTGAAAGTTAAAAAGGAAAAAAAATCACTAATATGAGCTTAGCTAGAAAACCATCAATAAAAGTTCTAACTGTTTCAGCAGAATAACTATAAGTACATCTTGAAGAATTCACATATGCCAACAGACAGCATTATTGTCATTTAGAAGACAAACTATAGTTTAATAGGAATGATGCAGATTTTTTTCTCCTCCTATAGTATTTAGCAGAGAACTATTGTTCTCCAATGGATGGCTTTAAAAGCTCTGTATGATTGATTCATTCCTTCTATTTTTCAATGGCATTTTGGAGTTATTTCTACAGACTATTCTTGTTTTCTCTCCTACTGGCTTTGCCTGACACTTGCCTAAGGGGCTTCTGCATTTGAAATTGACAACTGCAGAAATCTCTTTAAACTTTAGTTCTCTATCTTTATTTTTACTCTTCTTTCACATTGCCATAACAGCAGCCTGCATTTTTCTTTAAGAAACCCACTGGGCATGATTTATTTCATTTCCCAAAGTAGGGAAAAGTTTGAACTTTTAAGGAACTATGCTGAATTTTCAAACAATGTCCAAGTAACACATAACCTCACTCACCTGCCACATCCTTTAAAAGCCCAGCGGAACCCGTATTGCTTAGCAAGACCTGGGGCATATTTATTAGACACACAGAAGATACAGCTGATCTGTGCCTACCTGCCAGAGGGGACAGGACCAAGCATCCCCAGTCAACTGGGCAAGAGGCTTTTC
Source organism: Calyptomena viridis (assembly GCA_013390005.1). NCBI lineage: Eukaryota > Metazoa > Chordata > Aves > Passeriformes > Eurylaimidae > Calyptomena > Calyptomena viridis. The sequence goes on from WEIV01008283.1 coordinate 467,710, forward strand.
TCAATTTCTTGCTCCAGGTCCCACAACAGCCACTCTGCACTAGTACATAATAGGGTTTTGTCTGAGGGGCGGAGTCTAAATAGATTTATGGATTTCAAGAATATTACTGCTCAGATATAGAAGTCAAAGTTGCCTCGAGCTAGGTACAGTTTTGTGCTCATACTGCACATATGACCACAGAAAGAGCACTGTTTTATGTGGCAACATTTCAGACCTTGTGCAATTCCAGCCAGCAGAATATGTAAAACTAAAGATTTGTCTTCTTTTTTTAACATCTCTTCAGATCACTATTTCAAGACTGTTTAAATATCAGGTGGGAAATCTTGCCAATCCCTTAACTAATAAACTTTACAAATAAATAAAAAATAAAATCACTACTTCAATACATATGTTGCTCTAATCATGATTCATCGGATCCCATTTTATCACAGAAAGAGAAATAAGGAAATAATTTTGTCTATAAACAGTCTTTTGAGGAAAGGAAATAATCAAGAACATATAAGGAATATATTCTGGAGGAAGCCTTAAGAGATGGGCAGACCTGACTCCTCAGAAGGGAGAAGAGATTTGCTTTGTAGCTAAAGTGCAATCCAAGACATCTGACTACTTCCCCAGCTGGATCACCAAGACTCTGCATGACCTTGGCAAGTTAAACATCTCCAATATAATCTTGGCACTACTAAAATCAACAAACAGAACTCCCATGAGCTCCAGCATTGCCAAGACCTTACCTTTTGTGCTTCAGCTATCCTGGGGTTTATTGGCGTCTGTACCCAGGCACCACAGCCCCTCTCAAGCACACACAAGCAATATATCGATAAATTTAACAAGTGACATGATGCCAAATACCAGAAATCACACAGTTCACATGCTCCTCTAAACGGAAATCTCAGGTACCTCTGAAGCAACTTAGACCACTAATTACTGTTGTCCTGTTAAAATGCCCAATCTCTATTTCTATGGATAAGAACCAAGATGAGATTTTCACGGTGCAGTTGGAGATCTTGCACTCCAGGTGTAAGGTAGGAGACAATCATTGACTTCAGAGAGGAACAATGTTGAAGAGATAAGCCTGGGCACTGAGCTAAGTCGTCTCTCAGGCTAACTGCTGTGAATTTTTTTTTGACATCATAGCATACACTAATTTTGGGGAAGGTTTTGAAGCTGCTTCACCAACAGTGATAGGGAGTAGAGGAAGCAGGAGGGGAAGGATACACACGCTTCACTTGTTTGTAAGGATGTAGGTTGGAGTTAATGATAATCTGCCAAAGCCCAAAGCTCTTCCAGAAATAATGAAATAACAATAAATACCAGCAAATAAAACTCTCTGCAATGTTTCTTTCACTCTAATACAGAGGTATCTACAGATACAGATAAAACATGGTAAAGCAATCTATGTGTTTGAGCACCTGATCAGTTCTTAGCTCTATTCTATTCATATGGAGTCTCTAAGAGAAACTCATGAACTTCCAAAAAAAGGTTTGAATGCTTTGAGGGTGACTGTGATTTAAAATAGACACTAAAAGATAAAAGAAGACCAGGAAGATAGTGGTTAATTGACCTTTATTGTGCCTTCTGGTTCATTTAGAAATGGAAATTAAATTAACATGATAATTCAGTCCTACTGTGTTAAGACTGCTAGAAACCCATTAAATTTTATGGCCATTGATTTAACATTTTTTTCTATTAACTGGGTTTAATTTTCAATATTGTCATGCAGGTTCTGAAAAGTGGTAGCTTGAAAGAACCTGGGTGGATGAACCACTGTGTAGTTGCTTGATGCCAGTAGCTCACTTACTGAAAATCCCGAGCTCAGACTTTCACAGGCATATATTGAATCTGGCACTCACCCTATGCACAGGGAAATACCCAGTAGAACATTTCCAGAGTAAAATTAGGCCTGCCTTGAATCCAACACCCTGAATTTAGCATCAAGGAAAGAAGTCAATTTTTTGAACTATGATCTGTCCTGATTCAGTACACTTGTTTCAAGAAATTTTAAAACAGGGCTCACATTTTGTGTGTCATTTTGCTCCTTCCTTCCACCTTCTGGGCTACTTCTTCAGAAGGAAAGGTGATGTTCATTTCACAAGCCCTAATCTTGCAGCTAATTCTATGCAGATATATGCCAGTGGCTGCACAAAGCCAGAATTTGCTGTTATTCCTTTCTGTTTGATTATTGTATTTTAATAATTCTTATATATTCACAACAATTAAGTAATCAAGTTTAAAGTAGAGCTGGTTGAAAGTCTTTCAGGAATTTTCATCCTACAAACCCAGAAGGGATGACTGAAAAAAAATACACACGCAGAAAATTTAGGGAAAGGTTTCCTGGGTTCACTAAATGTCAATGACAAACCTGGTAGTGTAAGCGTAGTCTTTCAAAAGTGTAGTTCAGAAAAAGGTGGTTGCAAAGGAAAGATAATGCAGATATCCCCAAAAAACGCCAGGAGTGGAAGAATTTAGGAAAATTTGTTTCCGAAGGTGAAAATGCTAAGAACATCTATTTAACAGTGTTACAAACACTGGACCCTGGTAGAAAGACACATCCCTGTGCTTCTCGAGGCTTTTATAATTTCTCCTGCTCCCCATTCCTGCTGCCCGAGGCCTTCTGAAAAGCCCGCAATCTTATCCTCTTCCCATGGCAAGGAGCCCATCCCTGTGGAATCCAAGAGGAGAAAACCACAACCATATTCCTGGGAAAGACGACTCTCTCCTCTGTGTGAGAATTCCCCTGAGCAAACATGCCTAAAACTCCTTGAAAATAAGTCTTCCAAATTCATCTGCCTCTACAGTGGTAAATGTTGTTCTATGCAGATTTATGTGGGTACTTTTTCACACCTTAAAAAGACACTGTGCAGCGTTGCCATGTCTTTGCATAACAACCTTTTCTTGAGGCTGATATTACCCTTAAAATAATATTTTTCTCCCTATGAAGTAGGATTTAAGTGGAAGGAGATTGTCGTTTTTACAATAGTTTTCTTCCTGAGTTACTATTTATTCTTACGTACATATTCTTCCTTGAAGAAATTATACCAAATTCATAATATAAGCATTCTGTTTACTGTACATTTTTCCATGGTGCAATGGCTACTCCTCACTAATTTCTCATCATAAAATGCTCATTTGCACACAAAAGGAACTTTAGTAACACAGACCAGATCCAACTCACGAGGAAGACAGAGAAGTCTGTTATCTCCTGCTACCATTCAAAATTACAGTGACAAAATAACAAAGAGAAGTCTGAGGGCAATCAAAGAGACTTTAGGGCCCTAGAATAGTTGGTAGTGGAATTAGAAGCACAGGCAGTGATTTCCTTGATTATGCTGGTAATGAGGAATAATATTGATAGAAATAGGCAGATCCATCAGATCAATGAGTGGTTCCAAGGTTGGTGTAGTCAGAAAAAAATTGGGGGTTTTGGTCATGGGATAATCTACTCAACACCTGGTCTACTGACACCTCAGAGGATGCACCTTTCTCAGGAGGGGAAAAGAGTTTTAGCACAGGAGGTAGTGGGGCTTTTTGACAGTGCTTTAAACTAGATTGGGCGGGGGAAGGCACAAAACCAGGCTCATCAGTCAGGAGTGATGGGATAGTGTGTGAAAACTTGAGGAAACTAGTGGAATCCCTCAATCTGTCTCAGGAGGTGTTGGCTGCAATATACCACATCTGAAATGTTTCTACACTAATGCATAGAGCATGAGGAACAAACAAGAGCAGCTTGAAGCTTTGGCCCGGTTCCAAAGATTTGACATCATTGGCATAAGTGAAACCTGGTGTCATGAGTCCTGTGACTGGAATGCCCTGTTGGATGGTTACAGGCTCTTCAGGAGGAATAGGCAGGGCAGAAGAGGCAGAGGGGTGGCACTGTATGTAATAGAAGGAATAGAATGTATAGAGGTTACTGTTGGTACTGGCACAGTTGAGAGTCTCTGGGTAAGAATCAAGGGGCAAACAAATAATGTCAAAGTCATTGTGGGAGTCTGCTATAGACTTCCCAGCCAGGACACTGACACTGACAAATTATTGTTTGAGGAATGAAGGGACACCTCCAAGTCAACTGCCCTTGTCCTTATGGAGGACTTCACGTTGCCAGAAATTAACTGGGAGCATCACACAGCTGATACAACCTGCTAGCCAGAAGATTCCTAAGGCAACCAGATAACAGCTTTATGGAATAGGTACTAAGGGAATAGACTCAGTAAGCTGCTGCCCTTGATTTGTTGCATGTCAACGGAGTCGATCTCATGAGCAAAGTTGAGATTGGTGGCTGAGATTAGCCACTGCAAAAACAAAGTGATCAAGTTTAAAATCTCTGTTGACAGCAGGAAAAGTGCCACAAAACCTCAGCTCTGGGCATGAGGAGAGCAGATTTCAGGCTACTCAGGGAATTAGTAAGTAAAGTCCCCTGGGGAAATGTTTTCGCAGGTGCTGGGGTCCATCAGTGCTGGTCACTTTTTCAACATCACCTCCTGAAGGCACAGGAGCAGGCAATTCCTAAATGTTGGAAGACAAGTAGACAAGGTAAAAGACTGGAATGGCTAAGCAGGGATCTTCTCTTGGAAGTAAGGCAAAAAAGGAAGGTGTATGCCCAGTGGAAGCAAGGTCAAGTGACATGGGAAGAATACAGAGATACTACTTGCCACTGTAGGGAGAAAATTCCTGTGGCCAAAGCTCAACTGGAATTGATGCTGACCAAAAATGTAGGGGACAACAAAATCAACTTTTTCAAATATATTAATGGCAATAGGCAGTATAGAAACATAATTGTCCCGTTACAGGATGAGCATGGTCACTTCACAAACAGGGACAGAGACAAGGCAGAGGTGCTTAATGCTTTCTTTGCCTCTGTCTTCAATATGGATGATGGACCAAGGGAGTTAGTTACCATGTTCAGGTAACTTTAGGCTGTGCTGAACCGAAGGTTAATTATCTATTTTTCTCTCCAAAGACAAAGATCAAAACTAGAACAATCCATTACTTAGGAGCAACTAAAAATTTTTAATTACTTTTTTTCCTATCAAACAGCATTTTTTTTTAATTTGAATAAACAGTCACAGGGAATATTTATTTGTGATTGAAATTTGGAAAGTTTTACTGGAAAAGTCCACATCCTGTAAACTAAGAGGTTTTGCAGATTTGGGACTTGTGCAAGAAGCTGTACAAAACCTTTTTTTTTTGGTAGTGAATACAATAAATTTCCTACTAAACCTTGTTTTCCACTGAGGTCTAAGGAAGCTACAACAAAGCTACATGATGAGCTGTAAATCTCCGCAATGCTGTTTCCTTGGGAGAACACAGTGGTTTAGGGAAAAGCCTGAGTGAATCATATAAAGGTCTACCATGGGAGGTGCCTGATGGGAGAAGGGGCATGAAAGGCAATGGAGGAGGAAAGAAAGGGGAGAAGAGAGTGTAGGAAGTGCCTGAATTCCTGAAGCATTCAGGTCATCCCAGTTTCTCCCTGTAGCACTGCTTGCACAAGACTGAAAAGAAGACTTTAAATCTCAACCTAGTTCACAAGATCTGTGTTTGAGTGGTGATGTGAATTTGGGAACATGAATCTGAGGACAAGGATCTGGTCCCAGAACTTGCATGCCTTTCATCACCATCATATGATTTTATAGTTCTTATGTCTTTGAATTTTACAGGGTTTATGAGTTTAAATCAAACAATTAACAACAGAATGTGGTTTCTATTTGTGGTTTCATTCCAACACTGATTGTGAAATGTTATAGTGACACCATCCCTTATTCTTGTGTATCCCAATTATTGCTGCAGATGTACATCTGAACACAATCAGCTTGTAAAGCTCTGTTTTCATCTGTCTAAAACTGAAGACCAGAAAACAGGCTCTAAAGTGTTCAAGACTAAAAAAAAAAGAAAAAAAAAATATTTAAAAGGAGGGAGGGACACTGAAACAGATTTTTTTTAAAATTCAGTCCAGATTGGTGTTACCTAAAAGCTGTTCCAAACAGCTCATAGCTCTACTGTTCCCTTTGTGATAACACTTGATGGCCTCAGTCACATCATCAGCATGTTTTTTCTGCTCTTTTAAGGCTCCTTTTCACTCACAGAAAGGTTATGGGGAGCCTCAGCAAGAAGGCAGAGGGCCCTGAGCCCCACAGCAGCAGGATCTGTCACCCAACAGAGGTGCTCAAGAGAGGAGCCAGAGCTGCCCCCTGATGGTAGATGGGGAGAGCAGACCCTAGGGACCCTTGGGCTATGGGGGTGGAGGATGCATGGGGGAATGCAGATTTGTATCATACTCCCTGACAACTCATTCAAAGTCCTGTGCACTTCTGCCGTGCAGGCACAAATGGACGCTCAGCCTATAGTAACTTGTCTCTTGTGTACAGCCACATGCTCTTCCAGTCCATCTCATTACCTCATTTTGTGGGCCTGCAGTCATCACAGAAAGACATGCAGCAATATGAATGACTGAAAAGTGAATTAATATTAAAATAGTAGCATGCAATTATTTTAATTAGTTCTTCTTGTGACTGAATTTTTGTTTCGAGCTTGCACAACCAAATTATATTTTGGAACGGAGCTCTTGGACAAAAATGTGGCAGGAAATAGCACAGATCAATATCCATCTTTTTCCAAACTCAGATTGATTAATACCCACGACATACTAACTGCAAAAATATTATGGTACAATTAATTCTGCCTGTGCAACAGAAATAGCCCATTAACTGAAGCAATACACAGTGTGTCAACACCAACCAAAAACTTAGCAAGATGAAAACTGCTGAGCTTGGGCTTGAATCCTACTCTCTACCTCAGATTTAGCAAGACAGTAAACAGTCTGAGATCCACTGGCATTGTGTAACCTCACTGAGCTCAACACAATCCTGGGACTGATTTGGGGGCTGCACCAGCAGTGTTTCATCCTCACCACTTCGAGGTTGCCTTGCCTACACCAAGGAGAGGCAATTGCTCTGGGGGATCTCTCTGATTTTCAGTAAATGAGATGTGTGAGAATTTCATCTTTCCAGTGGGTAACTATTCGGTATTTGATATGATGCCTGAAGGAGATATATGGGTCAAAATATCTTGAAAGTAAATATTGTCAGTTAGTTTTATATTCTTATTTGCTGCAGAAACGAATACTGCTCTTCAAATCAAGAGAACATAATAAGTTTCAGCTCTAGTGTCTCAATGCCATAGCCTGGGAAGGAACACTCAAAGAAAATCATAGAAAAACAGAGTCATAGAATCAAGGAATCATATAATAGTTCGGGTTAGAAGGGACCTCTAAAGGTCATCTAGCTCAGCCTCCCTGCCATGGGCAGGGAAATCTTGAACTAAATCAGGTTGCTGTTGTAAAACAAAAACGGAAACGATGGCAGCAGCTGCTTGGTTGCAGGTTCAGATTCTTTATTATAAACCGTATCTAGATAATAAGAAGTTACACATGACCACATTCATGCTTACAATTAAATCATACAGCCTGCCTCTAACTACTTAAGCTACTACTACTATGCCTACTCCTGTGTGTCCTATGTCTAACCTACTTACCTCTAGTAAACAATATGTCTGTCTGTCTCTATCTCTACCTCTATCTCTCTAAGTGTGCAAGCAGTAACTATACAAAACAACTGCAATGTTTACATTAATCATCCAATAACCTGAGGGTCAACTGTTCACCAGCCGTGCACAGGTCTCACGAGCTCTCCTGTCCAGTCACAGACATCAGGCCGTGTCCACGAGATATGGCCTGCTGCAGACTTCTCTGCTAAACATGCCTTGATCACAAGGTGCCTTGCTTCATGCATCCTGCAGGTTGCTCAGAATCCCTTCCAACCTGCCCTTGAAAGTTTCCAGAAATGGAGCATGTACCACCTCTCTGGGCAACCAGTGCTAGTATTCTACCACCCTCATCACAAAAAAGTCTTCCTGCTATCTAGTCTGAATCTACTCTTTTTATTACCCCCTCTCCTATCAAAGTCATATCCAGCAGGACAAAGACAAAGAAGAAAATGATTGCCAAATTTTGCCTTCCTCAGCCAGACAACCTCAGGAAAATATGGATAACAGTGCAGTCTGGTGATTGATAGAGCCTTTCAGGAAGAAAAACCCTCTAGTACCCTGTCACTCTCCCAAAATCTGGCACAATGGTGCAGCAGTGAGTAGCAACCGCTGCTGCAAAAAGGTCCTGCTTGCTTCAAGAAGGTGGATGGCTACGGCTGCCCCAGCCAAACAGAGCATCAGATCAACAGCTAAGATTGCTGGACTCATCAACTAACAGATGAAATGAGAGATGATAATGCTATTACTGTTCATGAAGATCATGGAATGGGTTGGAAAGGACCTCAAAGATCATCTAGTCTCCTCTGACATGGGCAGGGACACCTTCCACTAGACCAGGTTGCTCAAAGCCCCATCCAACTTGGCCTTGAACACTCCCAGGAGTGGGGCATCCACAATCTCTTTCAGTGCTTCACCACTCTCACACTAAAGAGTTTCTTTCTAATATCTAATCTAATCTAAACCTATCCTGTTTCAGTTTAAAGCCATTACTCCTCATCCTATCACTACAGGCCCTTGTCAAAAGTCCCTCTCCAGCCTTTTTGTAGGCCCACTTCAAGTAATGGAAGGCTGCTGTAAGGTCTACCTGGAGTCTTCTCTTCTCTGAGCTGAACAATCCCAGCTCTCTCAACCTGTCTTCACAGGAGATGTGACCCAGCACTCCAATCATCTTAATGGCTTTCTTCTCTACCTCCTCCAAGAGATCCACATCATTCTTCTGTTGGTTGGCCCCAGAGCTGGATGCAGTACTCCAGGTGGGATCTTGTGAGAGCAGAGTAGAGGGGGAGAATAACCTCCTTCAGGCTGCTGGCCACACTTCTTGTAAGCAAGCACACATTGCTGAGTCATGTTCGGCTTCTTCACTGACCAACACCCCCAAGTTCTTCTGGTAATAGTATCAGTAAAGAGGTTAAAAAGTGGGATATTTTCACAAGAAAATAAGTAGGAACAGATGACTACAGCTCAAGCAAGCATGAATCAGAGTCAAGGTGTTCCTTATTTTGCCTGTAACTGTCTTAGGTCATCAAAGTTGCTCTGGGAAGAAGAGTGTAACTATGACTGACCATCACTATATGGAACATAAACTGTTGACAACTGTGACGTCTCTCTTTGCAGTTCTAGGTTGCTTGATGAGAGAAAATGTAAAACCAGAAGATTAAGGATTGAAAACTCTGAGTTCTTGCTGTCTGGGAGTTAAGTTCTATGCTGAGAAAGCAAAAGGATCATGAGAATGCTCTCAAGCGTGACCTTAGAAGTGTGATATTCAGCATCCCTCCCAATATTGACTGCCAAGATTCCAAGTTTCATTCTGGTGGAGGTAGTAATGGAAGTAGTAATCAAAGGCAAAAAATGGGGGAAATATCAAGGTGAGGGAAATATGAATACCTCCAGGTACTACACTCCCTTTTATGGCTGCTTCCTGAGACAAACACAAACTCTGCATTAGCATTGTGAGCAAAGCCACAAGCAAAGAATTACGAAAACATGGTGCAAGTGTAATAAAAGCAGGAAAACTTCTTCCAAACCCACAGGAATCAGAGAAGATTTCATTCACATTATACCTTTTAGAAGATGAAATGCTATTTTGAATCATGTTTTAATATGTTTATCAGAAGATACAAATCCAACAATAACAACCCAAATTTCTCACAGATGGAAACCAGTAATCAAAGGGGTTTGCGTAGAATTCTGTTGAAGTCAGGTCTAGACAGTAATTCCTGCAAGAAATCAAACCACTTTTCTCTCCAGTTTTAACTTGGATGGAGCTCTAGACATTGGAAACCATCTGTCCTTGCAAATCCAATGCACACAGAAAACAATCCTGAAGGACTTAAACTACAAATATGTGGTTAGTATCCGTCAGTATCCGTCGACAAAAAAAAAAGTGTTGAAGTCAAACCATCCCAGGACCATTTCACCATGAAATGACTACACAACAGTTTAGACATTTTTAAGAGTGTGTCTGACAAAGTACAGATGGAGCTAAAGCATCAGGTTGAGTGAAAGCCATATTTTAAATCAAAATTTATCTATTACTGCCCATGAAGGTGTGCAGAGAAGCAAGGGAGGCAAGTTTTACCCTCGCTGATTCAGAGTTGTTGTAATTGGTTAAGCAACAGAGAGCATTCCTTGGCATCTCTCAGGTAGGGAAACAGCAGCTACATTAACTAGGAGAAATTGTCTGTCTCCTCAGAAAGAAATGAGTCTGGGGGAAAATTTAATCACCCTGATCCTATTAACAGACTAAAGAACAATGCCTGGAGGTGAGGGGCCCAGGTGCCAGCTAACAAGTTTTGGGCAGCACCCACCTGCTGTAAGGCAGATCCTGGGGTTAATCCCTGGTGCCAGACACCACACCAGGGCTCATGTGCAGGGAGGCCCTTCCGGCTAAACCCCACAGAGGTAAATTTATCATAGTTTCACATTTTTCAATTTTACACCAATACTTTAAAAACACTTTTAAGAATGTTCTCTGTTTTGAGTGCTATTAATATTTTATTTATGCTTAACTGGCTTGAGAGTAATTTCAAGGCAATAAAATAGAAGAAAAGGCTAAAGTCCTGGAGAAGTGCACTATCTTGCCAGCATACTGCACAGAGTATCCAGAGGGAAGCAGTGCAGAGCCTCACAGAACGTGGCACTGAGGTATGTGTCCTCTGATGGCCAGTAACAACCTCATCATGCTCTTTGTCCTTCACTAGGATGCTAAGGAGTCATTGACACCCCTAAGCTCCTCAAGTCATTGTTCACAATGATACTGTTTATAAAAATCTGTATTTTCCACCAAGTGAAAAGCCAGTTTGATTTCTTAATACTCAAAATAACAGCATATGAGTAGGAAACTGCAACTGGCACAAGGAACAGAAGCTGAAAGAAATACAGGGCAAGTATAGAGGGATTGAGTGGACCTTGCATAAGAGATGGTGAGGAGGCAAGACTGATTTAAGGATTTCTCTTTTTGTTCAAGAGATCTGTGATAGCTAGGAGACTTAAACTTGGATTTCTCTTCCTCTCCAGCCTTGCAGAGCAGTTAACTCACTGAAAAGATAACTGTTTCACAGATGACCTTGGAGCCCCTGTGAGAGGGGGACAACCGAGCTGTTCAGAAGGCTCAGAGAGAAAAAGGTTTTGCATTCTTTCATGCCTGCCACGAAAGTTTAGTGTTCTCACTTTCAAAAAATAAATTTTTCCTAAGTCATTGCACTGCCTGGTGTTTTGGGGGTACCTGCATTATTTTCCTTTACAGCAAGATAAAGTTACTCAGTCAGTGGCAAAGCCAACAGACTGCCTACACGAGTTTTACCAGCCGCTCTGGATGGAGGTGAAAGCTGCAGTCCCCACTTCTCTAAACTGCTGCTGGTACAGAAAGAGAATATCTTGATGAGGATAATTGTAGTCTGATCCAATGTAGCCAAAGGAAATTCCAGAACCTGAAAATAATTGATGGGAACTCTTCATGTAAACTCGTAAAACAAGCAATCAAATGCAAATACAGATCCCAGCTCTCTTCTCTTCTTCATTGAAAATGAAAAATACTAATGAAAAATAAATAGAGAAAAATATTCAAAAAAATATTTCATTTACAAGGAGACTTTATTTTTGACCTTCAGCTAGCTTCTTTCTTTTTCTTGGCGGAGCACCACAGGTACCACAACCTAGACGTACCACACTCTTATTTTTTGTTTTCAAAACATCAGAATACACTAAACTGTGCAAAGTATACCTCTCAAGATGACAAGTCATCAACATTAAGCTTTCTGGCCTATTAACATGTACTATATTGCCTGTAACATGTAGTATGTAGAGCAGGGGATTCATGAGCTAAGCACAGCCTCACTTCTTACCAAAACCTCCTGTCACCTAAAATCAAGATGGTGAGCCCTTCTCTGGGCACAGGATCCTGTCACACCCGTGCCTGTCTCCCACCCCACACACTTAAGCACTTTCCATGCTTCATTTTATCCTGAATTTGGATGGGAAATATGAATACTGAACACTTTCAGAGAGCAAACAATGCCAACAAGGGGAGATGGTCCTTATTTTGTGACATTCCACCTGCCCAGTCTTGCCATGTGTGAGATACAAGGAATCAGGCTCCCTGATGACGACTTACCCAACTGTCCCAGGGAGATCCAATTGAATGCTCAGCTGATTTGAGACAGAAATAAACCAGGACTGTTTAACAAACTAAAATATTTTAATTAAAATAAAAACAACCACAACTTTTTTTAACCTGTACTTTTCCATTGAAAATAATTTCTGAACAAACTTGCTGAATAAGATACCGGTTCTCTAGGATTTTGTGAGGTGAAAAAAAAAAAGTTGAAGAGGGAGAAGACACATTGGATATGGGGCTGGAGAGGGAAGTCATAAGAGAAAAGTATTGCTGGGAGTTGCCAGACTTGCTGAAACCTTTGCTAGCTTGTCAGATGAATCAGACCACAGAATAATGAGTTAGTAAGATTTATGACAGGGAATTTGAGGAAGTTTCCTGTGATACAAAATACATTATGTGACTGAGATCTCTTCTCTTCTATTGACAGAAGTGTATAATGAGCCGGGAGACGGATCCCCTCTGCATTGCCTTCCTGGAGATGCTCCGTTTGACTGACAGCTGAGCTGGAGCCAGTCAGCCACAGGGAAAACAAGGGCAGCATACTCCCAGGAGCTACAGAGCAGTCTTCTGTGTGAAACTTTCTGAAACTTAGGAAGCTAAAAAGGCAGGGGGGGAAGTAAAGCAAATGTAAACTTTCCTTCTCCCCTTTCCATCATTAAACTGACATACAGGTGCACACACACATGCAGAGGAGCCTCAGACTCTTTCAAGAACCTGGGAGGGCTGGAGTAAAGGTCACAGAGTCCACATTTATTTACCCAGCATTGGCTTCAAGAAATACAAAAAAGCTCTGTTGGCATCTGGCAGCATGAAGAGCTACCAGGCTACAGTTCTCACGGAGGCTTCCAAAATGCTCTGGAGCACTAGATACTACTCTCTCATTGGTTGGTTGCTCTAAAATCTTAGACAAAAATACATCCTACACAGGCCAATCTGCAGGCAGCACAAAGGTGTCACAGCTGCCTCTACAGAGCCTTTTCCAAGCCCTTCCCCGCACAGGGGCAGGTGCCCCATCCAGAGCAGAGCACGGGTCTCCACTGCCCTGTGCCAAGCAGCCTTACAACAGGGAAGGGCACAAGGAGCCCATAGGGCTATGGTTTCTGTGCCACATCCTGCACTTAGCAAGCAGGGAGGCTCGGCCAATAATATACTATGGGTTTCATCATTCAAAGCAATTTACAGCACTGTAATTATTGCCTCCACCTTATACACAGTGTTTTCATTGTTAGTCACAGGGATTGAACGTGGACAAAAAGATCCATCTTGCTTGCACCAGCACTTGTGCCATCTTTACATTACAGTTGCAGAGTAAAGAGTCAGGCCCCTGACTTCACAGCTGCATGTGCAGGATGCAGAGGACTCCCCTACCTGCTATACAATGCAAGCAGAAGCCAGTCTGGGTGCTTCCACAGATTTATAATCCCACAGATGCATTCAAAGGGTGCATGGGATCTGACAAGACACTGGACAGCCAGCCGACACCTTTCATCTTGACTTCGACAACGTTTCCTTGCAAATATTTGTAACTATAAAACTATTTCCTCAAACACTCAAGTGTTACAGCTACCAGCGAGAAAGCACCTGGTTGTTTCATATAAGAACAAAATTAATCCTATTTTCCTATTGAAATTATGTTTCTGTTACAGAACCTTTGCAAAAAATGCTTAGAAAATATCTGTGAAATTGTCTTTTATAATATGACATATAATGACTCTGTGTTTCTCTTTGGACAAAGGCATGGTGCTACCACGAGCAAATATTAACAACGCACAGATGTGAACACTACTGTGAATGTTGTCCCTTACCAAAATAAAACCCCACATGAAGCACTGTATCTTCATAAATCTTATGGGATTTCTGCACTGCTGCCATTGGAAAAACAACATATTGAATGATGCATTTTGAGACAGAATGAGTTTAGTAAGTCTACCTAACTCAGCTTAACTTTACCGTATGATGATATGAAGGCCAATATCTATCACCCTCACATTACAATGTGCATTACAGCTGGCATAACAAGGCAGACAAAAAGGGAGGAATGTGTTTTAACCACTGAGATATGTTTTCCTAATTTTTTAATTATTATGCTGCATCCAACATATTTTTCTACAAGAAAAGTCACACACTCTTCTTTCTTTTTTAAAAAAAATATTTATTCCATTGTTTCTGTTGTTCCAGGAAGGTGTAGATACCTTCTACCCCACTATTTTATGTTTTAAAAAGGTGACCTATACTTTCCATTTCAAATGCGGTTTCTTTAATGAAAATATTGTAATGTCAGTCCATGCAAAGCAAGTGCATATTAATATGCGTTTACATCTGTCTCATATTAATATTCATGCCTGAATCCACATCCCTACACAAAGCCAATTTTCTGACCATCTGTGTGATGGCTGGTGGATGCAATGAATAAATTTTATTTGTGAGGGGAGTGATAAATCATGTATCTTCCATTTTTCACCCACAATCTCTCCTCTTAGGTGCTAAAATGTTTTCATTTTTGTTAAGAATTGTTAAGAAACCAAACTGATTAACCCCTTAGCAGATCAGGTAGCTTCATTTGTCAGGTGAAAGACCACAAAAATCATACAAGGCACAACATGACTGAAAGACTGGAACTGAAATTTTAGGAGGTTTAATTAGTTTCTTTTCTTCTTGAATTATTCCTGTCTCAGAATCACACTCAAAGTGATAACCGAGACCAATTTTCTCATACTGATGCTAAGGAGTACCTTAGTCTGTAGTTGCAGGTGGTTGTCTTCGGAGTTAAAAACTATTCAAAGTAAGACAATTGTTAACCTGAACTTCAGCCAAAACTGTTTCACATGGCTTTATTAGTGCTCAGTAACTGATTGGTTACCAGCCAAAAAAAACCCCTAAAGCACCAACTCTACATCAGTAGATTCTGAGCTTCCAGAGTACAAACTAACTCTGACTTTCCCTGCAAAACAAGTCTGCTTCTAAATTCCAAAGGATAAATTTTGAACTCAGTCACAACAATGTCCACCCAGAGTAACTTTGCTGGTAGTGAGAACAATTTTTTACCAGGGGGTTATTCTCAGACACTTCACAGTGTAAATTTAATACAACTGCACAAAGCCCAGCACAGTAACCCTCAGTTGTAGAGTGTAGATAAAAAAGATTAAACTCTCAGCTAAGCTTGAGATCCAGGCAGCCATAAGCCTGGAAAGGTGGTTAAAAAGTCTTGCATTCCAATGCTCTCTAACTCTGTCCACACTTTTAAAAAAATATTTTTCTGAGCCAGATCCCTAAACACAGACATTTGCTCTTATTCAGAAGAACAAATTATGAACAGATTCACTCCTACATCCTGCCTAACCACAGCTGTAATTTAGTGAGATGGTACAAGAGGTACCATGGCTTCCTCTTCCTTGGGCAAACAGACCACACCTGACACACAGCAGCCACAGCAACACTGGGTTCATCTCTAAATGCACCACCCTTGGGCACATCCACTGAAAAACATGCTGCAGTCAGAAGTACCAGCACCAGTCATCTTAGGCATCATTAAAGCATTTACTTGAATAGTAAGAGACTTGTGTTGAAGTCTTTTTCCAGTCTGCAGTGCTCAAACCATGGCTACTATCAGCCCAAGAGAATTCACTAGCCTTCAGGCTGCTAACTAGACTTCACCTTTTTATTTGGAATCAGCTTGTCTGAAGGACACACATACACACACAAATTTCAAATCAAAACATGTTTTTGCCAGTGCTAGACTACATTATTTCCTCTTGCATCTGCAGTGAAGTCAGTTAACTGAAGATACGATGACACTGTTTGGCCTGAGATACAAAATTCTTTCTTTAAAGACAGACTTCACACATTTTTGGAAATACAGATTACAGAACCAACAAAAGTGGGGAGATTATTCTTTTCTCCTCCTAATGTAGGTCGAATCATGTCAGCAACAAATAACCCACTTCTACCTTGGCAATCCAGCCGTAGGTAGTTTGAAGATAATTGTGTACTGAACTGGAATCTGAAAGAGGAATAGTGAATGAGCTTCACACTTCATCAGCATAATTGGCAAGAAATTTTTTGTAGTTTAAATAAAAACATACAATTGCTAAAGAAAGAAACTCAGTACTATAGAAAATAAGCAATGTTGTCAGTCAATCACAATTTCCAAGAAATCAGGTTTCTGAAGAAACCATGGATAAAAATGTATTTATGTCTAGTATCCTTTCGTCTTAGTAAATTGTGTTCTATTTACAGACTGTCATAATGGGAAAACAGGACATTTCCGCAGACTGTGAAATCCAGAGGTTTGAATCTTTATTCCTTCATTCCTCTTCATGAGACAAAGACAGGACAAAGCAGGAGGTGGCAACTTTCATGTTGGCCTTGCCGCTCAGGGCCAGTAGAAGGATATTTCTGTTCTCATGGGTGTCGAGGGATCTATGAGAAATAATCTAAATTTCATCAAAGTTCCCAGTGGAAAGCATCTGTATTACAGATACTGCTAGGCACTTATTGGTTTCCATGACTAATGAAATCCATACGGAAATACTGATCAAAACACTTCCTTTAGGTTTATGTTTGAAGTGTGTAAAATAAAGATATTCATTATAAATATATATAATATTTTATATTGATTCCTAAGAAGTTTAAAACATAAAAATCTAATGGGTAGATGTCCCTGCTCATTGCTGGGAGGCTGGACTAGATGACCTTTAAAGGTTCCTTCCAACCTAAATTACTCTATGACTTTATAATATTTTACCCACTTAGAAAAACAAAAAGCATTTCAAAACTGGTTTTCCCTTCTGTTATTAGTTTATTTAATCCCTTATATCTGCTAAGACACATGGAAAATCTCTTATTCCCAAAAACACAAGGTAATAAATCTCCTGATGTTCACAGGGGCTACTCACTTGCTAGAAGATATGAATGTTTATAGATGCTTTGTAAAAATGTGATCTGAATTATTATTGTCACTTTTAAGACTGCTACTGGCCAGCATAAAGAGTGTGTGGGCACAAAGGGTGCAGAATGAGGCATCAGAGGGAGCAAAAAATAAATGTCTTGTTTAGTTTTCTGCACCTTCCCATTTCACATGCTCCACCCACTTCAACTAATGGGATGATCAGCCAGAAATTTTTAAAAAAGGCAGAAATCAATTCTTTAATCAGAGTGTTACCCAAATCAAGCCTAAAGGGGAAATTTTAAAATCTCTGCAGATCCACTGTAACTGTGCTAAAAACAGATAAAAGCTGCAGAACTGTCGTGGGAAGACCTTCCAGTACAAACACACCCCCAGAGGTCCCTGGACTGCATTCAGCTCCAAACGCCCTCTCTTCAGTTACCCTGTCATTCTTTGCCCACAGATCCCAAAGAAAACAAGTGGCAGTAGCCTTGTATGTTCTAAGCTTCAAAAGATCATTTGTGTCCAAATGCCAATAAAAGAATTAATCACACAACGTTTCCAGAAATGCCAGCACAGGAGGTTTTCCCCTCTGCTTTGGGCAAAAGGCATACACGCACTGTTATCCTCTCCAGGGTCCTCTCAGCAATTCCAGTACCTCTCTGTGAGACTAATTAGAAGAGAAACAGGAAGGAAGCTGGTGTTAGATCAGAAATTCAAGCCGGAGTCAGAGAGTTCAATTCCTTCATTCCCATTCCTAATGCAAAGATGGGACAAAGCAGGTGGTAAAAGTGTGCTTGTACTCCAAACACTGTGTTTGCATCTCATTTGGTATCAAAGCACACAACAGTGCTCACAGTGGCCACGTGCTGAAGTTTCCACAGTATGGAAAGCCAGCTGTAGAGAGAGCTGGTGGCTGCCAAGCTTCTGGCTGAGCTCTCTTTGGTCAATGAAGTCAGGACACTGCAGCCCCATGGTCAGTTCCCTGGCACTGGCATGGTGACTCCAGGCTGCAGCCATGCAAGAGAAAAAGGAGTACGTCATAGTAAGATAATTCTTCTCAGACTAATTGCACTTTATAGTCCTTCTCCTCCCCAGCATCCTTGTGGGTTGTTATAGTGTCCCTGGAGAATGAATTTTAATTTAAAAGAGTCTCTGGTGGATAATGTGAGAATAAAACTCTTCCCACTGAAATTACTGCACTTACAGCAAAAATATTCATCATCAAGGCGAAATCACTGAGTTGAGCAAGGTGCCCTGGTTTGGCATGGGGTGCCCATCACCACAAAGTCACTATCTCTTATCCAGCATGATCAGAATCTATGAAGCTGCCCTCTGGGATGCAAAGACAGTTGAGAAGTTTAAAAGGCAGTTGGCTGAGATAAATTCCCAATTTAATTAATCCATTCCAAGTAAACTGTCTGCTATGGGAAGGAGATTTTGAAGAGCAACTAAAATGTATGGAGTTCCCCCCAAGCTGGTGTTTCATGGGTGCACTGAAGGACTCCACTGAGGGAAAGACAGGTTGAAGGGAAAACCCTCTTTGGTTTCATAGGCTCTGAATCCAGCCTTTGCTTTGGTTTCATGTGTACAAATTTGCAGTCATCCCCCTGTAAGCCTCCAGTACAGGATACATTTCTGCAAAATTTAACGAAAGTTCCTGCAAAGCAGTTGGAAAACACCACCTATGGAGAAACTTTTCATGGAGTTTATCTGAGCCTCAGCAAAGTTCTGCCAGCAAATCTTTCTCAGCAGCAGGTCAAACTGGAAAAATTATGTTGGCTCTATGTTTATAATGGGGACATTGGGAATTGTACAAAACTACAGCTTTCAGACCTGCTCTGCCTGACTCAGGAAAAAGACAACCATTTAAAAGAGCCTTAGAGCTGAATTTTTCAGGACTGGCTCTGAGAACTGAGAGCCTCTGCTTTTCTCTCTGAAGATGTTTCAATCTCTATAAAAAAGCTGAATATTCAGAAGTGTGAAATACTTCTTGAACTGGTGCAGGAAACACAACCATGTGGTCGAAGCTCTCAGCCAGTAGCCTGGCATCACACATGGATGAAGGTGAGCTTCTCCCAGACAGGTAAAGTGCCCTAAACACCTTTCACAGGCACTTGCATGTTTCTCTCATTTTTCCCAGTAGAAAATAAAATCTTGAAAAGCTTGTGTTGCTTCCAGCACAGAGCAGCAAGCTCCTTTTAACTACAGTGGTCTCACAGACCTAGGAAGGCTACCAAGAAGCTCACAGACATGGATTCCCCTCTCACCTCCTGCTCCACCAGGACATCCTACCTCTTGGCATGCTTGCATCTTTTTTCACCACGTTCTTTTCATTTCTGTGTTTTTCCTTCCTGCCATTTGATGTTTTCATCAACTCCAACCCATAGTGGGGGAAGTGGAAGCTGATCATCATCATTTCCCCTGGGCTACCACTGGCCAGGCCTGCTGGAGAAAGGAGCCCTCTAGCATCCTGTACCTCTGCCACAGTTCTCTCCATCTCCAAGGAACCTCATCCTGAGCAGCCCCCTCATCCACCCCACCCCAACTATTACCTTTACCCCCGGCTCATGCTTTTCTCTCAAGCACTGTGGCTCTCCTGTTTGTTGCACACGTACAAGGAATCTGAAGGGTTTCCAGGAAGAGTGATGTTAAATTTTTTCTGCAACTTAGAAATGGTTGGTGCTAAACTAAAACTATTTCCTGAAGAAATAGTAGTATGTAGAGTTGACTTTGTATTCCCAAGGTAGACAAACATTCAGTCAGCACTGCTTCTCCAGTCAAATAACAAACAGGTAAAATTCAAGCTGGTGAGCTTTTGCAAATAGGCAAAATTTAACTGCCAAAAAATGTCATTTAATATGGAGAAGAAGGTAAAAATTAATAATACTTCTCTGTCAATGCTCAAGCACACTTTCTTCTCTATCAGAGATTCTGATTTCTCAAAACAGTCATGTTCGCTCTGTCAGTTTTTCTTTCTTTCAACTCATTGTCAGTGTTCACTTCTACCTCTTCACCACAGGGGCTCTGCACACGAGGGCACTATGACATTAATCCAGTTTATATGACTGTATTTGGTGCTATGTCCACCTTGAGAACAGATAGAAAGTGTAACCATGAGAAAATGTAGAAAAACAGTCTATGTAAATGCACAGAACTCAAGAGTCTTTCAAAACTGGCTTCTTACCTGTAGGGAGACACTTAGCCTTTTAATATCCAACTATGATCACAGTGAGATTTCCAACTTTTTAAATAAAATATTTCTATTCTTTCTCAACAAAACTCTTCATAATTTTCATTAAGTGGGAAACACTCAGATTCCCCCTTTATATTCCCCGAATCAACCTAGTTATTTTTCCAGATCCTGGAATTTCTCAAAGACGTCAAATACCCACAACAAATCTGATTGTCTAATTAACCCTTCCCTGTTTTACCATCAGTCACAGTTTCTACAGCACTAAACTCATGCCTGTCCAAGGAATTACATTTCTCAAGGCTGCATTAAATTCATGAGAATAATTTGGAGAATCATAAGCCCTTAAAACTTTAAAACCATTTAAACTCAGTCAGATAGAGCTTGGGATGAGGGCCGGTAGCTCTGCTCACCAGCTGGACCAATGCCAATGTACGAGCCAGTGGAAAACACAGTTTGTAGGTACTGCATCTCCAGATGATTATCTGTCACGGCGGGACTGCCGGTCACCCTTTGATCCCTGGGCAGCCGTGGCGCCGGTGCTTGCCAGACACGGGGGGAACAACTCCTGATCTAGACAATCGGAGCTGCTCCTTAGAGCTTCTAATCACTTACTGGGTTTGAGCTCTACGCTGAACCAGTCCCTGAATGACTTTGGAAAGCAAGGATGAGGAGAAGGCTCAAATGAGGTGTTGTAATCCAGAGCTTTATTGAGCTTCTGAGACGATAGTTTCTCAGGGCTCCTTCCAGCACCAGAGGTAACAAACTCAGAAGAGTGAATCTGCTGTTTGTGCAGCGGTTCTTAACTGGGGGTGGAAACACAGGAGGGATTTGGGATTTAGCCAATAGGCAACTGGGACAGGAGGGGTTCAGGGATGGATGGGCATAGGAGGAGAACCAGTAGTAACCAGGGGTGGAACTGGAAGAATCTCAGGGCTAATGAGAGACAAGGTTTAAGGGAACTGACAGGGAAATTACTAGAATACAGGGTGGGTTTGGGGGAAATTAACAGAACTGAGGGGTGTAGATTTTAACAGAACATACCATTCTAACAAAAGGGGGAACAAACCATTCTCAACTCCATGCACACAACACTACAATTAACTAAATAAAAACCAATCAGCAAAATAAAGTTTAGTTTTTCATGCAAAACCAGAAAGGTCTGCACTTTGAGAAGGGACTGGTTATTCTGAGTAACAGTCTTGAATGATAGTCTTTATTTTAGATGTCCCTCATATTGCTTCACTAGTTGCAAAATGATGTTAATAAGAACCAGTTCTGGAACCAGAACACTTCATTTTTATTAGTCAGTATAAATGATCTCCTTAGTATTCTGCTTCTGACAGATCTTGGGTTTTCAGCTAACAAGCACCAAAATCTGTCTCACCAGCATAGAATAATAACATCCCGAATAATCACAGGAACTCATTTATCATTAAAAAGTCATATCTCAAAATCAGCTGCCATATCATTTGGCACATTGGAATAATTGTATCATATTTAACCCCTCAATAACTCAGCTACCTAAATCATTTCCAAATTATATCTTCCCTTCTCCTAGACTTTCATTAGACTGACAAATATCCATGTCAGTATGTGAGCTACAAGTTCCTTGGAACAAGCAGCCTTCCTTGCAATGTTATTGCCAGCTGATGGCAGAAGCAGGATGAGTGATTTGTTTGCTTTGTGAGGCTGGCTTTCATTGTTCTGAATTCAACACTAACATCTTGCTAATCCTGTGTTTAAATCTATAGATACTAATGTGCCCCTTTTTGGATCCTCTCACTGAAGTATCAAAGGCTTAGAAAGGCTGACAATAATTTCTCCATCTGTAGATTTCACAAAAAAACTGAGGATTAAAATCCTTGCAGTGGATAGGTTGCAAATTATGTATTTCTCTGGACATTACCATGAGTATTTCTGCTTTACTTGGAATTCTATGATCCAAAGTCAGAAAAAGATTAAAGAACTAATTTCCTTCTTGATTCATTATTTCACATTTTGTTCCTTTTTTTCTTATGTTTCTGCTCTGTTTATGTACTAAAAATGCTTTATTCATGGATTCTTACATAATTATCCATGACCATGGCCCAAGACACATTCAAATGCCTTGATGTTTCAAATATACATCTCATTTTATACCATTTAGGATTATGCAGACAATAACTCCACCAATTTTCTTGTATTCTGATGGTATGACACCAAAACAATAAAAAGTACAAGTTCAAATTGCAGCAGCATAATTCTTACTTTCCTGTTGCAAAATGTTCAGATGCAAGACTGGGCTAGTTGCTCTATTCAGCTCTCTTTGGGAATGACTTTTGCCCAGAATTTTTTCACTTTTCTATCTTCCATATGTACACTTAGAAGAGGTAAGGGGGAGGGGTACAGAAGGAAATAGTGGAAATTCACATAAAAATTTTTAAGGGATTGTAATACCTCTCATTGACAGCTTTTTCATCACAATGCCAATTATGATGAGTGTAAAAGTTATTTTTGCCTGGATAAGAATTTGCAGTGCAGTTGCAATGCCACATGATTCTTCTAAAGCACTCATGCAAATGTATAGTCATAGCATACAATAAACCCTCTAATTAGTTCAGATGTGACATTGCTCTCTATACCAGTTTACTGGCAAAGTTAAGGGATGGTGTGTGCTTGTTTTGAATACATTAAACACTTTGTTCTGATCAGATTCTATGCACATTTCACAGAGGAAAATACATCTGCTCCATCAGTGATATAAAATGGGTATTTCCTCGGGGGTGTGTAAAGCATGTATAAATCTCTGCATCTGCCTGAGATTTGCATAGATGCTGGTACATAGGTCACTTGTGCACTTAGTTTTCTCTGTGCTCTGGGAGTAATGTTGGTTAACTCTCAATGTTGCAATGAGATCATAGACTTTTTTTTTCTTACATATGTATAGCTTTGTTCTGTTGTGCATAGGGCTCTGTGCTGCATTCATAGTTTAGCCATGTTTTTACATATTTAGAAATAAAAGCTTACTTTGTCTGGTACTGCTGACCATTGTTTATGCACCCAGATTAGTTTCACCTTTTATGTTAAATTTATAATTCACATATTTTGTCCATTAATGAACCATAACAAGTGTGTATGTCGAAAATATTTGTCACAGCTCACAGAAAAGCACCCTTTTGTATAGGCTATTATCTTGTATTAACTCACTTCTTTTCTCAAGGAATTCCCTCTGCAGCAATCCCCACTGTAAGCCATTAGCTGTTCACATCTGCCCACTCTAATGACCACTCTAGTGTATACATACCTGACTGCCATCTAATTTAGATATCACCCATAGGACACTAATACTAATGTCTCCTGGGTCAGCTAAGTCCTGGATTATTGACTAGCTACAGTTATCACTTCATTTGGTTTTTGGAGGTGAACCAAGTGCACCTCAGGTCATAAATAGGTCAAATGATTATACATTTTGTGGAGGAATCAAGCATTTTCGTTACCCTAACAAGAAGCAAAAATATACTTTCTAATTTGTTTTGACAGGGAATCCAATTGCTTTGCCTTTATGCAATGTCCCCTTTGTGTAGCTATGAAAATGCAGCCAATTAGGCATAAAATTCTTTTTCCGTATGAGCAGCAAGTTAAATAAATTGATGCCATTTAAAATTACCACAAAAAAAAAGGAAAGAAAATTGGTGGCATCAAATATCTGATAATCAATCTTTTATTTTATAAAGAAAAGAAAAAGGCAGAAATCAGGGCTGCTATTTCTAATTAAAGTAGTAAATAGAGATTGTGATAAACAATGAGGGTTATGATTGCTGCCTATAAATTCATTGTAGGGAGGTAAACACAGGGAGAGGAAAGAGTTATTTAAGCTAAAGGAAAATGATGGCATGAGAACAAATGGGTAGGAATTGTTCCTGAATATGTAAGACTGGGTTTAGAAGACCATTTTGAGCCATTGGAAGAGTGGGTTCCTAGACAGCCCTCTAATTAATTTTAAAATGGGGAAAAAAGAATACATAATTGGTGCAAATTGAGGCTTGATAAATAAATTCTATAACCTGTTTTCATCTGAGAGCAGGGGACTGCACAAAGTAATGGAGGATTTTCCTTTCAGTCCAAATTTGTGAAAATTGTGTTTGGACACTACGCCAGATTCAGATCTGTTGCAGAAAGCACAGCTCAAGAGATATTTACATCACTGCATATTTTTACATTGCAAGCAAATCTACTTCTCTCTAGAAGAAGCCGCCCAAACCTAATAGACAAATTGTGGTGCTGTGTGCATGGAGTTGAGAATGGTTTGTTCCCCTTTCTGTTAGAATGGTATGTTCTGTCAAAATCTACACTCCCCAGTTCTGTCAATCCCCCCAAAGACCCACCCCGTGTTCCAGATATTTCCCTGTCATTTCCCTTAAAACTTGTCTCTCATTAGCCCTGAGATTCACCCAGTTCCACCCCTGGTTACTATTGGTTCTTCTCCTATGCCCATCCATCCCTGAACCCTCCTGCCCAGTTGTCTGTTGGCAGAATCCCAAATCCCTCCCATGTTTCTGCTTACTTAACAGTCTTACTTAAAAGTCACTGCACAGACAGCAAAGGGGCTTGTTTGAGTTTGTTCCCCTGGAGTTGAAGGGAGCTCTGAGAATCTGCCGTCTCAGAAGCTCAATAAAGCTCTGCATTAAAACACCTCAAATAAGTCTTCTCCTCGTGTTTGTCCTCCAAAGTCGTTCGGGAATAAGGTTTGGTGTGGAGCCCCAGCTGGTAAGTGGCAAAGGCTCCAAGAAGCCATTCCGTTTCTCAAAATCGGGGACGGCTTCCCCCGCTGTCGGCAGCCGTGGTCATCACCGCTAGCCGGGACAAAGAAGTGGCAACCGCGGATCCCAGCGCGACAACAAATGACAGTTAATACTAGTTCTGAATTTGGCCCGTTGAGGAACAGATTCAAATGTTCATATGTGTAACGGAACTTGTCCAGTACAGCACCCTTTGGGCTAAACACTCAGTTGTAGCAAGTAAATGTAAGAGAACAGAAAATTCTGAGGTTTCTTCTGTGGACACTTAGATGCATATTAGTCCAGAGAAAAAATTGAGGCAGTGAGGATGACATTAGGATGCAGCCTGGATTTTGAGAGCTATAGACTTATGAGAGAAGATGAAATATGTGCTTAAGAAACTATTTTTGTACAAAATAGGGAGTGGTTGAACACACAAAGTTTTCACATAAATCAGCAAATCTACACAAGAGCTGTGTGGGCTTGATCTTATACATCTCAAATCCCATTGTCTTCAATGTGAGCTTGGCATTTACAATCTTTGTTTACAAATGGATCCATGCCAAGATGCCTGAATTAAAAAATGTGAGTGCATACCGTATTATAACATTTTTATAACAAAATATAAACATAAAAGAAAAACACTATACCAACTCTTCTGTCTGTTCATTTTTGTCTGTTTCAGGGCAAGAAGCAGATATATGGTTTTCTTCCACCAAGATGCTACACAAACCTGTATTACAGTGAAAAGGCCAATACTATAAAACTATATGCTTTCCTTTTTAAGTATGTTGCTTTCACATCATGTTATCAACTATTGTATTGAACATTGTGTATAATCCTGGGTAAGAATAGTCATTTATACACATTTCGTTGTTAAGTGTTTTTCACTGCATGAAGAGTCATCAGTGATCTGCCCCTCTCCTGCCTTTGATGCTGGATGAAAGTTGGTGTCTGCTGAAGTATCAGCGTGAGAGAGGATGAAGAAGGCAGCTGCCTGTTCCACTGATCCTCAGGAGAGATGGGTAAGATGTGTCAAGACATGCAGGAGCTATTCCAAATGTGCAAACCTTCCTTGTTTTCATCTCACACAGCAAAGTACCACAATAAATGGCGAGTGAGGAGGCCTTAAAAAAAAAAAAAAAGACGAAGAGGAGTAATATTGTTACAAATAGCAGCAACATCCCCAGAGTACCACAGCAGCTCAGAGAACTGTTGTTCTGGGAATGGCTTTGCTATTAGTACTAAAAATTAAGCAGTCTCACTAGATGTGACTAACAGTTTTTAAACTGTCAAAGTGTTTCCTGTACAGTATCTCCATTTCCCAATTCCATTTCCTCATTAACAAAGACAGAAAAAAAAGACTGCAGTAATTAGTTCTCCTTCAGCTTATTTTTTCTTCTAATTATACTGGCTCCCCTCCCCCTACCTGTATACATCAAAAAAATGTCACTAGCCTGGGGGGGAGATTTGTGCAAGCCCTGGCTGAAGGATGGGGACCAGAGGTGGAGAAAGTAATGATTCATTCTTTCTCCTACACAACGGGAGCAACAGAGATTGAAGCCTATTCCTTGAACACAGGACCACTGATCAAACCTAATGTTAGAGATTGGTTCAGCATTCCTAACCATTTGTGTTGGTTTCAGCTGGGATAGAGTTAATTTTCTTAATAGTAGATGGTGTGGGGATGTGTTTAGGATATGTGATGAAAACAGTGTTGATAATACAGGAATGTTTTAGCTATTGCTGAGCAAGGCTTACACACAGTCAAGACCCTTTCTGCTTCTCACGCCGCCTCAATGGCAATGAGGCTGTGGATGTACAAGGGGATAGGAGGGGACACAGTCAGGACAGCTGACCCCAGTTGACCAAAGGGATATTCCAGACCATATGGCATCATGCTCAGTAATAAAACTGGGCAAAGGTGGAGATTGGTGGAGACTGCTGTTGCTCTGGATACCAATCAGTTTGTGGTGAGAAATTGTTTGCTTTTGCATCACTTGTGTTTCTGAGCAGGAGGTTGTGTTTGAGGTGGTGTGTCCCTCTCTGTTATTTCATTCCTTCGTTTGCTTTTTCTTGTTTTTTTTTTAATTATTATGAAATTGTCTTTGTCTCCATTCACAAGTTTTCTCAGTTTTACCCTTCCAGTTTTCCCCTACATCCAGCTGGGTGGGGGAGTGAGCAAGTGCTTATGTGCTCCTTTGCTGTCTACGGGGGTTAAACTACACCACCATCCCAGGGCTTTGCTCCTTCCCAGTACCCTGCTTTCCCCCTCAGACATGCTCTGCTGCTGCTGAGCTCAACAGTCCCAGCAATGGAAACTGATACAGGGACTACACTGACGCCTCCAGCAGCTCCTGCCTTCCCACCCAGCTGCAGCAGCAGGTGTGCATGGGACTTTCACACACTTACCAGCACATTTTTTACACACAGACTCCAGGCTTGTTAAGCCTTTTGTTAACAGCAAGGTGAAATAAGGATAATGCCCCTTCATCAGAGTTGTCCCCAGGCTTGCCTTCCTTTCTTCTCCTCAACCATAAAAATGCCTGTTCTTCAGACATTACTTCGTCACTAGCGCTTTATGGGGGAAGAAAGAGAGATGGAAGAAATTGTTATTATTTTACAATTACCTTTACAATACAGTAAGCACGTGCAAGGTGAAAGGCTGTGCAGTGACAACAGCATAACTGCAGCTGCCACCTGCTCCTCACATCCCCTGTTCAGCCTGCACTCACACAGCCTGTTTGTTTGACTTCCAGAAAAATCCCGCTTAAATAACTATGTACAAAAAAACCCTCATTTATCAAGAAAGCAAGCTTTTGCACTGCACAACACTGGATGTCATTTAATTTGACCAACTTGAGAGGTTTGCTGCATTGCACAGACACCTAGGTGATGAACCAGCCATTTCTCACTAACATGTAAACAGAATCTGCACCTACAAGTCAGAACAAATGTATAGCATTAAAATATCTTCCAGAATTTTTAGAAAGGTCTCAGATCCAAAAACTGAACTAATGAGATGATGCCTAGGTATAAAATTCTTTGGTGCCATTTCATTATTACTCTGATTCTTAAGGACAACAGAAGTCCCAGTTTGCACTAATTGGGTAAATGATCTTAACGGGAGTGGTGTCTATGCACTCAAAACTGAATTACAAACTACTGTCACTGAGCCCAGCCAGGCACTGGATGGTTTGATGTCTGTTTAATTGATTGAGACACTTTTCATCTGGTACCAAAATAAGGAATAGTTCCACATGACATTACTATTTCTCTAATCATCCTGTTAATTACTCTGCTTTGCTGTCCTGTGAATGCTCAGCCTTCCTCTCTACTCAAAAACTAAGTGTTTGGAGAGCAGACAAACTGCTGGGTTTTTTGAACTGCCAGAGGATCCAGGGACCATGGCAGAAGTGCTCTCTGGCATCTTCGTCTGCACATGAGCGTTTTTCATTCCTCCTCAGTATGCACAGAAGTGCCCCCGACAACAGTTCCCCTTCAAGAGCAGATGCAAGACAAGGCTTTTGGTCTGTCCTCCGTTGCTGCTGGGAAAGCACAGACAGCCCTGTTTAAAGCCATGCCTCCAGTTCTGCCACCTTCCCCTACCCTTGCTCCTGCCTGCGGGGGCCTCTCGCCCCAGGAAAAGGGAAGGGAAAGGAAAGGAGAAGGGTCACAAAGGACATCTTCAGGGAACAAGACAACGCTGTTAGCATGCCTCGGCCTGGGCGGAGCCCTCCTGCCCATCCTGTGCATGGGCAGTCACCAGTCATTCACTTCCACTTACAGTCATTGTACATGTCTTCTGCTGCTCTGCCTCCAGCTATGGTTAGCCAAGTTCTCAGTCTTTGGGCAAAAGATGTGACAGAATGCATTAGATTTTAATAGAAAAGCCTCTTGATGGAGTTTGTTGTGAAACTAAATTTTTGGGGGGAATAGTCATGCAACTGAAAGAACTGACCTCTTATAACATTGAATAGCCTCAATTTACTTTGGAAATATTTTTTACATCTGAGCTTAAAAAATGGAGATCTTTCACAAAAAAATACATATTTTATTTTATTTTCTGTTTATATCTCAGTTTTATTTAAACAGGATCTTACAATCATACTTTTGTTTTGAAATGCTAGGTAGCACTCAGCTCAGCAATGCAAAATAATTAAAAGAAGCATTCTTCTACACATAATGATACAATATTTTAATAGTATTCAGTTCAATCAACAGCAAAAATTAAATCTAAGGTCCTCATCTTATTAATTGCATAAATCTGTACCTGTCATGCTCTAAGCTCCAGCTCTGTATGCAGAATTTTGAACAATCAGGAATATCTGAGACTTGAAAACAAAGCATTTTTCTCTTCAAATTTTTATATCATAGAGAAAGCAAGTTATTTAAAAAATGCAGGAGATCTGGTTCTTCCTTGCACTAGGGAAAATCTAGAGTAACCTGAAATTATTTTCATCATCCAGGACTTTCAATGCAGCCAAAAGTAGAAAGTACCTAGTTCTGCGTGTTACCTTGTCTCATTACTGACAATTTTTTAGCATTTTTGTACTGGCCTGTTTTGCAAACATGCTTTTTTTCTCTTTGTTTGCAAAAGAAATTCAAATAACACAATTGTGTTGTCTGTTACCACTGATGGTATCAGCACTCCATCAAAAGTAACAAGTTTGGTCAAGAATAGAGAAGTAGAAAGATAATTTTGCTTTTCCCCACAAAACTAACAAATATATTTAAGAACAAGAGAAAATTGCTGGGAAATAAAATCCTGACTTCCTCCCCTGGTGTGAGAACTACAAAGCCCTTCAACGACGATTGAGAGGTCTAGGCTGGAGCTTGTAGTGATGACAACAGGTTAATGAAGAAGAAGGGAATAAGGAAATGAGCTTACGAAGTACAAAAGTAGTTCTCACAGTGTATTTCACAAGCTACACACACCACATTTAATAAATAGCTGATCCCAGTGAGAATGCTTTAGGAGATGTTGCCTTTCTAAGAACAACACCAGGTATCTTCACAATAGTTCACAGTCCATATTTGTTTAACATCATTACACCTTCAATATGAGATTTAACTTTCCTCTGTCTCATCAAGCTGTCTTCTGAAATTATCTGTATTCTCTACTCCATGTCACTTGCCATTCTCAATAGTCCAGCCCCCAAAGTCCAACTATCAGCCTGTGGCTCAGGCTGTTCCTCAGTCCATAGATGTTTTCCATCCAACCTATTTTTCCTAGACAAGACAGAGTTGGAGGTTCAAGAAGCAAACACTGTTCGAACAGCAAGAATTTACCTTTTCTGTCCCCATGTTTCCTACTGGATCAAGTAATGTTTGAGAGATTTCTGTGATGTCTAGACTATTCTAAAGCATGGTGACAAACAAAGAGACAGATCTGTGTACAGAGACAGATCCACAACTTCCTAATTCCCTTAGTGATTTTTGATATTAACACTTTGTCATATACTTTAGGTATTTTTAGCACAGAAATAAATATAAATCATTTCCCTGGCACAATAAAGTTCCCATTTTGGCTGCATTTAAGTTAGTTGCAGCAGTTGTGTTCTAATTGGGTGAGTTATTTACTAATGTAAATTCTTTTGTTTGCTTGCTTATGGACTAGAATGAAAAACAATAGCTCAAAGAGATTAAATTCTGGTTTCAGTAACAGAATTCTGAAACAAGTCAAGATTAAAATGTAACTTGTAGGTTGTTTTTTTATTATACTTAAACACCACTCTACTGCAATTTCACTCAACCCTTTTGATATAGAATAGCCACATTTTCTTTCCTTTGTTTTGTCTTTCCTCTTCCTAACCCTCGGCCATGAGAACTCCACCTTCTAGCTGATGTGTTAATAAAACACAACTCTGTCATTCCAAATGTATTTCCCATTCCACGCAGATGCTTCTAGTTTCAGTGATTTTACTAGTAAGATTATACTAATGGCATCCATATAAAACTGATTGTAAAATATTTTTCCTCCTTGTTTTCCTTCAGTCACAGGCAGCATTCAGAAAAGCTGGACAATCCTAAAAAATTTTGGTAGCCAAATACACCGTCTATGTCACTGCTTGAATATTGCTCACTCTAATCTCTTATATACATCTTCTCTATTCTGCATTTAAGTGAATTTATCAATGTTTCCCAACAACCACATTATAATGAATCCCATTACCTTAACCAAAACTCTGCCTTTCTGTAACTTTGGGAAGTCTCTGAAGCCCTTCAAAAATCCAGACTGACATTTTGTTTGCTCCGTTTTGCAGTAAAAATGCTAGACTCACATCTCAAATTGTTCATGCTCCTTCCCTTTTTATTTTTCCTGTTTAATTTCTGCTTCTTTTTCTGCTAAGTCAAATCATACAGCAAGACTCAGATTATGTGAGCAGCCAAATAGATTGCACTCATATCAACTTTATTTTATGAGAGAAATTGTATAAGAGTACCCAGCTACATTCCCTCATCACTTCTCTTTTACTTGTGACCCTTATCCAGACCCATCATGTGCACCGCAGCTACTGTCAAAGGCCTGTACCTGCTGTAACAGCTAATAAAAAACATCACTGCAGTCACCTGTTTGATGTTCAGGCTCAGGAGACAAGAAATGGTTGAATTCTACATTGTTCTGGTTAGTGGAAGGCAGGATCTGTTAACTAGTTTTGATCTACAGTGCTGAAGTCTTCCAGGCTTCGGTCTGGAATTGTGTGACTACAGATTTGACCAAAAAAGTTATGCTGGGCTTAGCTTCATTCTTTTAACTCTTGATCACTGACAACCTTCCAGTCATTAGTCTTTCCTGCAGCACTGTGCCACTCAGTGAGCCATCTCTCCTCCCAAATTTCCTCTTATAATTTTCAGCTGATCATCATCATACATCTATCCCGCTGAGGAAATCTACTTTGCCCCAATCCAGCTGTGAATTTTACCAGCAGTACTCACAAAAGAAACCCCTATATAGCGGTAAACTTTGTAATCTTAAATAGTTCTTGATATGTACAATAGCTTACAATACATCAGTCCCATCTGCACTGTGCAGATGCCTAGACAACTCAACACTTACATTCCAGCCAGACTATACCCTTTTTTGTTCCTGGCTTACTCTCTTTCTTTCTCATTTTGTAATGCTTCACTTCTGGTCTCCTATACATGATGTACTTTTTATAACTCTTGCAGATATAACCTTTGTGCAGTAGCTAACTTGTTTCTCAAAATCTGTTCATTTTCACAGCAAAACCTAGTCATTCAAAATGGTTTCAAGTCCTCGGCTTCAGAAATACAATAAAAAACCCTCTAATGTTTGTTTTCTTCTACACTGTTACCCAAAAGTCTGCAAGTTAAAAATTACATTGAATTCACTCATACTTAATGTCATGCAAGTTTCTGTAAGATCTCCCTGGGTGCTGTCTGCAGAAAAAAATCTGTAGAGTGGCATCGTTTATTAACCTCTGTTTACTGATTCTGCAATAGCAGTAAGTGTTTAGATTCTTACTTCCTACATTGAAATAAATTAATAGATTTGCCCTGTTACACCACTTTAACACAAATCACAAAAACTGACCTGAGTATGTAGCATCTCAGGAGAATCATAACGCACAAAAAAACCAGAAGATGAGCTGGCTTTTCTCCAAGAGGAAAGCTAAGTGCCAAAAGAACAGGCAGTATTACCAATATTAACATGTTTATTGACTTTTTTTTTTTCACTTTTAGCTGCACCCAGGATCTGCTGGGTATAGCTAAGAAAAAGCCATGGCACAAAAATCAGTTTTGACTGTCCAATTCTGGATCCACTTTTAGTTCCAGTACTGTTAAAAAAACACTTTGGGCCACTCAGATTTTATATTTGCTGGCCTAAGATCTAAGGGAACATCTGCTAGTTAAGGGCAACCCCAGCACGGCAGAGCCTCTTTATTCAGAGATCCCCACAATCCTGTCTCTGGGAAAGGAGTAAGGCTGGCCTGAAATCCAACCTCCTGATCCTACACTTCTAACATTAACACCGTCTCAGGTGAGGGCCACTTTGTGTGCTGCAGGGGCAAAGCAAGGTGCCCAGACACTGGTGAAGAAATCAGATACAGATAATCCATCAGATGAGTCATGAAGAATAGCTGAAAGGAGAAATGACTCACCAATGTTGGGGTCTACAGAGCACTGTCAGCCCTCAAAGCTTTTCATATACGATGAGGTATCAATGGTCTTCACCATCCAACTCAGTTCCCTGTATCAGAGATAATGAACCATGGCTTGGAGTACCTGAGCAGTGCAGTCGAACCATTGCACAAATTACTCTTCTATATGTTTGCTTGAAGATGGAAATCAACGGTTGTGTTTTACTCAAGGAGACATTGGAAGCAAAGAAGGACATGGACTAAGACTAATTAGAAGCCAGACTGGTCCAACTCCCCAACAGAAGAGGCTGCATGTCTCTAGAGCACAGCCTCTGCTGACTATAACAGCAAGCCACACTACACTTCCTTAAAATTATGCAAGTAAAACCATTTAGCAATTTATTGTAATTAGTTATCATCAAAACATACTATTATGCTTATATTTTCTTCTATTCAAAAACTGTGTTTACAACTTCTGAAAACATGCTGTTATTTCATCCTCATACAGAAGTTTTACTGGTAACAAAGCAAGCAGAGATTTTGAAAACTCTGTAATGGCTTGAAAAAGGAAACTTTAAAATTATCTGAAGTTGAACTGGGATAATACTTGAATTTAAAATTCCTAACTATGTCATTAGATAATTTAAGACCGTTCAAGAAGACCTATCATTACCTACTGTGCATATAGCATAAAACTACTTTTCAGCTAAAAAGCAAAATCATAAAAATCAGATAGAAGAGAACTACCCTGTGAGGGTCACAGCCTTCTTCTACAGTGTGGGCAAAAGCAGAGAAGGGTTCCCCATAGCAATCTATAAATATATTTGTAATCACAGATATCATGATGGCAATAAGATTTGAGATGTTAAACCAATCTGTCTGCCATCCAGCACTTCCTTCCTCCCTCCTGGACATCCCAGCAGAAGTCCTAGTTAGACAACTCTGGTTAGCATAGACTGTTCAGGAAATCACAAAAGGTGATCTAATCTTTCATGGCTGTGACATCTTTCAGTGACAATAATAACTTCCAGTCATCCAGAATATGAATTTGAGCAGACCTGCAAACAAAGTCCTCTGTAATCCTGACATTCTCTAAAGAACTTACGCCCTCAACCTTTTTTAACACAGTGTGTACTTCCACCACCTAAATTCTGTTTAGCACCTATCATATTCAGTGGAAGGAAACAGGCTCTTCAGGAGAGTGATTTCTGAGGAATAAAATCTGATTTACAACAGGTCACAAGAAGAAGCATTTAGACTTTAAATGCTATACTCCAAGCCTAAGTTGTAACTATTCAACTAAAACTCTTACAAAAGGTAGACTACTTTGGTGACTTGGTGCCCTGTGTTGTTGCTCAGTGAAGTCAGTGGGGAAATTCTGCATCAATTAAAGGCAATAAAATTTCCCTGCAGTACCTACAGCCTTTCACTTGTTTAGCTCTGAAGCAGTTCATGGCTAGAAATTTATCCAGCCCCAAAATCTGAAAACTAGGGTTCGGGTGGGACAGGCACAGAGGGCACATACCCATTACTACTGCACATGATTCAGTGAAACAGCAGGAGAATACATCTTCGTAAATATTTTTCCAAATAATAATAGAAAATCCTTACAAATTATTCCAAATCTTTAATGTTTAAATGGTATACATCTGAAGTAATTTCACTGGAATACATGGTGTCCCAGGGCTGTAAAATCTGTATTAGTGATCAGAGATTCAAATTTATTCACTTTTTAGTATATCTACCAACTTTTATTTATGTATCTTACTAAACTGCTAGATGTAATTCACCCAAGAGAATAAGCATTATTTGAATTCATAGACTAAATGATTGCATGTCCTGGGAAATATTTCTAGCAGGTGCACTTTCATCTAAAGCAGATTTAGCTGTGGCATCATTGCTAAGATTGTTGGCACCTGGCTCTTTGTCGTATAACAATCTAGAAAGAGTTATGACAAAGGAACAAATCGGTTTTGGAGCAGATAATGTGCATTANNNACAGACAGAAAATAATTAAATACAAGAGAATGCAATAATCAATTTGTGCATCCATAAGTTCACAAGTACTTTATTGGTATAAACTCTCCATTCACCATACATCAATTGAAATGAATGCATTCCATGCTGAAAACTCATGACATTTTCAATATCCACTTTATTTCAGAAGTTAGAAGAGCTGATGCAGCATAAGTTGCAATATGAATTATTCTCTTTTGTTTTTGTATTATTGCAGAAAGTCAAGTGGTCTTGAGAACAGAATCAGCCCTTGTTGCTAAAATCATAAATCTGCATAGCAGGCACTACACATCTGAGATAGAGACAGATTCATTTCTCAAAATAAATCCACAACTATACAAATCAAAGCACTGTTTTGTAGCAGATGTCATTAGCCTCTTACTGAAACATCCTGGGAGGCTTTGGAGACGGGCAGTGGCCAACTGCAAGGACCAAGAGGATTCAGGTCCTTTAAGTTCGAAGTGTTCACTGTTTCTTCCTTCTGGATCTTTAAACTTTCTTCCCATTACTTTTTTTAAGGCTCAGTTTAGCACTGCTTTTCTTCTCTCAACTGTTACATTCCTTTATCGTTCTAAGGACATTTTCCTCAGGTTTCCTGTTCTGTTCCCTGTGTCACACATCAGCACATGCCAGCAGCTATGCTTGACTTTGAAAGAGAAAAGTGCTCAAGAATAGAATTATTATGCTAACTGCAACCCATGTAAACTACCACCTGTTTGTCCCACCTCCCTTGAAAATCCAAACTGCAGCAGGTAAGGAAGGAAAGACACCTTTGTCTCACCTGGTGGGACAGCACAGGTCCTGCTGGGCACGGGGACTGGGAATGTGGTGGGAGCCAAAANTTGGAGCAGATAATGTGCATTAGACTCTGGGTATGTGTAAAACCAACATATCCAGCTGCATTCTAGGCATTAAAGAGTTATATATACCCACTGGAAGTGTACCATGGTTCTGGCAGAAGTTCAAGAATCTCTGAACTTATATAATCCCAGAAGACTTGTTTAATAACTAAAGTGGGGGGAAAAATGGGTTAGCATATCAGTAATTTTTTGTTCTTGTATAACAAGGGGTTTTTTTAAGCAATGAGACTGAATTTTCACTATGAAAGCCCTAAATTGCCTTTCAAAGACAACACTTGTGGTAAACCCACAGCAGTAAACAATCTCACAAAGAAATTTGTCTAAAAGCAAAACAGAAAGTTAATGAGTTAAACAAAGAGAAAAAAAACATACGGACATAATATCAAATGTATTCAAGAAGGGACATAACCCCAAGAGTCCTTCAGAGACTGCAAAACTG
>WEIV01008284.1:0-63704 GCA_013390005.1 Calyptomena viridis
AGCGCCGGCGGAGGGCGGGCAGGGGAGAGGGCAGGGGACAGTAGCGAGGAGGAGCAGCGGGGACCGAGCCCGCCGTGTCACATGAGCTGACAGGACCTGCTCCCGTTCCCGTTCCCCTCCGCGCAACAAAGA
This sequence comes from Calyptomena viridis, assembly GCA_013390005.1. Classification (NCBI taxonomy): domain Eukaryota; kingdom Metazoa; phylum Chordata; class Aves; order Passeriformes; family Eurylaimidae; genus Calyptomena; species Calyptomena viridis. The sequence goes on from WEIV01008284.1 coordinate 133, forward strand.
CTCGGGAGCTCCTGTGCCCGCCGCGGGACGGGGCGGGGCGGGGCGGGACGGGGCTGCCATGGGACCCTGAGGGCCGCCGGCCCGCACAGGTAAGCGGCGGTGGGGTGTGTGTGACCCCGGCGTTTGCTGGGGGTGTTATTTATTTCCCGCCCCCTTCGCGTCTCTCCGCCGCCTTCCCGCGTGTGAAGGGCGGGCGGGGGCTCCGGGCGGTCCCCGCGCGTGGGTTTGTGTCCGGCTGGTTTATCTCCAATTCCTTGATGTTACTTCATGTTTTACGGCGGTCAAACAGCTGAAACCGTGGGGGGTTGTGCATTACCACCCCCCTCCTTCCTCTCCCCTCACCCATCTCCCTTACGGACCTCCACGTCGTGACCTTTCCGCTGTTAAGGATAATATTGAGGTGATCTTTATTTTCGTCAAAGCGCCGTCCTGCTTACGAGCTGCCTTTCCCAAGCCAGATTACTGCTGGCGGTGGTGGCAGCCCCTCGCCCACCGGGACTTGCCCCCTGGGACCGTGTCTGGAAGTTGTTGACAGTGGCGGGGGCGCGCACGTGTGCCACACGCTCCCGGAGCCGCCGAGGGTTACGGCTGGAAACTCCCGCTGGGAGCCCCGGCAGCCACGCCGACGGCTCAGAAATACCCCAGCAAGCCTGGCGTGTGAAGACTCTGCTTGTTTAGGAAGCCCTCTCCCCGGGTTTTGCTGCGTGTGGATGTGCAGAGTGTGGTGCTTCAAGAGGTGCTGGGGGGACAGGGTTCAGGAGAAGTTTGTGGGTGGGAGAAGGGAGTCTCGGGAAGGTGGGCTGGGGGTGCCAGGAGGGGTCTGCAGGGAGCTGGGGTGGCAAAAGTGATGGGAATGAGGGGCTGTGGACAGCCCGTGCAGGGCGCTTGGCCCCCCAAGTGCTCTCCTTTCTATTTGTGTGTGGTTCAGTGCGATGCTGCTGAAGGGAACAGTGTTATGTATGAAGGATGGTGGGTTTTTTCTTTTTTTTTTTTTTTTTTTTTTTTTTTTCTTTTTTTTAAATTTTATTTTTGGCTTGCGACCCTCTATGCTGTGACACAATAATCTTCTCCTGGGCATCTTCTTTCCTGGGTTACCATCTTCCTTCCTATGCTAAGTAGCCACTGGCTTGAGTTTTAACGAAGGTATCCCTTAACCCTGGTTCTATCCAACTGGGAGTGTCCCTGGGAAAGAAGTCTCCCTCTCTGTGATTATCTTGGCTTGTGGGGACAGAGAATAAACTGCAGTTCCCTTTCAGAGGGAGACGCTTGGCCAGCATTGGTAATTGTGTTAAATCTCTTCTTTTTAAGTTAAAATTAAACATATGTAGAGCTAGCAGGTCAGGAGAACAAGCCACCTGCTGCCAGGTGACTGTGAGGGTGGAAACAGTTTCTGGCGAAGCCATTTGTGTTCAGGTGGTGGTGCAGGACTGTGGTTCAAGCAGTGGGAAACGATGGCGTGCCAGAGAAGGCGGTGGGGAATGTAGAAGCCAAGGTTGTGTAGTAGCTTGCAGTGCAACTAATGTGTCCTGAGGTGTTTCACAGCTCCTCTCGCTGCAGGGTTTGGAAAGAAAGGGGGTGCATGAGCAAAGAGGTTGGGCAGACACTGCTATTAGCATTGACTGCTCCAAGACTATGAGTTAGCCCATGTGTGCTGCCCCCACCCCAGCATTTTTAAGGAGTGGCATTGAGGTCCTTGTTAGTGTCCTTCAGGGTGAACCAGATTTGCAAGTTTGTACCTATATGCATGCAGACTTGGACCTGGAGTTTAATGAAAACAAAAAATCTTAAGTAGTGTGACTTCAATTAAACCAGCAAATGTTCCAAAACTGGGCAAAACTGTGAAAGTAGGGGATACTGATTTTAATTGTGTGTTTTTCCACAACTCCTTCTTTTCCTGAGATTCCTGTCCCATCTCCTTTCGTGGTGCGTTTCTTGGTTGTGGTGGAAAACAGAAGGGAACTTGTCAATAGCCAGCTCAAGTTCTGCTGCTGAGGGCTGAGAATGTGGCTGGTTTTTAATGTAACCATCTGTGTCATGGGGGGCTGGACGGGCACCCTGGGAGTGTGTTACCTGTGGGTCATTAGCTGTTGTGGAAAACTAACAGTTGTGGCTGACAACTTGTATCTTCATGAAATAGGAGAAATGATTGGCATTTTCTCTAGAATGGTTGTGAGGTTTGAAGCGAAAGTTCATCTGTCCCTTCCCTTCAAAAAAATGTACAGCACATTTTTGAAACTGAGTCATCAGGTACAGTTTATTTCAAGTATTTTAAGCTATTTGAATTTGATGCAGTTTGGCCACATGCTCAGTGGAAATTATTAGACAGTCTTGCTCAGATTTGCCCTGGCTGGGCTCAAACAGGTGATGAGGGAGTTTTCTTGCTGTGGCCCTTTCAGATCCAAACAGAGCAGAAGTGTCTTAGAAGAGATGAAGTATTTTGATGCCCTGCACCAAAACTGGGGAAGGGAGCCTGCAGGACTCTTGTCCACCAGCTGGCTTTGGATGTGCTTGCCTCCCACTGACACACCAATGTTACCTTTTGACTGTCTGAGCTGGGCTTCTTTAGAGGTGTAGCATAGGATCAGGCACATGGTGTTTGGAAGGCAAATTCTCTCCAAAGTCACTTTGTCATGGAAGTCATAACAAGGATGCACAGATTCAGAAATGATTATTAGTGTCTGTTGACCTGACCAGGATTGTGTAATAACACTGAGTAAGAGATAAAAGGTTTTATATCCCATAAACTTGGTTCTTGCTTTAGGGTGAACCACAAGGCTTTTGGAAATGTGTGAGTTTGATGGTTCTCTGGTAACTGCAAATAGGTGGAAACATTAATCACTTGAAACAAGCCCTAAAAATAAGAACAGACACAGATACAGGCTATAGGAAAGAAAGTGAAAAAAGATCTAATAGTTATTTTTCAGTGTATTTTTCAAATCACATTTAATTCTGCATATATGATTCTGCGGGTGACCCAGCAGCTCCAGCAGTTTATTCATTTATTTAAAACAGCTTTGTAGTTCACCTTGAAAACCACTTCCTGCCATATGGTTATATTATTTCCCTATGCCACATTTTTTGCTAATTATCAAGACCATTTGCTTTAAAATAGGTGTTTTTAATTTCACAGCCTTGTCTGCCTCTCCTGCTTGATCCTGCCCCAGAGTCAAGAGGCTGTGTCTGTTCATTCTCCATGGCAACAGGCTGTGATTTACTTATTTCAATTTAATTAAAAAGCAGATATAAAATTCCAGACATCTTATATGTTCCTTATATTAGAAAACTGTCAGTGGATCAGTCTCCACAACAGATCTACCAACCTGAAAAATAAAATTCTCAGCCACTGGTGAGCCACTGGTTTCTTTCCCAGTCCATGCCCTTTGGAAGAGTTTAGGAGAGCGAGGGGTGCTGTGGCCTGTCCTCAGGTGGAGGAGATGGACTGAGGTCATGGTAAGAGTCGAGTTCTGGACTCCAGTAGCGTTGGTGATTACATTGGGGTGCCAGTTAAAACCTCAAGACTGCCTGCTCAAGGCCTTTATGTCGCCTCTCCTCCCGCTGACATGGTGCAGCTGTTGGGAGGTTTCAGGGCTTGCAGGGTTGGCATGAACACCCCAGGCCTTGAGGAGAGCGTGGGTTGTGTGCTCTGTGCACAACTCCAGTGCTTTCTGCAGCAGCTACATCTGCCGAGTGTGACACCATTGCAGGCTTGAGTGAAAAGGGCACAAGTATCAGTGGGCACAAACATCAGCACTTGCTGCAATGAAAATGCAGAAAATGGCAGTTCTGCTAGAAATGACATTGTGTTGATCAGCTCTCTGATGTGAGAGATTTTTACCAGTCCAAATCCTTTGGTGTTGTGTTTGGGTTTTCGGTCCACCTAGAAGCCTACCTGTTTTCTGATGCATGCACAACGTGGCTTTTGGTTTTCAGCTGGTCACGGCACAGAGCCCACGATGCCCTGTTGGTTTAAGCTTGCCTGGTATCTGTATGCAGGCTAGAAATGAAGGCCTAAATCAGTTTTCCAAGCTCTGTGGTTGTATAAATACTAGTTTGTGTTAGTCAGGGATAAGGAAGCATATGGGCAATGACAGGCAGTTGCTGGCTAAAGAGAGGATAGTGGCAGGAGAGGACCTTGGAGGTGGATGGAGGAGTGTGGTGAATTTACTAACCTACAGGTTAGTGACCTACAGGTGTTAGGTTTGGACGGAGTGGAACCAGTGTAATTAAGGAGTGCCAAAATTAACATTCCTTTTTGCCTTCAATACCAACACTCCAATTCTTAATGGGATTATTTCCCTTGAAAATGCTATTCAGATTACTCAGCCTTTGGAGTACCTGTGTGCTGGTGGTGGTTGCTTCCAAGGAGAAACTGGGCCTGCTGAGTTGAATAACTAGACCCAGGTGCTATTTCTGGGCTCTACTAATGTGTGGAGGAAGACAAGTTGGCTGCGCATTTTTATTAAGCTTCAAGGGGCAGTTATCATCAGAAGTTATCATGCACAAAACTGCACCTTTGGATTTTTTTTTCAATTTAGTGTTGCTACTCCTAATGCTTCTTCATTGTAACGGCTTTGGCAATTCTAAAACCAGGGGTGGGTTCCTGCTCCTCCTAGCCCTGCCAGAGCCCACGAGGCTATGTCAGAAAACATTGCTCTCCCAGCTTGCTTATCTTCATCGATTAAAATTACGTTGCAGAGTTCCTGGGTGAAGATTCCTGGTGATCATGCATCAACTGGGAAGACTCTCTCTGAGTCCATGCAGGTAGCAGTTGAGCACGTGTTTACTGGTAAAGTGAGCACGTTTGGTCTGTAAGTGGTAAATCTGAAGTCTCATAATGTTGTTCCTAATAAAAACAGAATAAACCCAAGCAAAACCGCAAAGCAAGCTTTTGTTTGTTACAGTATTTAAGCAGATACATTCAAGGAATTTACATCCAACAGGCAACATTCTTAATTCTTTATTACTGGTTTTACTAGAGTACGGGCATTATCTGTATTCTTTAAGAGTGCATCTGTTCCTCTTGCTTATCCAGCTTTGAAGTAGACCTTGCTGATATTAATTTCTGTATAGCCTGTAACCTCATCTATAAAACGAAGGGAATACTTCATACAGGCAGCTGTGAAGTTACATTTATTGTCTGTAAATTGCTTCTAGTAATTGAGCAGAGGAGGTGGAGAGAAATAAAGACAGTGGAGTAATATGGGCTTGTTTTTTTTAATCAAAAAAACTGCATTATTTTTGTTCATCTGATGATGCGGCAGCTAATGGGGAAAGAAAAATGCACCCTGAAACTGATTGTTAAGTTTGTAATGAAAACAGACATTTTTTTAGCATAGTGATGAAGGCAGCCATCTTGCTTGATAATAACAGAGTCTAATTTAGAAATAGGGAGAATTATTACTGGAAATCCTGCAGTACCTCTCATATTTCTGTCTGGTTTGGGTCTGCTCAGTTTTAGTGTCGTTCTTTATTTACCTGGCTGCCTTCATCATCTGATTCAGAAATGTTCTTGGTAAGGAGGGCTTAATAATAGGTAAAACTACCTGCTTTAAGATTACTGGCAAGTACCTCTATTGCAGTTTTTTCACCTAGGCCCCTTGTTTTGTGGTGACCAGTATTTTTGTTGGATGAAACTGCAGTTTCACATGGGTAAAGATGGATTTTACCAATCTAACCACTTGCTGCTCCTGAGAGGGATGATCATGCCTTACTCCTGGCTCTGTGGCCATATTCCTTGCCTTGTGCCTACTCTGGTGCTAAATGGATCCGGCTTGTTCAGCTTTCAGAAAGTTGACTTGCCCAAAACCATAAAAAAGTGAATTGTTCTCTCCTGGGACAGAGAGCTGAACCTGCTCGCCAGGTTCAGGCTCGTATCAGAGCTGCCGTGCAGGAGGGGCGAGATTTGTTTTGCCAGCAGTGAAAGGTAAGGAATGAAAGAAAGGGGAGGCCCATTTTCACCTTTTTTGGCAGCAGTGACCTATTAGCCTGGTTCAGTTGTAATGTGAAGCCTGGCCCTCAGTCTTCGTTTTCAGATCCCTCCCCTCCACGCCCTTTTTTTTCCCCTGGGATATACTCCTCTGCCTCCAGATGCTGACTTCATTCCCAAGCAGTATTTTCAAAAGGAGAAAAAAAAAGGAAAAGGTTGAATTTCACTACCTCTACGATAAAAGACATGCTGTAGTTCCTGAGAGCCCATTGCAATGAGCTTAAGAATTATTATTATTATTATTAAAGAGCTCAAAAAGTAGTAGCCATAATCCTTTCTTATGAGAGGGCAAAAGGAAACTGCCTGATGTTTGTGAAAGATCTTCCCCACACCTGGGGATGGTGGCTGTTTGGTGGCTGAGGCCCTGGATCTGGTGGGACCAGGTGGCTTGGGATAAATGGCAAGGGTAGGAGAATTTTCTGCACGCTGTGGTGAGCCAGGCCTGGAGTTGGGTACCACAGCACCAGGAGGAAGTCTGGTTATCCCCAAACTGTGACTTGCAGTTGCTCCAGGTGCCTAACTAATTTTCAGGCACTAGAAGAAATTAGGAAGGCCTCGTGGGACACTGTGGAACGATGCCATCTTGCTCCAGGGATGTGATGATGCCAGGGGTGTGGTGAAGCTGAGACTCCAATGCAAACTTTGCGTCCACTGACTGGTGTGGATGTTGTTTCTGCCTCAGCTTTGCTGTTGATGGGCCTGTGTGTCTGCATTAGCCCTTGCTGCCTGTGGGGAAGATGTGTGTCCAACAAGACACGTGCCCAAGCTTCTGCTTAGCCAGGGGCACAGTGCAGGTCAGTGTGCATTTGGGAGACTGGATGGGAGTGTCTGTTGGCCTGCAGCGGTTGCCTCATGGCTAAAGGAGCAGATACCATGCCTGTCTGGTGAATTTTATACAGCATGAAGGTGAAGATGATGTCAATGAAGAGCAGTGTGCCAGAGGCAGCAGGATGCAGTGAGCCCTGTGCATGTGTGGACTGACCCAGCAGCTGTACCCGTCAGGAGGGGCAGGTTGCAATTGGTGTGGTACACAAATTAGAGATGTTTGTGCAGCCATTTTCAAATAAGGAGAGTCATAGGGAGGGATGGGGGAATTTGCTCCAACTTGAGAGTTGTTAGAGATTTGTTTCATGCTGTACTGGAGTTGGTTGGGTTGTTTTTTTTCTAGGCATTTAAACCTAAATTCTTCTCATTGGTATTTGAAGGCATTATGGCAAGAGAAAGATTATTGTAGGGTTGTGTTGCTTTGCACGGTAAGATTATACACTGGGTGGCTGTTACAGTGGGTTTGTGTTCCAAGGATGGAGTGAATAAAGGAAAGAATTAGTGCATTGATATTAAATAATGATGCCACTGGATATGCTGAGCACAAAGTGTCTTTGTTGTCAAGGATAGATATTTTTTTTTAATCTGACACAGTTATAAGCCAGCTGCAGTATTTTTTTTTTTAAAGACACATTTATAAGAGATGGAGCAATATACAAAATGCTGTAAGTAATCTCATTGAGAAGTGTGGGTTTTTTCCATCCCCTTGCACATGCGTGCAGCCTCTGGGGAAGATGTTAGTGAAGGAGCTGGATAATCGGGGTCTTCTCTGGAGCTGCCATTGTTCTGATTGATGTAGTGAGTATTAGCTGGGGAATGTGTACAGATGCATGGGTTGTCTGGGGTTTCATCTCTGCAGTCTCCCTTTTTTTCACTCCTCCTGGATAGAGATATGTATCCTGGCACTTCAGTCTTCCACCTACATCTCTTTCTCTTCTCCTGTAAATACTTGCTGATTTTTTTTTTCTTCTGGCAAGTCTTCAGTTGTGTTTGTAATGGGTGACTGTCCCCCTCTGCTGCATAACCTGGAGCATGATGGCGGGTGTTCCTGTAAGCCAGTCTTTTCCTGGATCTTTTTCCTGAATTTTCATGTAATCTGCCCAGTCTGGGGGCAGCTGTCTGCTGTTGTGTTGGTTGCTCAAGTGAAGATCCAGGTATTGCAGCTGGCTCCAGCAATGTTCCAGCTGCCCTTTGGAGTGCAAAGGAATGCAGTGAAAAAAGCAGCCGTTTAGGGGTCCTGTTTGTCCTCAGACACTCACGCACTTTTGAGTTCCCATGTAGGACTGCAGTAATTAAGTAGTACTGGAGGGAGAGGGAGTAGGAGAGCATGTGATGGTCATTTCAGATAGATTAACAAAGAGGGGCTATTACAATGCCAACAGAAGACATCCTAATCTGGAGGTTCCTAGCCAGGAAATATTTTAAAAAGCTATTCCAGAGAGTGAGAGGGAAGCCTGATAGGTCTGTGCTCTAATTAATTGCGCAGATACCACTGGAGGAGCAGCTTGAAGAAGGGAACTCTTCCGGGTGTGGTGTAGAGAGGGAAATGGGAATTTCCTGACTTTTGTTTGCAAAGCTCAAGTGTAGAAGGAATTTTAGACATAATAGGTGAAAAAGACGACTAAAATTAATAGGTAATTCCACACTGGTTTTGTTGTTTTTTTTTTTTGTGCTGTGTGCTCCTGGCTAGTGTTAGGTGAACATCAATTGAAATAGTACAAAGCATGCTTGGGAACTGGAGACATTAAGCAGAAAGAGAGAGTGAATCTGATTAGCTTTGCTTTTCATGCATTAAGTAGAAAGATGGGCTGAAATGTGATTGCAAACAGATAATAGCAGCAGGCTCCTGAGGCACCACCACAGCCCAGCATATGGGGTGATGGATCTAACCATGCCATAGAACTGTTTCTTGTAATAGAAGCCTCTTGTTTTTATGTTGTGGTTTCTGTTGTACTTTCTAATTATCCTATTCATCGCTGTCTGCCATTTTGAGCTTGGCCATGTGGGATGGCTCAGCCCCCTGGAATGTGTGCCCTGTCGAGCACTTCTGCCCTGAATAGTAACCGTAGCTCCGGTAGCCAAAGGGTGGGAGGGAAGAGGTGCCAAGGCTCAAGAGTCCTAGCTATTTTTCCCCTTATTTCCAGGAATAAGGGAAGTAACAGCTGTTGCTTTTGCCATGCTGGGAAAGATGAGTGAGTGCTGGTGTTGTGTGTTAAGTTCCTAACTTCCCTCTGAACATGCACGTATTGCGGGAGAAGGTTTCTAGTGACCTGAAAAAAGAGGCATCTATCACAACTACTTATAAATAAATAAAAGCTGGCCTTGGTACAGCAGTCACTTTTTTGGCACAGTAGCAGAGATCCTGGAGCCACTTCCAGTCTGTGGCCTCTCCTCTGCACAAAGCAAATGCAGCAGAGAAAGCAGGCTGGCAGAGGCCTGTGCATGGTAGGGGCTGCAGCTGGAACTGCTGACAGAGCGTCCAATATCCTGCCTGCTGCTGGGGGAGTTTTCTGTGTTGCTGTGTGTTCCCTAAGACACCTTGCTTTCTCTTCTCTCCGCCCAAGGCTTTAATTGATGGAAAGTCTAAAGAACCATTTCCAAAGCTGGTATGGACTGGAGGAATGCAAGTGAAATGGGAAGAGCAGACCTCTCCTTAAAACGTTTGAACAAGCACAGTAGCAAGCAACTCACATGCATGTGTGTATATACGTATCTTAAGGCTAGAAGGGGTGGGTCAGACTAGTGTTTCTGTGACCTTTTCTCAACTGTGTCTTGCCTTTCCTGATTGCTGCCTCTGCTTGCCTGTCAGGGGACTTCCACTTCCTTCCTGCTGACCTGCAGAGCTGCAAACAGCCTCTCTACCCTTGTGGCAGCTCCCAGCTCTGGCTCTGAGCCCAAGCTAATAATCCTGACAGATTTTACTGGCTTGTGCTCTGCTTCGTGCCTTGCTGTAGGGGAGACAGTGTGTGAGGTTTGCATGACTTCAAGCATCACACTGGCCCTGGGGAAACCCAAACCTCATAATAGGCACCAGCTGAGCCTCTGGTAGAGCTTGGCTTTGCTGAGTGAGGCTTCTTGCTTCCCTACCTGCAGGTGACTGGCTAGCACAGATGTCATCCAAACACACCTTCTAATTGTCCCTGGCTGTCCGGATGATTGCCGGCAGTATGGGGTTCGAGTGGAAGTAGGAGGTGTTGATAGTCAGGAAAGGAAAAATTCATCATGTACCGGAGAAGGGTAATGAAGATCTCCTCTCACCACTCTCCCCACGCATCAAAGCACACTTAAAAAAAATAGAGCGCTCATCTTTGACCCCCATTAATGACTGGCTTGGTCTGTGTAAGAGTTTTATGAGTCTGTTGCTGCTCCCACAGAGTTTAATTATTTAGAGCGCGAGGTGGAGGTTTGTGCTTTCACTGCTGATGGCCCAGGGTTCAGGCCCTCCTGGCAGGCGGTGGGGGGGTTGGTTACAAAGGGAGGCTGGCTGGGAATGCAAGTGCTTACCCTGAGGAGCCTAAGGGAGGCACAGGCTGCAGCTGTGTGGTCCTTATCAGGACTGGGAGCATATCCTTCTCATTGTGTGAGTTCCACGTGACCATGTCATGTCGAATTCAAGGTTTGTTCCTTATCTTCAGGGCACTTAACGGTCTGGACCTGAGATACCTTAAGTGACTACCTGAAGCTCCTGGGTAGGCATACTTGTGGCAGATCCTGCTTCTTGCTGAGCCCCCCAATCAGTGCTACAGGCCTTAGAGGCTGCTGTAAAACTTTGGCAGCAATATCTGATTTATCAGCCCTGGGCTACAGGCCTTTCCAGTTCCCTGTGGTAGCATGCCTTCACCTGCCTTCTTTTTGTGAACAGACCCCTCCTGTTTTCCCTACATTCTGCTCTACACTGTAGCAACCAGTTTTCGTACTGTAACATCCCATCTTTGGCCTGCTGCTTCCTTCCCTTTGCAGTACATCAGCTTGTTCTTGTCTTTCCTTTTTCTCACCCAGCACTTCTCTGCTGCTAATTCTCCCAAGACTTGGGAACACAGAACAGATGTAAGGAACAACCAAGGAACAACACTGATGTGTCCAGAGACCTTTGTGCAGCTCGTGTTCCCAAACAGGCAGCTGGTCAGCTAGACCAAGAGTATTTCCCTGATGTCCTGGTGACCATTCAGCCAGGTTTCTGCTTCTAGTGGGAAGATACCTGGCTCCAGGTCTATTAAATGGGATATGGGCTGTTCTGATATGTCAGCTGGCCAGCTGAAAGATCACACTGACAATGCTCATCTTCTGGCTGCTTCTGGAGTGGGTAAAGTCCTCTTGGAATTGTGCCACCCCTTACGTTGGGTCCTTAGGGCTTGCAGTGCTCGGCAGCGCTGAAATGAAACAGCAGTGGCTGTTCAGTGCAAGACTGTAGGTGGAGGCTTATTGCAGAGCAAAAATGGTTGGTATTGGTGGATCTGGGTTTGGCTGATAGCCTGATAAATTTATGGCTGGACTGGGAAGCCTTATTTGATGTGGAAGGTTCACACTTTATTTCTTATACCATGTGCATCAGTACTGAAAATGCCTATCAGAGCAGACACCAGGAGCTGGTGGGTTGCCTGGTGTGGTGCTGCTGTTGAAGGCTCAGCTCGTTGTGCATGCTGGGGCTCACTGCTGTACTCTGCTGCCATTTCTTACCCCCTGAGCTCAGGGACCACTTGAACCTTCTCCTTCTCACATCTGCTCTCCTGCCATCTCCTCGTACGTGCTTGATCTCCTGTTTTCTGCCATATCAAGGGCCTGTGCAGGCTCTTGGTTGCATGCCAGTGGGCTCTTCATGCTATCCCTATTTAGTCTGGTTTCTCTCTTCCCACTCCTTTCCCTGTTCCTCATTCATTTCCTTTGGGATGGGACTAATGTTCCAGGTTGTGTTGGGAGATTGGATTGAGCTGCGATGGCAGAAAGAGCGTGGAGGGGAGGAAGGGGCTTATATTGGTAGATGTGAGTTTATGTCATCAACTCAGTCTTTAATCTGTTGATTATTATGAGTCTGACTGGATCTGCTAGACAAATGTGAGATGCTCTGTGTCCTGCCTTCATATTCTACTCTGTTTTTCTATTTCTTCTTTTTTTTTCCCCTGAAAATTAATAGGATTCTACCCATTGATGATTAAAACACCGCCTGGAGTTTTGGAATGGATCAGATGCGTCGATCAAATGTTACCACATTGCACCCAAAGAGAGGAATGCCATCCAGCTGGGGGTAGGGTCTGTTTTTTCTTTGCCCCATCAGTGTTTAGACTTATTGGAAACCTTTCTGGGTTTTTAAATGCAAGAAATTGTAATAGAAAGTATTCGTTTTCAAAATCAATTACTTTATTGTGTGAAAAATTGACTTTCTCTTTTTTTGTTGAAATGCAGCAAGGTTGTACCTCTTCATATTCAAAATGTTATTAATAAGCTTGAGGCTTTGCAGGGCTTTGGTAAAGAAAACATTTCAGTAACCACTTCAGTTATTTTGGGAGGGAAATTTTGTGTTTTAAATGAAAAGTAAATCTATTCTGATGACTAAGAAAGATGAAAGTAACTTTTTTCAGGAATGTCAAAGTTCAAGTCTTTTGTCCCAATTCTTTAATGTAAAACAGATTAATGCCCCTGCATAAACTGTTCCCCTTGCAACAGGGGAGAGGAAGAACATAGATCAGTAGAAGCTGCATCTCTTTGTGTGCTGCTTATGGGCATTACTCTGGCAGCAGGTATAGCGTGACACCTGAAATGAAATAAAAGGTCATTGAGAGTGTGAATCTGGAGCCTTGCACAGGTGTAAAGCACAGGTTGCAGCCTGATAAGCAAACTGAACTGGCCTTTTGGCTCCCTTCCACTTGCTGGAGCGCAGCTACCCATTATCCTCTTGCTGGTATTGCCACTTGGCTGTTTCAGCAGAGAGGCTGCAGAGACAGAACACTTACCTGCTGAGACAGAACACTTACCTGGCTTCCAGAAGTGGGATGGACTTTCCAGGTCAGGCATGAGAACGTGTGTGTTAGGATTTGTGTCCGAAAGTAATGCTGTTCCAGTGTTGCTCACTTGAAATCTGAAGCTCTTTATGCTTCACATCAATTTCCTGTTCTTGTTAAAATTGCTTTAGCTTTAGAAACGAAGGGTCTTAAAGCTGAGGGGTTTGACAGAGCATGCTGCAGAATTATTCTTTTCTCCTCAGTATGTAAGTTTCCTGAATGAATGATTTTGAAGTAAAGTAGTATTCCCCTGCAGAGCCTGCCTCTGTTAAGTCTTTAGACTGTCACAGCAACAGCTAGACTACTAGTGCAGTATTAATAATTTATGTGTGTCCCTCATTTTGGACCTTTGTCAGTCATTTCAGCCTCTGTAGGCTGGAAGAGATGAGAAAGGCACATATAATTTTTCTTCTGTTCTCTCTGCATATGTTCTCAAGGTAGGCAGAGGATTTGGGTCTCCAGAGAATGCCTATCTGGAACCTTTTAGCAGTGCTAAATTTGCAGAAGAAATAGCAGAAAATAGGGTAACGGTGTCTCATTTCAGTTATCTCTGTGTAGGGCTGTACTGCTTTCGCTGGACATTGGTAACATGTGTGGTTCGGATGTTTGTGAGCTTTGCCTGGTTGCAGTAGGTGAGAGAGAGGTGAACTTTTTATGGGTCCCTCCTGTGGGATGAGCCCAGCCAGGGTTTTGCTGCATGTGTATAATCAGCCCCAAATGTATCCGTGCTGCCGCAGCTGCACATAACTTCCTACAAAACTGGGCTTCATGTCCTTGATTCTGTCCCTCACCCTTGTCTAAATGGAGGGAGGTGGTCAGCTAGTTTGTGTATTTCCTGAGTAGGTCTTGCTTGAGGGGAGAAACAGAAGACTCTCTGAGCCAAATGAAGAGTGGTCTTCAGAAACAAGGCTGATGAGAGGGCATCACCAGAGAATTCAACTGGTTTAAATACAAACTGTTAGTGAATTTGGAGTGTACTATTGCAGGTTTGTGCTTGGTGCTAGCAGTTATCTGAACACCTTCCAGCTTGGCTGTGAACCAGGTACTTACTCAAATCCTGTTGGAAGCACGGCACTGTGTTTCAGGGAGTTTTGGAGGGCCAGTGGTGTAGCATGCATGAACTAGTCTCAGCGAGTCTGTGCTCTTGCAGGCAGGTACTGAACAGTTTGAGTCAGATTGGTCTACCTAAGTGGTATTTAGCAAGCAGGTAAGTAGTTTGCAGGAAGCTGAGGAGATAGCTCCCATTTGTTGCTCATGATCCAAAGTGACTGATTAACCTCAGGCAGTGGGTGACCTACGGGTTCTGTACTGCTGGGTCATGGATGGATGGATGGGACTGCTGAGGAGAGAAGAATAATTTGCAAGGACTTAGTCTGTATCTTAACATAGCTTTGCTGAGGAAAGAAATTTCTAGAGCAGTTGTTGGGGGAAAACTAACGTTTCTTTAAAACTGGTTTATATTGTTTCAAATTCAGTTTTTGACTGCCTTGGCTTGGAAAAGAGTTTGTCTCAAAAATGGTTCTGTGTGTGCAGAAGAATCTGTAAAATAATGGATAAAAATAAACTTGGTCTAACTGTTTTGTGTTGTACTCACTAAAAGAACTTTTAATTTGAAAGTGAATTTTTTGCACGTTTGTACCTTTGTATTTCAAACATACTCCCTTCCCAGATTCTCTGTTTTGTTATGTCTCCCTGAGAACGTGTATGTACAGTTTGAAGAAAATGGGATGTAACTGAGTTTTCTTGAACTTAAATTTTAACACTGGAATTGCATAGCTAAATGGCTTGGCTGCTGCTGAATAGTTATAGTTCAGAAAGAAACTTAAGATGCCTTGTTGGACTTCAGATGTCTGAGCTGCAGTAATAAGAATTGTTTTTGCTTTTTCTCTTTTTCGGACTGATAAGGTAGAAGCCTGACTCCTGGCTCTGCACTTTAGTATACACATGCATTTGTAACAAAAGACTGCAAAGCAACACTGGCTTTTTCTGCATAAGAAAGAGAATTGGGAAGCAGAGTTGGAAGATTCTCTTTCCTCTTTCTCCTTTTTTTTTTTTTAAACCCCCTTTGCCTCCTCTTTACAAGAAGTTACTTTAAATAGGGAGCTGTTCAGCAGGTTGCAACCAGAATTCTATAATAAGGTATCCGTTCGCTCTCCCTACTTTTTCACATGCAAAGTTGCTGCTGTAATTGTATGACAGCTGCCCTCTTGGCTGACATGCAGCAGATTGAACTGGGGATCTCCAGAGCTGAAAGTGTGAGCTGCTACTCTGTGAGCTAAAGCTCTATAGCTGGAGGCTGTAATGATCTATATCCTTCGTGACTAAGTGTAGAAGGGAGCTGCAAAAATTACTTGCTGAGTTATGATGCATACAGGGTACTCACTGTGTACACGGTTACTTCCCAGGTGTACTGGAAGCTTTTTTGGAGTGGTTTGTGATAATTGTACAAACTGTTGTTAACTCATGGGTCCTTTAAAATGATGCTCTGTTTTGAAGCCTTTCTACCATAAATAAAATAACTTTACTAGCCTGTTAGTCAGGCACAGACATTCATTGCTGTATGTGTAAGTTGTGCTGAGCACGAGGGGGACCCTGATGTTACTTGAAGTCCTTCAATTCTAATGCAATGTAAGTAATTGTTACCAATATTGAATGCAGTATGAAAAATTCTACAGCATCAGACAAGTTTGCCTTTATGCTTTGCCATTACAGTAGGTTTTTCATAGATGGCACCATGGGAGTTTTGTAAAAGCAAAGGAAGGAAAAGCTGGAATTGTTGGAATCCCTCCTGTTTCCCGAGGACCAGGAAAACCCAAGCAGTGCCAAAGTTTGTCAGGCTGGGGAAAAGTGAAAGGAAGCAGAACCATATGGAGCTTCAGGAGTAGTGTCAGCCGTGGGTAGCTTCTGCAACCAGTGTTGTGCGAGAGGGGAAGTGTGTTACAAGTTGAGACGTTAATTTTGAACTTTGTGATATCCTTAACACCTCCTTTCCCCACATCCCCAAGCGAAACAAAATAAAAAAATAAAAACACAACCCAAAAAAGCCTCCCAAAAAACCTCAGACCAAAACCCAAACCAAAAGGGAGATAGGCATCTGCTAGCTTTAAATGGGGTAAAATAAGCACTGCTGTTGATCTGCACAGTTCAAAGCCAAGCTGATCATTCCCTGTTCAAAAAATATGAAAAGGAAATGTGTAAGAGACACAATTAAACATTAAATAAAGTAAAAACAGTAAAAAGTAAAGACAGTCTTTCAGACCTCAAACACTTAAGTTAGCGCTAGTCCAGTGTGTTAGAAACTTACGTGATACCATGTATATTATCAACAGGGACATTCTCTGCTGTAAATTAAGATAATTTCCATATGTGCTAGGCTGTGTCCACTTACACAGGTCTGACCATTCTAAATCATGCTTTCGTAAACGCTCTCCCTCCACCTTAGTTCCATCCCCCACTGCTCTTCTTTGCGTAATTTCATGTGCACAGGGTTAGTATAAAGATCCCTTTAGCATGGCCTAAGAAGTTCTTATTTCCCCACCTCACATTCCTGTCCTGTACCACCACCATCCCATTGGTTATGTGAGTGTGGCTGTTGGCAGGACCATGCTGTAACACACATCGGTGTTCTGCTGTGGGTCAGAAGCCCCGTCCCTCCAAATATGTGAAATTACCTGGACTAGTGATCTAGTCTGTGGTGCTGCCTTGCAAGCAGCAATGTCAGCAGAACTGGGGAGATGTTGCAGGAGGGACAGAGGAAATCTCTTAAGTCTGTGTTACTCCTGAGGCGTCTTATGGGACTGACCCCATCAGGCCATTTCACCAGTCTTGGGGCTTGGTCCTCTACTGTCTGTGCCATCGGTCTGTACAGAGACAGTGGGATGAGGCTTCCCCCCCTTCCTGTGGGAGCCTGTTCCACAGCCTTATAGACTTCACTGTCAGGAAGCATTTCTTGGTAATGCATTAGTCACAGGTGTCAAACTCCTGGTCCCTGAGATGGCCTGAGCCTGCATCAATACAAGTGCCTTCCTTGCACATGCTGCCAAGAGTCTGCTCCCCTTCTCTTGCCTTTATTGTAGGCCTGTTTTAGCTGTAGGCAGCTGTAGTTGACTCAAACTCTTATGTCCTTAGTGCTGGTGTTGGAGGCTGTTGCAGAAGTTGAGATCTGGGAGCCCACATCAAGGGCTTGAATTATGACCTGAGATGGGCTAGTCACACAGACTGTTTTCAAGAATCCAGGCTGCTGGCAAGTGAGCAAATACACGCTGAAGCAGCATTTGTGTGTGTCTCTACCCTGGATAGAGCCAAGTCCAAGGAATCTGTTACAGCACAGCTATCCTCTGACCTAATTACATTGCTGTCAAACCCGGGAGTGTGAGTAAGACTCCAGTATATTCCTGCAATCAGTTTAAAGCGGGGTTCCTGGTTTCTTTTTCATGGCAAGGTTTGTGCTGTCTATGTTAAAGTGTCAAGGAACAGCAGCCCAGCCAAGCTGTTTGTCTGTGACACTGTGGAAATACCAACCTTGGGGCTCAGCAGTGCAGACTTGCTGTGTAGTGTATCCAGTTTGGCATGTGTGGCTGAAGTTTGTCTTGCTATAGTTCCTCAAGGAGTGACTTTTCCGTAGCTGGTGTCAGTTAAGGCCAGGTTGTGGTGGCTGACTGTGAGTGGATGGGCAGGTTTCCTGGGGAGAACACTGTGCACCCCCTGTGCACAGCACTGGTATGCAGTATAGTATGGTTGCACTAGAAGACTTTTTTCCCCTGCCCAGCACATAGCTGTTGTTTTGCACATGTGGACTTCATGTAAGTATTTGTTGTTTTCCAAGTCTCTTTGTTGCCAGTTGTTGAACCTTCTCGCTTTCTTATATTCCCTTTGCAAGGTGGGATGAGTCGAGCAGGTTTCAGTACTGCGGAGGCAAATATATCTTTGTCTTGTATCATATCATTATGAAATTGGTGCTATTTTCCTGCCTGTTTCTAGTACAGTCAGACATTTTGCTCACTCTCCTGTCTGCTGCGGTAATATCGGTTACGTGTTACATGACGTCTTTTTAAAGAATGGAGTAATTACTCCAGAACCAGAGGGTGTATGAATTGTTTGGATAATGACCCATTGAACTGTTCACAACTGGAATGTTTGTGACACCAGAGTAGCTTTCTTACTGTTTCTTACTGTTTCTTCCGATCCCTTCCTCTGTGGACCCTCTACATCCTTGTCCTGACTCAGTGTCATCCAATTCATGTCCTGGCTGCCTTCTTCTCCTCACTAATCTGCCAGGCAGTTATTTCTGTGGTGTCCCTGTTCCTGCTCCTCACCAGCTGTGGGTTCTTATCCTCCTTGCTCCTCAGAAGTCTTTGGCCACTTTTCATTGGTGCTTTACCATTGTCAGCTCTTCTGCGTAGCCCTAACTTTCCTGACTATACTGCCTGCTTCACAAGGGAGAGCTTTTTGCTTTCCTCTGTTCCCACTTACGTCTCATCTAGAGGTGCATAAAACATGGCCACAGTGTCACCAGATTTTGGGGGGTTTTATGTCCTGTTTGGCTCAGCACATCTCCTTCCTTTTAGCCAGGAATGAAGTACCCCTCTTCCCTTTGTTTTCATGGGGTTTGCATGCAGTGTTTTGCTCTCCTGGGACTAAGTGCTGTACCTGTTGAATCTGAGGGTGTAGTTTTACGAGCGCTGTTTTCAGCAGCCCTTGCTGCTGCTCCTGAGCTGCTTGCTCAGCTGTGCCAGTGCAGCTGAACGTGCTGCTGCACATTGAACTGGATCAGGGAATTGATCTGGATTAAAGTAGCCAGGGTGGAGAGGAAAGCTGCTTAACCCAGTGATTTGCCGAAAGAAATACTTGAGAAACTACAGTTTAAGGGCGCTTTGACTTGATAGCCCTTTGACTAACAACTCTCTGGTATAAAAATCCCTTGTTTAAATCTAGAATTGCTGCCTCCTGCCCTTCAAGCCCTCCTCCCAAGCTATTAAACACCAGCAGCCACCTGCTTTAAGCTTAGAGCAGCTGCTGCAGGTTAAGATGTGCTGTGCAGCCATTCTGGGAAGCATGGGCCATGATGCTGTTTGGAAGGGATGAGGACCTCCTGGAGTAAAAATGGACATGTGTCAGAATATGCAAAATCATCCTTGTTGTGCAACATTGCAGACTGAGAAAAAGCTTCTTGCTTATTGTGATTGCTGGTCTGGTTTTACCCCAAGCCTTATTAATGTTCCAGGATGTTGCTATGTCACTAAGTCTGGGAAATGTAGCATACCTCTGGATGCTGGCTCAAAATGTTGAAAATGCTTGCCTCTGCTGTGCTCTGCAGGACACATTTAACCTGCCCCATCCCTCCCAAGCTGCTAGAGCAGAACCTTGTCTGGGGGCTCCGCTCCTGTTCTTCCCCTCGGCTTTCTTGCACCCTTCCCTGCCAGATCCGTTCACGTGCTCCCAACTTCATGCCGTCCTGGGTTTAATTTTTGTTTAAGATCTTCGTTCCTTTAATGACAGCAGGAACCAAAGACTGTTCTCCGTGGGGGCTATGGTGCGCGGCTGTGCTTCAGGTAATGAGACTTGATGAAAACCTCTTGTTACTGTGGCAAGATTTCTTCCTTCTATGTGTTTAAGAAAGGGCGGGGGGGGGGGGGNCAGACCCTGCTGGGTATGTTAATATATTTTTAATGGCTTCCATGTGGCTAGCTGAGGACTTATTTGTCCAACCTGCGAGAAGAGGGTAGGAGCATGTTATTCTTGTGCTCCTTTGACTGAGTTTAGCTGGGAGTTGAAATGGGAGAGAGGGAGGGCTGGATGAAAATTTCACAGAAATCCTGATGATACAAATGAAATCTGCTAGAGATGGAGGGGGTTGGCAGGGAGAGAAAGATTGGATCCCAGATACCTGCTCTCCTCCCCCTCCCCAAATCTTCCTCTTTTTTCTGGAATATTCCACTGTCTGCGATCATCAAGAGAGCTACTGTCTCAGACTGTGGTATTTCTACCAGTGGTGAGGGGAGAGATTTTTCTGAAATAATTGCCGTATTTCTGGCGAGAAACAAAAGGGTTTACACTATGGTGGGAAGCTGGGGAAGGGAGGGAGCTGGCGGGGATGGGGGGGGGGCACTGGGCATTTTCCCCTTCCAGCCTTAATGTGCTAGTTAAGCTGCAGGCAGGATGAGACTGGTGGTCCGAGCCGGCCCCCCCAGGCGATGAGGGGGTTTGCTGCTTTCCTGTTCCAAAGGCACGCAGAGCACTGCTGGGACCGAGGGGCAGCCGGGCTGGGGCAGGCTGTGGGTTCTGCGGGTCAGGTGGCTGGGGCAGCAGGTCAGAGCAGAGATGTGCTTGATGGAGCTGTGAGGAGAGCAGGAGCTGCTGGTGAAATGCTAATGCTGCATAGCCCTGGTGAGGGGGGAGAGAGCAAACACCGAGGAGCCCTGGCATTTGGTGTGTGCCGATTACACGGAACACCAGGAGAGGGTGGCCCTTCTGACACACTGGCAGGCTGGCTGGAAGGGTTATAGTATGGATTGAGTCCACCCACAGCCAACTCCTGATGCAGGAGGGTTGATGTAGTGACATCTCTTCCGTCCTTGTATTCTCGTGCTTACAAAATCCCAATCAAGGGCAATGTAACCCTGGGGCAGGAAGGACTGAAAATCAGGTAGACACCAAAACAAGGTTTTGCTTGCTGGCAACAACACGTTGTTGTTCCTCAGGAAACAGCTACTGTGCCAGCTCTTGAATATTTCCCCTGTATTCAGCGAAGAGCTCATCTCTCCGTGTCCACTCATATGAGCTATGTCCACCCAGTGTTGAGCCCATGCGGCTTTTGGGGCCTCCTCCAAGTAAGGAAGGAGCGCATGAGAGGCATGCTCTTGTCAAAGCCATAAAGGCCTGCCTGTATCTCTTGAGGCAGGTGCATGGCTGGGGTCACTGCTGGGATGAGGTTGGGAAGTCATTGTCTTGAGTCACTGCCCAGTCCTGGAGTAGTGTGTGTGAGAGCTGCCAACAGCCCTTGCCTGACTTCTTGTTTCTGTGAAGTGACTGCAGTGCTGGAAAACATCCTGCTGCAGATGAATGCTCCTTCTTGGTGGCAACATCTCTGGGTCTTCCTGAGGCAGCATCCCAGCAGGGTCAAAGCCCTATTTCTGTATTTTTTGGGGAAAATTGAAAGTTTAACTGTCTATTTAATTTTGGAGCCAAGAAACAGTGCTAGACTGGCAACTCTTGGGATATCCTTTGTAGCCTGCCCCTGCCAATGTACCAGATTGCTGACTCCCAGCCAAACTGGCCCCTCTGATTTTTAAGTCACATAAAAACAGTTTGTGGGAGATTTCTCTGAGGATATTGTAAATTTCTTTGCATTGCAGAAGACTGGAAGCACATATGGTGAGTTACTGATATCTATCTGAAAGGACAGAAACTTGTTAGCCTGCACTGACCGGATTGCTTGGCTGATCTGACCATACCCTTATTTAGATTTAAATTAACTTTTATCTGACTGGGTAAGAATAGGTTTAGTAGGGAAGCAGGCAAATCAGGGATACATTTGCATTCTGTATGAATCTGTCCATACAGGTATTTAATGTCATTTTACCCATCTGCTTAAAGTGCTTCAGCTTGTCTCTCCTGTGCTCCCATGCAGGCGAGCCCTAGTTTTCAAGGAGTGTCCACTGCTTGCTTAACCCAGTTTTCCAGCTGGGCTGAAGTTGCTGATGGCATCATGACTTATCCAGGAGCACGAGTGTATGTGATTTGGCACAAAATCAGAACCAGGGACACACCAGGCTCCTGGTCCTGTAAATTCTGGGTTGTTGAAGCCCTACTTTGCTTGAGTAGCCAATAATAACAGTCAGCTAATACACTCATATATTATTATCTTTGCTCAAGCCTCTTCCACTAGTAGTATGCTTATAAAAAAATTGGAAGAATTTATATTTCTCTCCTTAAACATGCTTTTTAGTCTTTAGATTAGTTTTACAGATGACCTGGAAGGAATCTTTGTTTTACACTGGGCTTGTACCAGTTTATCTTCCCCATTCACACCGCCATAATGGATTAAAAAGTGGTACTGTCATCAACCCTGATTTACCTAAGGGTGCAATAAAGAGTAATGTCTGCTTTGTGTTTTAATTTTTTGGAGGCCTTAGTTGGAGAACTGTTGCTGAGATATAACGGATGTTTCTGGGAGCTCTAATGCTTTAATTGTAAGTAAGAGAGTTTTGATTCCTCTGCTGTCTGCAGCTTAAAATAGCTCAATAAATACATGTCTTGGTGTAGACAGTAGCAAAAACAAGTGAAGACCATACAGAATTTGATGTGAGCTGAGTGAAATCCCATTCCCTTTTACCATCACAGCTTCCAATTTCTCACCACTTAGGAGATATTTTCTTGGCCCACTGCTTGTGATAGTCTTTCACCATAGAAAAAACTTTCATTGCTAGATGGGCAAGATGGGGGAGGGAAAGGAAATGGCCACAATTTTTGTCTTGACACTTTTATGTAGTATGTTTTAAAAAAATAAAATCTCCACACAACAACAAAAACCAAATCACAAAGTCACATTCACCTATTTTTAATTTTAAAGTTTATTTTAATGTCATCTTCAGCAATCTCAAGCCTCTTGCTGTACCATACCCTCTGCTAAGATGTATTTCCAGAGTCCTGATTTTCTGTAGGCACAAGGCAGTACAACATGGTCTTCTTGCTTTCTAGTTGTTTACTGAGGACACTGGTTTGTTTTCATAAAAGGAAGCCATTGTGGAAGGTCTCAGGAGAGCATGGAGTATCTTGCTGATGTTGGCTGCAAGTAAAAAGTAGGCATGTTATTTCCTGGTGGGGGAGGAGTGAGGAAAGAAATTTAATTCCCTTACGCAGGAAGGTGCACACACAAAGCTGGGGGAGGGCAGCTGACAGGTGCCCATCAGATCCCACTGAGGATGCCCCAATGATGTGGCAGTGAGGTTTGTTCATTAATTTAATAACACTTCATCCCAAGCTTGGCCCCCTTGCCTTTTCTCTCACTCCCATTTGCCCTTCCCCCTCCTTGGGAATTTGCAGTTCTGTTGGGGGAGTTGGGAATTGTAGCCTGTGAACTGCACTCAGCAGCTCATGGTGGCAGTTGTGGCTGCTGCTAAATCAGCCAGCTGAGCACCTGCTGTCTCCTGCTAAGGGAACTAAGCAGCCAGCTATTTGTTGTTAAAGTGACATTGTCAAAATAAAAATCCTGTTTTAAGCAGCCTCTTCCTTGCATTTATGAATAATGCACTGGACTATTAAACTAAATGAAATTTAAGAAATTGCATTGGTCTCCCATTTGTAGCCAGAGGGGATGGCCTTGAGCATCAGGTATGAATTACCTACACACCCTTCAACCACAACTTCATGTGCTGAGGTCGATAAATTGACTTCCATGCAGCTTATTAGGTGGGGCTCTTTCAGATGTGACCTTATTAAAACCTGGAGTCCTCTTTGGACATTTGCAATCCCATGACTGTTTCCTTAAGTATAGGGGAGCTTGTTGCTGCTGTGTCCTTGACAAAATTTCTTTCTTCCCCAGAATATCTGCTGAGAGGCGCATGGGCCAATTGTTCACTGAGCCTCAGACGTGACTGTGGCATGTTGCTGAGTGAACAGATTCTTCTGTGAGGGGCATCAAAGGCAAATACCAGCCTCATGGTAGTGTAAGAGCTAAGGCTACTAGTGTGAAGCTCTTCTCTGAACGGATAGTTGCATACTGCACTTGATTACATTCTATTGTTGGTGAGATTCCTGTTTTTCATTAAAAGAAAAGCTTTTTTTGAGCCTGCTGTTGTATCATTTCATAACCTCAGATTGTTTTCTTCCTTCCTTCTGACCCATCAGTTTGTTTTTGTAGTTCTTCAGAGCTGCTGCCTTCTCTGTCTCCTCTTGAACTTCCTACCCTCGTTCTTTATGTGCTTGGCCACATATCAGCATTGAAATGCCTGTATGCTCAGATGGGAGTTTAAGACTGCTGTGAGATATTTAATATGTGGAAGACAAAACTGACTTGCCACAGACATGCAGGAAAGAGAAGGGAGTGACCCAGCCTCCCAGAATGAGGCATGAGCTAGTGCCTGCTCTTCTCTCTCCTGCCCCTTAGCCTACTGAGAAAGTTGAAGGTTTTTGCCAGAGCATCACATCTCTGCTTCTGCTTACCTTCCAGTGCTCTTTCCTGGCCATATCCTTTTCATCCTTGCTCAGAGCACCTTGGGTGGCACAAAAGAGAGAACAGGCCTTTGTACCTGACACAGGCTCTTTTGTTCAGGAGGAAAAGAGGAGCACTGTGGTTTGGGCACTGTCCTTGGCTTTGGTTCCCCTGTTCAGATGCTCTGCTGTCTGCAGAATGGGTCTGTTGCAGCCCACAGGGCTGGAGGATGTGCCTGCTCACAGGCTGCAAAGTGCTTGACGGTGGGAGAAGAGAAGACTGTGGATCGACAGCTGCAGAGCTGCCCCTGCTCTGTGGTAGCAAAGTGGAATTGGCACCTTGGGCTTTGCTGGGAAACAGAGGGCGAGAGCTAATAAAAGATCAGTTTCTAATCTTCTGTTTTGGGGGAAACGCTGAGCAGCAGCAGAAGTGCTGGAGCTGCTGAACTACAGATTGCTGTGGCTTGGCTTAGTCTCGTTTCACATTATAATGATTTTCTATGAGCTTGGTTGTGTATGTTGGTGTTAATGAAGGCTTTGGTTCAGTACAAGCTGTTACCACTGGACCACAATTTCTGGTTTTTTTTCACAAGCAAGTGAATTTTCCCGATGTCCTGCCTCTCTGTATGCACATGCATGCACATGTGTGTGCATTTTGGGATCTTTCAGGATGGAAAGTGCAGTGGAAATGTAAAATGCTATAATTATGTGCAGTGTTCATTTCTATTTTTGCTCTGCAGTCAGCTTGGCAAGGAGAACTCTGTGTCTGGGCAGTCTCATATCTGATCTGATCTATTTGTCTGTGCTTTTTTGCATTGTGGTTTACAGCCCTGCAATTGAAACCTTCAAGATTACTTAAAGATGGAATGAGAGTGTGCTTCCATTGAGCTTTGTAAAGGCCATTTCTTCTAGTGCAAAATAATGGGCCTAAATGACTTCACAGTGCTCCTTTTAAATCCACCACTTGGTTCCTGAGGGGGCAGGGGCGAGGAGGTAATGTATAGGTCTTACAGGAATAAAGCCAGTGTTTTGTGCTCCCCTGCGGCTCTGCAGCAGTAGCTCACTGACTGACCCTATTAGCAGAGCTGTGCTGTCAGCGCGGGCGAGTCCCGTGTGTGGATGGGGAGCTGAACTAAACAAACAGCACGAAGTGAGGGCTTGCCATGAGGCTGGGGCAGACCCCACATGGGGGAAGGATGGGGTACTCCCTTACAGCTCAGTGGTGAAAAAGTATCAGTCTCTCCTTCTCTCCAGTTAGTTCCTTTAAAGGTCTGAGGAGTTCCAGTACAGGCAGCGCCGCGCACTGTAGGAAAGCAGGTGGGGGTACCAGAGGAGTGTGTTTCTCTCTGAGCCGCTCCTGAGCCTGTGCACCAGCATCACTCTTGGAGAAGCTGCAACTGCTGCTGGAACCTCTTAGAGCCAAGGCCTCGATCAGTCGATTTTTAAGGATCCCACTGCACTTTTCACGAGATGAGGGGACAATAACCTCAGTGTCCTGGCCAAATTCCAGTTCGTTACTTTCTGCCTGTCTAAAATTTCCCTTCCCTCCCCCTGCCGTTTATCCTGGAGAAGTTATCATTTGCTTCCTCTCCTAATGACTCATGGGTAGTGTTGCTGGCACACAACTGGTGCTTTATTTCATCCTGGTGATGAAGGAGTGATCCCTGTGATTTGGGGTTTTCGGGCTGAAAGAGGTGCTATGGAAACACCAAGATGTTTGGAGTGTACACGTATATACAAAAGCAGTGTTGGTTACTGTTCCCTTTCAGCAGCTGTTTCGGAACAGGTAAACAGGTTTTCTAGCTGCATCTTCCAGCTAAATCCAAATCATAAACGTGTGTGTGTCTTCAGAGTGTGTGTGTGTGTGTGTGCGCAAGCCTGTCTCTTCCCCCCCTTCCGTCTTGGAACAAGAAGAAT
This sequence comes from Calyptomena viridis, assembly GCA_013390005.1. Taxonomy (NCBI): domain Eukaryota; kingdom Metazoa; phylum Chordata; class Aves; order Passeriformes; family Eurylaimidae; genus Calyptomena; species Calyptomena viridis. The sequence continues at coordinate 26,008 of WEIV01008284.1, forward strand.
GTGTCAAGCCCTCTGGCTGCAATCCAGGACTCTCCGTGGAACTATAAATCGACCCGTCAGGGAGGGGGAAAGAGATTAACGTTGGCCGTCTTCATTAGTGAGTCCCCAGAGGAAACCGGGTCTGCCATGAGCCGTGAATGAGACCAGCTGAGAGAGGAGGGGGAGAGTTTGCGGTTTTTATCACTGCCTCCAGAGACCCTGGAGGAGTGGAGGAAGAGAGTGTGATAGGGATGGGAGGATGTAAAATGAAGGAAGCTGGAGCTTTCCAGCACATTGCTCGCTCCCTCATTGGAGGGCACGTAGCTGTTTGCTGCTTCTCCGCGCCAATCCCTGACCTGTGAGCCCATGTGTGTGGCTGGAGTACTTGGCATGCTAATTGGGAGCAGAGAGGAGCGAGCCCAGTGGCAGTGCAATGCCCTGCCATGCTAAACAAGTGCCAGTAATTGCATTCAAGGTACTTTCATTATGTCAGATTTTTCACAGAACCAGAAAAGTGCATTTATCACAAGCAGCATAATTTTTCCTGGCATTGCTTGGGGGGTGTGCGTACTTAATTCCCTGCCCCCCCCCTAAAAAAAGATGAAAGTAATTCTTGCCTTTTTCTCGTTCTAACTTGCACACAGATTTTTACAAATAGCTTCTTTGAGCTTCAACAATCTCTTTCTTCCTCGCTCTGTTTACTGTATGTGTTTGCACTGCAGGCTCATGCAAACACATGCATGCACTAATGCACACATGTTCTAATTGTTGTTTTTCCAGGCTGGAGGAGGATATGGAGGCTGCAACTGCAGCTGGTAATGTTTCAGGTTCCCTTGTAAAGTCCCTGAGAGCCTGGATTCTGGTGATGCTCCTACCAGTAAAATCTGGTTTAAGCTGGTAGTTGTCTTCCCCCCCTGCTTCTTGCAGTGAGTGACGCAGTCTCGACAGCTCCAGATAGTGATGCTCTTTATTCACCGAGCAGGCATCACACATCATGGCAATACCAGCTATGCATGCACACTGCTTCTACTGGGATACCTAGCTGTGACCTGAGGGGACCAGGGAGAGGGAGGCTTCTTGTCTGTGCCCATGTGGTCCTTGTCACCTCTGCAGCCTGACAACAAGAGAACCAATTAGTGTCAGTTGTGGTGGCAGTTCTTACTGATGGGGACACAGACCTGGCTAAGATGTGAACTGAGACATCATACAGTCTTCCTGCTCTGCTTCCCTCTGCGGTGGGGAAGTCACACTTGAGAGCAAGAGAATTCCTGGGAAACAGAGCCAGTGCCTGCAGCCACTCCAGTTGCTGCAGGTGGGAGAGACCTTTGCAGGCAATTGCAGTTATCAGTCTGTGTGGCAAAAATCTCTGCTAAAAGTTGTTGTCTTCTTCTCCTGCCCCCCTCACTGCTGCCTTTTTGTTCTCTTGCTGTTTTCCCCTTAGACATCTGACTGCCCTCAATACCCACACAGCTTCCCGTGTCTGCTTTGCCGTGATATCCAAAGTCCTTTGTAAAATGTGGTGCAAGGCTTAACCTTTGCTTTCATGCACCCCACCAGTGCTTAGGCACCTCTGGTGTGGAATTTGTCAGCTTCTTGAAATAGTTTTTTAACTAACCCTTGCAATACAATTATGACTTGTGCTTCTAGGCAGTTAGTATTTACTGTGTTAAGTGATGCTCCTTGGTAGTAAGGAAAAGTAATAATCCATTTTTCTGACATTGATAAACTTCTTAAATACTTTGTTTTGTAAAGACCAACTCATAGCTTGTAGTGTTTATAGGCAGGACTGGACAAAAGAATAAAGCTTCAAATAGAAATGTGATCAGGAAGAACAACAGAAAGCTAGAGCTCCTGTTTATGTGAAAGGAGAGCCCTACTGGTGCTAAAAAGTGGTACTTCAGGTGAGTCAGCCCCAGACTAGGTCTGAAAATCAGGGATCCTGCTGCTTCCTAGTTTGGTTTCACATGTCTCACTGTTCCTAACTGAGGAGCACATACTGATGTTTTGCCATACCTTGGAAGAAGAAGAAATAAATGATGATGAGTAGAAGGGTAACTGCACTATTGTGTGTCATAACACACCACCAGCTATGGTGTCACTAATGAACAAGCTGATGGATGAGTTATTTACTCCATGGTCTGCAGGGAAGAGGCCACCTTTGCTGACACCCACCTCTGAGCAGTGTGAGGGCTCTGCACTGAGAACAGTATGTCATCTGCAGCAGCAAAATCCCCCTTTGCCTTGTGCAGCTGGATGCCCTTCGGAAATCTCCAGTTCAAACCAGATCCTCCTTAGCTTGTGGTGTTGCCTCAGGTGATTCAGTCTGTGAGGCAACTTGCTGCCAGCTAAGGTGGAGGTCTTTGCTCCTGGGGAACCTCTGTCCTGGTGGAGGAGTGGAGGAGGCACAGGAGGAATGCAGCCTGCTGTGGGGGAGAAGTGCTGCAGTAGATTAAAGCAGCTGCTGAGGGACTACTCCAGTGAAGCTTGAAATCAGATTGTTTGACAAACATCATGTTAGAAGCACCTGGCTGGTTCTGTTTGCCCCACAGCTCCCTACCTCAGAGAGAAAACAAGGATTTTCACTGCTCCAAAATTGCTTTACTCTTCTCTCTTCCCTTCCCTTGCTATACCCCAGAGGGTAGTTGGCCTGCCTGCAGTGAGCCATGGGTGTTTGCTGGAGATGGAGGGCGGTAGAAAGCTTTGAGAAGGAACCCCTCACATCAGTGGCATCCCCCTTGTCTGAGAGACAGAGAGCTTATGGAGAGATGGGTTGGTTTGGTGTGATTTTATTTTTTTCCCAGCTCTGTTTTTTGTTCTGCCTCATTTGCATATTGTGGTTTTTTTCCAAGCCTCTGCATCTCCATTTTTTTTCCCTCTTTTAAATTATCTTCTCTCTGCTAAAGATTGCTCCCTAACTCTCAAATGTCCCTCCCCCGCCTCACTTCTCCCCCTCGCCCCCCCCCGCATTTTTCTTTCATCCTTTGTTCTTGATTGCTTGTGCCCAGGAGCAAATAAAGGAAAAGGAAAGGATACCATCTTTCTGTGAAATACAGGAGAGAGAGAAAGGCAGGCAAGCAAAGTTGTCAGCCTGGCAGAGTGAGACTGAATCCATCTCAGGAACACGTTGCACGCCTTGAACACACAGGATTCACCTCCTCCATTATGCTTGCTGTGCCACACCATGCAGCTCTGGCCCTGCCAGCCCTGGATGGGACTCCCCTGCAGAAATGTTGCTTTTGGCATCTGCAGCCCTGGAGGAATGAAATGGGAAGCAGGGATGGACCAAAATGGCCTGGCGTGTCTGCCTAGATTACTAACAGGGTCCCATGCACAGTCTCCTCCTGGTCCTGGTCATGCTGTGAACCTGCCGTGTCTTTCCTGCACAGGAATATAGTGGTAATCATCTGAAATGTGTGCGCACGCTGGCTGATACATCACATCTTCTCTTTCCTTCCATCTCCTCTCCCCCTGCATCAGCAGTGCTGCCATAATCTCTCAAAATCAACAGGCCATTACAGTCTGATGTAACTCAATGAGTACTCTGAGACAGAAATCCTGCAGTGTACTTAAAAACACTAATGTAGAAACAGCGTTGTCCTGCATTCTCCTTCTACCTCGTTTCCTGGTTTCTAATGTAAAATCAGCATTGTTTCTGTGTCTGCACATAGGGTTTTTTAGCAGAGCAGATTGCTAGGCTTCAACCAGCTTTTTATTCCCTTTTAGCTCAGATTTCTCAAATACAGAGTCTCATCTCTTCCCTCCCTAGCCCAAACTTCTCACTTTTTTCCATTAGCTTTTTGGAGCAATGACTTCCAGCCTGTGCTCTGGAGAGTGGAGGTCATGAAGACCTCACAGAGACCCTCAGTCCCATCTGCCTTTGCCTGTCTGGCCTGTCCGTCACGAGTGGAACATGGGCTTTTGTTGATCAGACCCCGTGGGTGGGCTGTTCAGGTGAAGATGGGCCATGCTGGGTTTTGAATAGCAAAAATGTCTTTCTGTTGTTTGCCTCTTTTCCCTAGAAGAGCTTTATGTTAGACATAGCCTTACATTTCAGTCTTCCTTCTTAGTCCTCTCCCCTGAGTTTTTGTTGTAAGCCACACTTCTGCTCCAGAGGACTCTAATCCTTATTGAGGAGAGGCATCTACTTTCCTGATATTTGCAGGTTTTTCCTATTTTTGTAGGACTCTTGTGCATCTGAGAACTTGGTTGCAGGTTGATGCAGTGGGGTAGCACAAACTTTTATGTCAAATAACACAACTGGATTTTTCCTTTTTTATTTTGGTTACATAAGATAAACATGAATGATGAATGAAATTGGGTGAGGCGTTGGCTGGATAAATCACGTCTACTGTCAATGGTTCTTCCAAGCCACTTTTACCATGGCATCTTGCTGGAAGGACTGGAGTTCGTGGTTTGTGTGTTGCTGCGTGGTTTGCTTTGTGCCAGTGGTATGGTGAGGTGCCAGAGACACACTGCCACACTGCTTGGACCACTGACCCATGCGGTCTGATATGCTGCCTGGGACACGGGAACTGGTTGTGATGCTGGAGCTGAGAGCAGATGTTCTCAGAAAGTGAAGAACTACTCCACTGTAGATAGTTTGGAGCAATGATCCAGAGAGAGAAATGGCTTCTCTATGACTCTGTCAGCTGGCTTTCATATACTTCAGAATGTGAAGGTCTGCACTGGTTCTTAACTGATTTCATATCTGATACCACTATGGATGTTTTAATTATCCTTAGAAAACTCTCATTGCATTAAGATACTGGCCAGTTTTTCTCCTCAACTGTCAAAGCAACTCCATGCGCTTCCATCCTGTGGCTGCAGAGACTGTGATTTGGCAAGACCTCCTCTTGGGTGGTGCCTGCATTTAAGAAACTTCACTTGTCCTCTATGTCCAAGTATCCAGAGAGCCTCCTGCCAGAACTACAGGCACTGGAGATGAAAATGAGGGATCCCTCTGTTCATACTTAACCATACATCCACCTAACGTGTTTCATAGCTTATCATCCACTGGCCCCAGTGACAGCATTACAGCTGCTTGAGCAGCTTCCCTTTACCTTCCTTTCTCTTCACCCCCAACTTGCCCTCTTTTGGAGAGAGCAGCTTGTTCTCTAGTTTGCTATAAAATCTGTCCTCTGGTACAAAAAGCTCCTGTACAGCTGCGTGACTGTGGGAGGGACTTGCTGATTATGTCTGTTTTGTCATTTCTCTCTCATGTTTCTCATTTAATCTGAAAACATTCTTTTCCCTCTCTTGTCCCTCTTAGTATTTCTTTCCTCCTTCCATTGTAGATATGAACACTCAAGCCAGTTGGGAATATTGATTGAATGTGGTTTTTTCTCTTTTAGAAAGTGTTAGTTTAAACGGTAATAAGTGTCTGCCTAAAACACAGCATTTCATACAAGTTTCACAGGGAAAGGAATGTGGTGTTGTCCAGCTGCCCAGAATATCCCCTAGCCTGCCAGTGTAAAGGCTGTCCTCTGGCTAGAGCAAAGCCTTTGCTTCTGACGGGGTGGGGTGATGGGCAGAGAGATTTTTTGGTGGCTTTCTTTTACCAAACACATCCTGCTTCCCAGTCACATCTGGGGACAGCAGGGGATGAAGTGACTTTGGAAACTGGCTTTGTCACCAGCGGCCAGGCTTCAGCTATGCCTTCCCACTTTTCTGTGAGGAGGGGGAGTAGAACCTTGTTTTGTTTTGTTTTGTTTTGTTTCCTTAAAGCTTTAAAAAGGTGTGTTATCTTCTGCAGTGTAATTAAGGCATTCTTACATCTGTTTGATTTTGGAAGCTGGTGTACGCTAAGTTTTTCCTGGAAAATGCCTTCGAAAGGTTTTGGAAGGTGAATGGGCAGGATTTGGTGTCAAGTTATGAACCAGGTACTTGTTGCTATGATGCGATAAATAATTGCTTCTCAAGCTGTAGGTTGGTATTAAGTGGTTCTGGCAGTGCCGTGGGTGCAGTATCATTAGAACACATATAGCTCAGGGAAAAAAGAGAAGATACTCATCCCACTGGAAGGAAGGTGCTGGACGAGGACTGTACACACTGTGCTTCAAACTCAAGCCTACCTCTGCTGATGACATTATTTAGCTTCTCTGTATCTCCAGGAGAGGATGTGCTGGAGGGCTTCCCTTTGTAAGATGTGGCTGTGGGCGTCTGATGAGGAAGGCAGGAATTAGGCTTGAACCCCCTCCGACTGAGCTGGGGGAAGGGAAGCAGATGGAAGAACCTGAATGAAGGCAGGCTTGCACTTTCTACTGTTCACCATTTGGAGTTAAAATCTGTGGCTTGGAGATGGGGCATTATTGGAGTTTGGTTTGCAGGTTTCAGGTAGTTTGTAAGGGCACGGCTCTGTGGTGGGCTGCAGTAGATACAGATCAGCACAGTTGCCAAATGGAATGGACCAGTTGCCTCCTACGTTCCTTGTTACTGCTGCAAGTATGCTGTGGTAAACTAACCGAGTAAAGACATCATTTTTCTGTCAGATCTACGCGGGAAATGTGCTGAGGGAAGAGGCAGGAGGGGCGTCTTTGCCCCTCTCAGCAGAAGTAAGGACTTGGATTGTCTTTATGTGTTATCCAACAGCTTGTTTTCAGCTCATTTAGCTAAGTTGTGTGCCCCTACCCTTTGCCCTCTCCTGTTATCCCTGTTTAATCGTATTTCCCAGCTTTATGAGGGTGTGATGAGGGTATCACAGGATAAGTGATACGACGAAACGTGTGTGTGTGTGTGCATGTGCAAGAGGGAAAGAGACCTAAGAATCATTTCCGCTGTCAAAACCTCTGCGGGGCAAGAAATGGCACTGGCAAGGTGTGCTGACAAGGGGGAGCGGGCTTCCTCGGCACGGCCAGGTCGGTGCGGAGCCTCCCAGCGCGCTGCCCGGCCCGGCCGTGTGGTGCTGACTGTGCGTGACTCAGCCCAGCACTTGCCTCGGTGGCATTTCGCAGTTTGTCTGTAACACAATAGCGCCGGAGCGCTGCCGCCCATCAATTCTGAAACTAAAGGGGGTGGCAGCAGTGGGCAGAAACCTATTGATTGCGCTGTAAATCAGAAGGCTAAGGGAAAAAGCCCGATTCCCAGGAAAATTGCAGGTCCGTCTCTCACCTGGTGCAGGCAGAAGAGTCTTTCTCCCACCTCTTCTGGGCATGGGCAATATCTGCACTTAACTCTTTTGTGTGCAGGGACCACTGGTAGTCCAGAGGCTGAGATCAGTGCTAGTTCTTTCCATGCTTTGTGCAGGCAAATGATGGGATTTCAGCAGGGCAGAATTAGGTCTGATGATGGTGCGAGAAGATTCAGCCTTGCTTATAAAAGAGAAATGGGACAAGTGGACTATGGGGATCATGGGAGCTGGTGCAGAGAAGAGGCAGAACTTGATACCTTTGCGTTTGGGATTGATGCCTGTTTTTGCAGCAGAAGACAAAGATCTGTTCCATAGGATTTCCCCTCTTCCTTTTGCAAGCAGGAACCACCTGGCTTTGGGAATGGAAAACTGTAGAATTTCCCTGGTGTCAGTCTGCTGAGGTGGGACAGAGTCTAATGTCAATGCCAGTGCTGAAGAATGCAGTGGAGTTAGAGATTTGGGGGGCACAATGAATAGCTGGGCAGGAGATGGACAGATGGAGAGAGATCTTGGAGGAGGTCCCAAAATTGCCTTATTTCATATATTTGGGAGAATCATCATTCTTCTCATCAGGCATATGTTTTGGGAATGGGCCAGGGGAGGTTTCAACAGAATCAGAGTCACAATCTCAGCTTCCTTTTCTTTAAAAAAAAACAAACCCAAAACTACATGCCAAAAAAACCACGAAAAAAACCACGAAAAAACCCACCAACCACAAAACCAAAACCAAACAAAAACCCCTCAACCAAAAAACCACAACAGCCAACCAAACAAAAAACCCACCCCCAACCAAAAGCAATCAACCAAACACAAAAAAACCACCCCCTCAAACAAACAAGAAAAAAAATCCCCAAACCAGACTCATTATTTTAGGATCATTTTTATACTCATTGATAAGCTTTTTAAAAGGAAATAAAAATCTGTTAACTGTTAATATCTCTTGGTTTTCTTACCCAAATATAAACAGGAGTTTCACATGTATTCAGGACAGATGTAGAGGCAGCTTGGGAAAAGTGGAATGACAGGAAATTATGTTGGTCACAACTGAAATGCTCAGCACAACCAAAAACCACGTGAGCTAGTGAACCTTTTTTACAGCATATGTTGCCCCTGTGCCACAGACTGTTAATTTTCTCTTACCCAGAGCAGATGGGGAAAACCTCTGGGGATGGGATTTTCCTCCTGTGACTGGAGAAGAGCCTGTGCACACTCTGGAGTGAGAAGAGTCACACCTCTTGCTTTCCTATGTCGGGGTTAGCAGGAAAGCTCCATGAGGATCATGGCTATACTGGATCCATGTTTGCTTAAGGTGCTGGGGGATGCTGAGGTCAGGCAAACTACTTCTGCTGCAGTGGGGAACTGCTATAATAACTGCTCTTTCTGCTGTTGCAGGCCACGCAAGGATGAGATATTTATTAGGCTAATGAGCAAATTATAATTCAAAGCTTCAGGATGAACAAAAAAAGAAATGTATGTTAGCTCCCAACTGGTAATGGTTGTAGGATCAGAGTCACAGAATTCTTGAATTTCAAAGTTTTCCCAAGTGACCAGGGCTTGGATGAGATACAGCTATATATGAGTATGCAGTTATATTATTTAATGTAGAAATGTATGTATGCATCATGGTCACAATATAGAGAATGAAGGGAAAAAGCAACCTTACCTCATTTCCTGCCTTTTTCTATGTCAATTCCCATTCATAAAGCACAGAGAAGGGGTATTTTTGTTTCCTAGGGGGATATTTTTCTTCCCCCCACTAAAGATCACACAGAAAGCTTTGGTCACGTGTTCAAATTCAGCTGTGTTTGGTTTGTGGTGCAGAGGTCGAAGTATGCATTAGGACATGACCTGCCTAGTGTACCTGTTTTGTGTCACCTCCATACACAGAGGGAGGTTTTGTGTACATTGTGCTATCCAAAGGCAGTTTTGGATTACAGTTTAGCTGGGCTGGATTCAAAATCTTTAAGAAGAAATGCTCTTTAATCATTCAAGCTGGATGCTGCCCGAATTTTGGAATCTCGCAAATATGTTGGCATTTATGTAATAAATACAAACTTTAAGAGTGTTTCTTTTCCTTGAGGAACTCTTGATTCATAAGCTTTTATTGTGAGCTCGTTGGTAGGGCTGAGAATTTGCCACTGACTCCCTCTCCCCATCCCAAAACAAACAAATAAATAGAACCATATGTAGTTGACTTCATCCTCCAAACAGGCTCTTCATAGGCTGCTTCCCTATGAAATCAGCAGCTTTTTTTTTTTTTTCCAACTTTTGAGACACACCAGACCACTGGAGGCTGCATGGAGAAGGAAGATGTTAGCCCTGATGATGACTCTTAAGGCAGCTGTCAGCTCAATCTGAAGTATCAGTCATTTTCCCATAGCTGAAGTCACTGCAACATGTTTTTCTTGCCACGTTCCCTGAGCTGCAGGAGCAAAAGGGTTCTAAAGACATTCTTTGTTGTTTGGGTTGGGGTTTTTTGGGTCTGAAATAGAAACATTCAATCATCTTTTTAATCATAGTTTCAATGTACAGCCAAACAACATTATTTTTCTCAGTGGCTGTTTCTGGTTTAGACACAGCATAAATCTGTTTCAGTTTGTCAGTGGTGTGATCCAGTTCTGACTATGAAGTGACCCAAGTACGGATCAGCCTGATTCTGCATTTTATTCTGCATGATACTACTGACTTGCCATGTGGTCTTCACTCAGTCACTTATAAATTTATCTTTTAGTTCCATTGTCTTTGAGATCAGGGTAGCTCCTGGTAGATACTCAAAGGTTTTGCAGTTGTTTAATATAGTTGATATTGGTAGAGTGTGCATCACATCTTAATGATAGAGAAGGAGGGATACACCTGGTAACCCCACAGAATTAGGATGAAGAGCATGAAAGGGCAGAATGGGACCAGTGACAGAAAAAAAGGCAAGTTCAGAGCAAGGGATACCGGCTGGTGTTGATTTCTGGGGAATGGGAAGAATTATGCAAATGGTGAGAGGAAAGGAGATGGTACAGATCAAAGAAGGAAAGGAAGTGGAACACGAAAGCAGATATTTGGACAAAGGTGTGTTAAGGAGCTGGAAGAAAGAAAAGGGAATAAGGAAAAAGGTTTGTTCAGGTCAATTAGCTTTATAGATTGCCTTTATCTGATTTTTACTTTTGAGACATTACCCTTATGTTTCTTATCTTGGGGTGAAGTGATGTGATGCCTTTTTTTTTTAAAGCATCTGACCACTCTAAATTATCATATTAAATAATTTGAAGTAGGAAGACCTCTAAAATTTGCTCTTTGAGGTCTTATTGGTATCTGATAGCACCCTAGAAAATAGCCCCTCAAACTCTTGTGTTAATGGCTTGGAACAGTCCACTGCCAGTTTGTCCCGGTGGCTTTCAAATTTGTTGTCCTGCTTTGTAGAGGAGAACTTCTAACATGTAAAGCATTTAAAAACATCAGCCAAAAGTAGCTATGGAAAGTTTCTTGTCTGTGGATGTTTTTTTCTTCTTTTATTGTTTAGAGAGTAATGTACCTGGTTTAAAACAGCCAAATAACACCTCTGGTTTTATTTGGTTCTCAGTGGTGGTTGTCCTCTTTTCCCTACTGCCAGGGCTGTATGTGAGAAGGAGTGCTCAGGAGAAGGGGTGCAGTAGGGATGGTTTGTGATGACTTGACAGGAAATAAGAAGAGGATGGCCCATGCTGGGTTGAAAAGGGGGGGGGCTGGGAAGTGCTGCTGTTCCTATTGTTCTGCCAGACTCTGTGATTCAGCCACAAAGCAGCTGGTTCTCAAGATTAATGTTTAAAACTTCCAATTTTGAAATGTACCAGTTTAAAACATAATGCATAATGAAGCACAATAAAAACCATTAAGACTGATACTTTGAAACTGTCTGAAGATGGACAAATCCCTTGAAAATTCTCCCAGTAAAAATATTTGTATTGTCTCTCAACAAACCAAGATGTTAAAGCTGAAGTGTAACCTTGGGTCTCACATAAGCTTCTGCAGTGACTAATTAGGCAGTGGAAAAGCAGAGAAGTCACCTCACCTCTGTCCACAGCACTAGTTAAAAAAGTTGTGGAAAATACGAGCAACCACTGCAATCCTGCATTTTAAGAAGGGGTGGAGATGGGGAGGCTGCCTTCCCGAGGGTTCTGGTTGGTGTTGCTTTGACTAGCAGCATCCATAACTGCTCCCACTAAGAGTAATAAGGAGAGACTTGTTCCTTAATGCATGGTGGTCACCCGTAGGAGCCAGGAGAGACTTGCTGGGGGTCCTGCTGTCGCCCATCACCACTGGCACAGAATGGGGCGCGTACCTTGCAGGACACAGTGGGATGTGGTGTCCTGAGCCAGATGGACCAAACGGTGCTGCCAGATGTAGCAGCGCCTGTGTTAGGCTTTTATCTCATCTCCTTCAGACAGTGACAGTACTGTGAAACCTTCCAGGAGCCACAGCATTTGTCTCCCTTGAAACTTGGGAGGGCAGGGGCAGCAGGGAAGAGGATTGTGGTTTTTTTAAATCTTGTTTAGGCTTTTATTTGCCTGTGTTTTTTTCCCCCTGGAGAGCACACAGCTCACTATTTCAGGCTGGTTTTTGCCTTCAAGAAATTCCTATGAAATGATCAGAGGATTTGAGGGTCTGTGAGATGCTTCTGTATTTTGAGTCTTAATCACTTAGGTGAAAAAGAATAAGTAAATTATATATTGAACCGCTAACTGGTGCTGAGGCCTGGTGGTTTCCATGGCAACCGGGCTGGAAATAGCTGCCTGTGACGTCACCAGCACGGCACAGGTAGAGTCGAATCCCGCCACCGTTTCTCCCTGAAGAAGTGAGTGCAGCGGGCACAAACACCTTGACATTGCAATTAACATATGCAAATATCCCAGCCACCCTGGGGGTGCCTGTCCATTGCCAGGGTACATGGAGTTCACCGCAGGCACAGCAGAAGTGTCTGAGCCCTCTTGCAAGTTGAGGGAGGCCAGATCTCTCCACACCTGCCCTCTCTGAGTTGGCTGCACTGGGGTGCAGAGCCGCAGGGTGAGCCTTCCAGCCCTGGGTTCAGGGACTCGGATCTTCTCTTCCAGTGCCTGGTGATGCCCCCAGTTGCCCAAGCTCCTCCTCTAATTCATCTTACAGCTGCAGTAGTGCATGTGAGAGGGGAGAGATTTCTACTGGAGATGGATAAAAGATCTGGTAGGTTTGGGGTTTGGTCTTTTTTTTTTTCCCCCTCCTATGTTTGGTGGTGTAAGTTTTGTTGTTTTCTGGACGATTTCGTTTTATTTACCCTTTCTTTTTTATCTTTGAGATGCCAGGAATGTAAACTCTGATCTTTTCTGGCATTGCTGAAGGACAAGTGGGAGGTGTAAATGAATCTATGAATGTGAATGTTTAGAACGTTAATTGAAGGGGTGAATGTGGTGAATCTTTAACAAACGGCCTTCTCTACTTAAAATATTAATTACTTGTTGAAGTAAATACATTTTAAGCAAAACAAACAACCAGCCTGATTCAGCATGGTTATTTGATTATCCTGGAGAGTCATGAATGGAGGCTCTGCCTGAAGCCTCTTGCAGTGTACTGTAGGTACAGGAGTGTCACCCTCCTCTGTAACAGGAACTGACCCATGCTGCAGTGTGGGTGAGACACAGGCAAGGTGGATGTGAAGAGTAGGCTGCTGTTCAGCTGTGGAATTGGATATCCTTTAGCCAACAACACCAAAAAACCACTCCACTGATCTGATTACCTAGCTCTGCACATGACCAAAACATAGTAAATATGATACCTCCTTCTGTGCATTTTCTGATGTTTGTGTTCAATATAGTTTTAGCTGTCCCAAGTGATTGCATTTCCAATGTTTTCCTGAGAAGATGAGACCATATGTGTCCCTGTTGAGGTGATTTCTTCTCTTTTCCCCATGCAGCAATGGGCTTGTGTGTTTCTTTTCTTGGTTTCCACTGGATCTAAGCATAGTCAGGTAGCGTTGAATGATCCCCTTTTTAGTTTGTGCCTCTTACATTTAGTCCTTGTGTTTGCAAATTATTTCTGGGTCCTGGTAATGGACTTGTTGCTCTTCTGCAACTTTCTATTTTGTCATGAGTTTTTTGAGCAGGTTTATTCCAGAATTAAATACCAGCTTTCTGGTATGGTTGCAACCAAAATAATTAAGGCTAATAATCCTGCAAGCATGTGCAGCAAGTGCAGCTGTTTGCCTCCAGCAGTGCCCACCTGTCCACAGAAGCAGCTCTGTTACAAGTCTTTTCCAAGATACTGCCCACCAGTGCATCCTGCATCTCCTCTGCCTCTGCCATCGCAGTGGCTCTGAGTATGAAATGCTGATGTTTCAGTTGTGATGAAACCGAAACTTGAGAAGGGTCTCATGCTGTCTCTTGCCTTTGGTCAAAACAGATGCACTCTGGGTGATGTTTTACATTTAGATGTAAATGCTTATCTATCATATAAGCATAAAAACGTTCAGTGTTTATAATGAGAAAAATGACACAGCAGTGGATGGGCAGTTTACTTCTTGCCGTGGCTCACAGAGTGTTGTTTGCAGATAGTGATTGCAAGGATTGACTGCCTGTTATGCTTCACAGGCCAGCAGTGACCTGTGGGCCACAGTTTGGAAGATGCTGTTCTGGGCCTTATCTATACCTGAAAAACAAAGACAAATGATGCATAGTTTATCGTCTCATTGCAAAGCTAAATGACATTGTGGAACGGTTTGAGTTTTTTTTTAATGTCAGGTGCTGATTCTTGCATGTGCTGCAGCTGTGTTTCTGCTGCCAGAGGTGAAATAACTGTCCTGATTTCATCAGCGTAGAAGCAGATAAATATACTTGGAACTACAGAAGACTCCTACCTTTATAATGTAATTCTTTTTGGAAGCATCTCCAAGTATTAGTAGCTCCTTTTTCCTTTTTGGGACGGACTACTTTAAACCATTCCTATTATTGTGGCTTCCAAGGAGTTTTTTCTTCCAACTTGGTTTGTAGGCAGTACCCCAATAAGTGAATAGATAGGAATTTGAAAAATATGAAGACCTCCAAAACCTTACTGGCAAAAGGGAAGCCTTGCAATGCATTTCCCTGCTGCCATCCCTAGTCAACTAGTGATGAGGCAGGGGAGTTTGAGATAGTCTATGGCTGGTTAGAGGCAAGTCAGGATTTAGAACTGAACACCTAACTGCTCAAGGCTTTTGATCCTGGTCTTTGTTTACCTTAGCATCAGCTAAGTGTTTAGAGGATGTTTTCCCTACTTAGACATGTAGTAATGTATGGCATGATGGTTTAATCGTTCAATCAGCATTTCTGTCTTAAGGTACGTACTACTATTAACACTTGTTGCATTCCTCAGAGTTTCTAACACCTCCTGTTTCTTACGCATCTGTCTTTCAAAAGGTGAAAACTTTGGGCCAAAAATGGGCACAGTTTTTGTCATATAGCCCTCTTGATAGGATGAGAAGGAATGGCACTGCTCAGTGTTCCCATTGGAGTCCTTGGTAAACGCATCTGTCAGGAAGGATTTGGTGATGGGTGTTAAGATAATGAGCCACAGGGAGGTGGACTATGACTTTTCGCTGCTTGTCACCTCTTCTTTTCTCCCAATTCACAAGGTCTTCAGAAAAAGGAAAAGCTGTTAGTACTGCTGACTGCTCAACTCTTGCAGAGTTCTTGATCTCTGCAGACGCTGTGTCTAATATCTGTGCAGTGGTATTGCTTGGGAAGAATGAGAGCCAGGAAGATAGGGGTTTATTGTCTTCTATGCTAAGGCTTGCTCAGGTCCTGGTGGCTGCAATCTCCAAAATTAGATGGTTTGTGTTTGGAGTTAGGATGTCATCCATGGAGGCTACTGGGGAGAACCTGCTGTTTATGCACCCTAAAAATACCACCTTCCTTCTGCCATAGGGTAGATGGAAGGGGAAACAGGCCTGAGTGTGGGACTCAGGGAATGAGAAGGACAGGGGGTGGGTAGGGGATGATCTCAGGGAATGAGTCTGGCTGGAAGGAGTTGGGCCCCATTTAAAATGGCTGCTGCCGCATTCAAGGGGCCATTTTAAGTGCCTGTTATCCTACTCTCGCTTAAGGCTGTAATTTGAATGAATGTGAAGCCAACAAAAATGTTAGATTCCAGTACAAATCTGTTCTGATTTGGGGATTCATCCGAGTCCCAACAATGCATAAAGTACTGCAGAATGAGAGGTGATACATTGTGGAAATGTAAGATATGAATTTTATATTTATTACTGACTTGGCAGGGTGCTTTTCACATCACCATTCTGGTACAATTTTGATTAGATTTTTATGCTGAGCATTGGAGAAACACTGCTTGTGTGTACGTAATTCTCTTTCCCTTTTGTGCATCCCTTCTCTGATAAGGAGAACTCTGTGCTGATGAGACAGAGTTGTCAGTCATTGCACCGTAACGACACAGTTCAGACAATGCCAGTACAAACTTCCTCTGCCAGTGTGGAGGATGTGTGTTGACATGGAGCAGAGTGCCGCTAGCAGTGGGAGAACAGGTGAGTCTCTGTGTCTTGCCTAGTTGACCTCTGCAAGAGTTCAGAAGGATGGTGGTGGTTTCTATCATGTTGCTGCATATGAGGGAACCTGTTCAATGGTCCTCAAGTCCATGTGTTGCTCTCATTTGTCACAAATTGTTGTCTTGTAATGGATTTTGTTTACTCCCAGCATGTGCTGGCTCTGAACTAGCATTGAAAGCAGATAAAATTCATCTGCAGATGGAGTGCTGTCTGTTCTCTCACAGGTACTCATTTTCTTTAAATGGGAAAGCATCAGGAAAATACCCTTCTCTGTAGACTGCTTTACAGTCAGAGTTCTGGGACAGTGGTAAATCTGATGTGTATATTTATATTTAGTTACTTATGCAATCTTTGTCTTTTGTATAGAGCTTTTTACAAGTATTGATGCATGTATTTTACCTTGCTTTGTGTCAAAACCAGTAGCGTCCCCATTTTATAGCTTCATAAAAAACTGTGTTGTGTGGTTTGAGATGGTGCAGGAAGTCTGCATTAAAACTGGGAACTGAACCCAGACTTCTGGAATTCTCGGTTCAGGGTCCAATACCCAGGAAGAATGAGGGAGAAGGCAGGATGATTTTTGTGCTTATTTAAAGATACATTTACATATTTTTGTGTCAAATTGGCTTCTGGAGATGAGCAGCTTTGATGTGGCATTTTTTATTAGAATAATTGTCTTGAGAAGGAGCTTAAAAGGATAAAAATGTAGTAGTTTCTTTGCATCTTCAACACAAACAGCAGTGCAATTGTACTTCAGGAATGCACTTGGCTTGTGGCATTTGATGGAACCAAAAGATTTCACTCAGTGTGATACTGGCAGAGTAAAATGTATGAACAGATGATCGCCAGCAAGTTGATTTACCACAATGAGATTATAAATTGTCATCTGAGCTATAGTAGTTTGACTTGGTGATCCTTCTTCATTGCAGTAAGTAGCAAAATGTTTGCTTAAACCATCAGGAGGTTGCTTGGTTCAGTGTTGCTGTGACTTGGCTGGCAAATGGTAAGTCAGTTGGTTATTTCTGTGTTTGCAGCTCTTGAACTGATTTTGGTGGGTAGCCATTGTTAATGGAAGGCACATGAAAGGAAAGGCCTGGGAGTTACCTGGTTGTAATCGCTGTCCTCTCTGCAAGCCTGGATAGAAGCTGATCTGCTTGCAGAGCTGATGGCGAAAACAAACAGGAATAGATTTGTCTGGGTGTAAGTTGCTGGCCTACTGAAGTAATTCTATCACCCTCTTTAGAGCTGTGAACTCCTATATTAAAGTTTTGGCAGCAAATGAACAAAGCTTAAGGTGGCGTTTTATGGGTTAGTAGTTTAGTCCCTACCCTCCCTCTTTGCAGAAAACGTGGAGAGCCTTTCCATTGTTGAGAGCCAAGATGCCCTTTTGGGCAGCCACACATTGGCCCATACCTTCATGTCACCCAGCAGAGACGTGGGAAGTCAGCTGGCTCCAGCCTATGCGAAATGAACCTGTGGTCTGTGCCCAGCCCCTGGGCTTCAGATCTTCTACCTGAGGTCTAAAACCTTAAAATAGCCCACATTCAGGGCCCACCTCTCCAGGAGGAAACCTTGCCTTCAGTGTAAAACCACTGTGCAGTTACACTTGCTGATGGAGGGAAGTTGGCATGCAGTAAGCTGGGGTGTGAGTTTATGGCTCCCCAGCTGTTCTCAACTGTTTTGTGTGGGCATTTTTCTTTTGCACTTAAGAGCTGAGCTGCTTGCTCCAGCAGTGTCGAGTAAGAGTGGCTACAGTATGCTGGTGTGCAGTGCCCGGTGTGCTGTCTGCTCAGAGCCCAGCTTATCGATCCCTTCCCAGGGCGAACAAGCCCTTGGATAACGCTTGGATTTTACAGGTGCCATGCAGGATCAAAGCAGCAGCAAAGCGATGGAGTGGGACTGAGGAGCTGTGAGACCAGCAGGTCTGTGCACACCTCACCGGACACGGGTGGTGGGGCTGGGACGCGCTGGGCTTAAGCGTGCCCTGGTCAAGGCAGGTGCATCGGTAATGCAAGTGGAGAGTGCCTGTGTGGGATGGGGGCAGCGCCCTGGAGAGCAGAAGCAGGGGAGCCTCCGGATCACACTGGCGGCAGGTCGTGCCGGTGGGACCCTGCCTCTCCCCTGCTTTTGCCCCGCACTGGCCTTGGCAGAGCCCACTGGCGGGCCGACGGTGCTCGGCGGAGGAGGAAGGCGGGAGCAAGTGCTTCCCGCGGCAGAGCACGAGCTGGCATCTGAGCAGCCTCACCTCTGCCCCGCTGGCTCTCACCGGCCCTTCCTGGCTGCCTGCCGCCTCTCCGGCTGCCAGCCCCCCTGCCCGCTGGCAGGCACCCCATCCCCTGCCCGGGCTGGGAGCAGGCGGGAGAGAAGTGGGCTGCAGAGAAGACCAGCTCCCTCGGGCCCCTGATCCACCCCGGCAGAGCAGCGGGCCTCCCCCAGCTCCCCGTGTCAAGCACGTGTTTAAGCTTGTGCTAGTCTCCTGGACACCTTCCCGGTGAGTTTTCCAGAGAATGACTACAGATGAAATGCAATTAGACACAGATGGACGAGGGGTGGGGGAGGGGTGGGAGATGAGCCGAGTTTGAAAATGGGGGGAGGGGAGCGATTAATTGCGAGGCCGTGAGGCAGGACCGGCATGTGTGAGAGGGATGTGTGCGAGGATCAGAGGTCCCCGCTGGGAAACGCTCGCTGGGCTGGGGCCGGGAACCTGAGGAGGTCTCTGTGCTCTCGACTGCTGCTGCCGCCGCTGTTGTGGTTGTTGGAGAGCCAGAGGGAAGCAGCAGGCGTGTCTCAGGGATGATTAATCATGTATGGCAGCAGCGAGGAAGGAGGACACGGTGCGCACACGGAGACCAGCACCTCCCCTACCCCTGCGCGCCTTTGGCTCGTTGACAGCGATCTCTTCTGCTCGGAAATCCAGCCCCAGAGGAGGGCAGTCAGGGGGGACTGTGTTTAGCCTGAGCCAAGAGACTGCTCCTTACACACCCCATCCTCCGGGAGCTTTGAGACTTAAGAAACTTAAATCTTCTGGGTCTAGAGAAGAATGAAAAAAATGTGAAAGCAGGGAGTTGAGCTAGTCCAGGTGGGAGGAGAGGCCGACCTGACTGAAGGTTTAATTGGTGAGGAGCACGGAAAAAATAAAAGTGTGTTTGGCAACAGCAGGCTGCAAGTGCTTCCTAGTTGCAGAGGTGGGAACAGGGCACAGAGCAGGCCAGATTGTTGCAGGTGTCTCTTTGCCTCAGGACTTGTCAGCCTCCTCTCCCTTTGCACCCTGGCACTACCTAAAAAAAAAGAAAAAAAAAATATTTAAACATAATATGATTTCTCTTTTGGGAAAGGAATTTGGTTTTAAGTCTTCAGGATTTGGCTTTTATTGCTGTAAAGAAAAGCTTAAGAAGTAGAAACCTGCTTGTGTGTGTGTGTGATTTTTTATGTGGTCAAAGCCTTACCCAAGGAGAGAACCAGAAGGTGAGAATATCAGAAACTTCCAAAGTAGGAGACATGGTTAAACCAAGATCACTGGCAGGCCTGCAACTTCTAACCAGGCTTCCCAGTCTAATGGCCATTAACTGCAGTGGTTTGCATGCACATGTTCCCCTTGCAATTTCTTCCACAAGTAGCTGAAAGCATCCCCATTTCTCTGGATCCTACATCAAAGCTAAGGCAGTATTCTTTCCACTATAACTTACGGTGCATAATGTCAAAGTGTTCATGCTTTTTCCCTCTAACCTCAAAGACTCCCTTTCACAGTCTGTAACAGTTCTTTTTTGGAGCTTTGCACTGAAGGAAGGTGATTGTATTTTCCTGCCTCTTATTTCACTCTGCTCAAGATTTGCTTGAATACCCTTAACTACGGCACTGTCTTCTGTCAGTGAGATGGGATCTCTAGGCTAATTTTTGTAGGGTTGCTTGGACTCACTGCTTTTATGTTTGTCCTTGCAAGATTACTAGACAATGTTATTTAATGCTTATGAACAGCTCCACATTTTCCACATGCCACTTCCTCATGCAATGCAGAGCTGTGGCCAGAATCTGGAATGTACTAATTTATTTTCCTCCTCTTTTTTTCTTAATTGTTTTAAATGTAGCTAAGTAGTATTTCACAAAGCTAAAGATCATCACAAATAAGAGAGGATTCTTCAGAGGCAGGACTGGAATGGGTCTCTCCAGACAGAGTTAAGTTTGTTATGAAATGTGTGCTGCAGAGCTGTGGAATGCTAGGGTAGCGCTGATGAGGTTGGAGGTACCTTTGCAGAGTTGTTTTGGAATCCGTGGATTAAAAAGCAATGTAGTTTTTCAAGCAGAATCGAAACACATTGGTGGCATCAGAAGCTGACAAAACCAAGAGCTGGAATAAATACTTAATGTTCCTCCCTGTGAGACCTCCGCTCACAGCCAGTAGTCATGGAAAACAGGACAAAACAGATGTGGATGCCCGAGCAAGTGAATAGTGCTCCTTTATGCGTTGCCATTGTGAAGTGAGGTGTTTTCCTCTCCTCACCAATTTGCCAATGGTGGTGTCAGTGGCCTGGGACAGGGGTGGGAAGAAGGTGCTGGAAGCAGCTGGCATGTTGCACCCGCACCAGCCCAGCAGGTTTGATTTTGGGATCTGAGCAGCGTAACAAGCTCCTTCAGTTAGGATGTGTGGAGGGATGTCTCTGCCTTGCCTGAAGAGACCATCTACCTGTTTTGAATGTTTGGGCCAAGAACAGGTAGAGGGGTGGGAGAATGTCCCAAATGCTGGAGGCCAGTACAAAGTGCTGGAGGCCAGTACAACACAGATGTTTCCATTCAGAGCTCTTCCCGAAATATCCTTCTCTGAGGACGAGCAGCAAAGGATGGGGCAGCTTGTGGTCTATTGCCCCTTCTGCATCCATCGAAGGGCTGATGGGAGCAGGGGACTTGTGCTAAGGCTTACCTCATAGTGTATGTGATTTAAGAGAAAGGAGGAAAACCAGGGACGAAAGGATGTAAACGAGGGACGAGAGGATGTAATTTGCTCACTCAGCTGGTGGATGGGCAGCAAGAGGAGTGTGTTGCTAATTAATGTGAACTATTGATCGCATTTGGACAGAGGTGATCCTGTGATGGGGAGTAGCAGCCACCTTTGCACTACTGGACCATTGAGGGCATTATTTAGTCCTTTTCCAGTTCAGGGATCGTTTTGGTGATCCTTCCAGCTTTTTGTTGCCCTCCAGCACCAGTGCTGGTGGCAGTGGTGGGGTCCTTGGCTCCCTGAGGACTGCAGCTTGTGAGAGTGGGGGTGGGCAGGACTCTCCCGTCTCAGTTGGCACCTTGGGGGCCACCTGGTCCCCTCTCCTGGCTGGGGATGCTTTCTGACTGTGTAAGGAGAGCTTTCGGAGGAGCCAGGGGCTGGCTGCCAGGCTGCCTTTAATTCCCCCAGCTGGCAAACAGGAGGCCTGTGTCGGTTGCCGGGGCAATGGCGGGAAGCTGTGTTAGTTTAATGAAGCATTGGGAAGGCTGCTGTTTATTTCAGAGGAGCAGGGGCTCTCTTGTCTGCCAGGATGCTCCCCCAGGGTGGAGGGGTGGCTGCCAAAGGGCTCCTAGGCCGAGGCCACTGTGCTCTCCCCCTCGACTGCTGCCCTCGGCCCTTCCCAGGGTGCAGAGGCCAGTGTTGGGCCATCCTTCAGCACAGCATGTCTGCCTGCTCCTCTTCCACCGAGCCCAGCATTTTCAGTGCCATGCTCTCAAACTTGCCCTCTTTCAAAAGCACCTGCCCATTCCCAGGGAAGACCCTCCTCCTGTGTTGAGGACCCGGTCCTTGCCCCACATAGTTGTCTCCCTCCCTGGTGCCAGGATGCCCCTTCCCCTTCATCGGCCGCCTGGGCTATGGTGCTTACCTGACTGGGGTGTTGAACTTACTCTCTTTATTTAAGCAAATTGAAGACTTGAAGCATCAATGTCTTCACAGTAAAGGTGACCTACAAAGGAGGGAGGAGAAGAATGAAGAGGGGGGAAGGGGGGAAGCGCCTTGCGTTATGCCCCTTTTCCAGCGTCTCCTTTTGATTTAAAAGGGACCTAATGGGGGGCTTGGGCTGTTTTATCCTTCTTTGCTTCTTTTCTTCCCAGCGTGTTATTTCAAATACAAAAGGATTTCTGGTCTTGTTTAACCTCTAGGGGGGAGGGGGGATTTGATGCACAACTTGAGCACTAATAGGCTTATGACTATTCAGAAAAAACTTCATTAACCGATTATTTAAAAAAATGAGCCTTATTCAGACCTGTTAAAAATCAAGAGAGTGTAAATGGGTGTGAACAAACAAATACTAGGTGGAGATGATGTCTGAAAGTTCAGTAAGCCGTGTCCATTTAATAAAAGGGTAAGAAAAAGCCTCAGGCCACAGACCAATGAATTTTCACTAAAAAAAAAAGGCAAAATAAGACTACTATCTTGCAAAGGAAAAAAAAAAGGCTTTTTCATATGTGAAAAGATAGATGTATTTGGTAAAGCTCTACAAACAGAAATGCACCTAATTTTCTTTCCTTTCTCCCCTCCCCCCCTTTTTCTGGTTCCCATTTAAAATGCAGTATAAACAAACGCTGTCCTGGATGATGCTTCCTCAGCTGGTGTAGCAGAGCCTCCCCTTGTCTTGTCGGAGCGGCTTTCCGCACCAGCTCTTGCGGGACCCAATCCCGCCCCCAAGTCCAGCGGCACATTGTGTGTGTCCGTGCCAGCGGCCGGGGCGGCAGCGTCCCGTGGCGGTTTGCAGGCTGCCTGTGCCAGCCCTGCCATGTGGATGGAGCACAGGGAGCCCATCTCTCTGCATGAAGCCCTCATCAGCCCAAACTCTCCGACGCCCTGTTGCTAGCCTCCCTCTCTGGCCCTTTTCTCCCTGTATGTGCGAGTCTCGCGCCCTGTGGACGGCTGGTAATTAAAAAACCTTGGAGGGGGATATTATTGAGTTAACAGTAGTTATTTGTCAGGCTGCTGGAGGGGGGGGGGAGAGTGATCTATCCCCAGGGAAAGCTGCACTGACGAGGGGTGGGGGGGAGCAGGAGGGAGGAGGAAGTGGGGGCGAGATTGGCAGGTGACTGCCAGCTCCGAGGAGATGACAGCGGCAGCAGCTCCGCCAGTCCCACTTGAACACTGCACTGCAGGTACTGGGTTAATGGGTGGGAAGTGGTGAAGAAGAATATCAGGGTGGGTGGCTGGAGGGGAGGGTGTTGGCGTGGGGGAGTTGATTTCTGCTAAACGCCAAGATAGAGATGACACTCTCTGTATACATGTAATCATTAGACTTTTCATTCCCAAGAATATTTTCCTTCATATAATTTTTTAAAATGCAGAGAAAGCTTTTCCCAAACCTGACAGTATTCTACCTACAATCACTTCCCCCTTGCCAATATTACTGTGCTCTACAAAAACGATCTGAAATACTGTACTATTTTTGACCATTTCATTTGGGTTATTTGTAATGACATTTTAATTCTTAAGGTGCTAGGAATAGGTTCCTCAGTCCCAAATCATCTCCATCTAGCAAGGCCTTTTTACTGAATGTTAGACTGCATTACAATCTAAGCCTCACAATTTCCTTGTTTGATGACACTGACTATCCAACTAGAAAATTCATGTATCCTCCTTTTGCAGGACTGGCAGGTTAGACCTAGACTGAAGTCCTGATTGACATCTGCAGACAGCATTCTTGCTCATGCTTGCTTGCTCTCTCTCTCTTCTGTACTCATACTGTCTCTCTTTTTCCCCCCCTCTCTTCCCTTTCGGAGGGCAAAACATCTGTTTGCAAAGGGCTAAAAACACATGCTGCACAGGGAGATAAAAGCAAAGAGCCCTCATCCCTTGTAAGAGTTCATAGATCTGTAACTCGGGGCTGGCAACAGGGTTTGACAAGGGTTGAAATCCTTCTGTCTTTTTCCCTTCTTATATATTTGAGTTTGAAAAACAAAAACAACCAGGGTTATCTCAAATGTGCAATAGTGAGGATTTAGATGTCAGTTTCACTATCAGCTTCATTCTTTGTGTACAAAGAGAGAAAGAGGATCACAGATTTGCACCAAAGCTACACTGAGTGTTGCCAATGCCTTGGTTTATCACAGTGAAGGAGCCCATGCCTCTCCCTGCCCACTACAGCAAAGTTACACCCCAAGGCCTAATGCAGGCAGTGCCTCTGTTGGAGTCCTATCTTTTCTCTCCCTGCAGCAGGAGCCAAGTTTGAGGAATTGGCTGAGAGTTCAAGGCGCACATATGATTGTAGACCTGCATGATACGGATAGCAAAGAGAGGAGACTTCAAATATGTTCTGATGATTCTCCCTCCTAGCACCAGCAGCTTCCTGTCAAGTATTTAGCCATAAAAAATGTGCCTTTTCTCTTTGACCTGCCATAATTACAAAGAGGGTCACTACCTATGCCTGTGCACCTGGTGTTTCAGGTTTTAGTCAAGAGCCCAGGTAAGGTGTTCTGAGCTGTGAAAAGAGCTGATACATCCAATTTAACCTATGACTCAGGTGTTGTACTGGTGTGCTTATCAGAAACGCCTGCAACAAAAGGGGCAAACTCCTTTTGATTTTATAGCGCTGACCTAGGCATGCTGATTTACTTTACGTGGAGATACGTATTTTGACTGCTTGACAAAGAAAATCATGCCCACGATAGCTTCTTGTCAAACAAGTAATCCTACTGAGTGGAAGCATGACCAGCACCATCTATTTCAAGGTCTCTTCTGCATGGTAGTTTCGGGTCCTGGTGTGGCCAGTTTCATGGAACTGTAGTTTAACCTGGTGACTACTTGCAGTCTTTGTTGAACAGCACTGGGAGCTTTGGGCATTTACCAGCTTTGAAAATTACATCATGGGTATATTAAATGTACTTTTCAAGCAGGCACTGGTTTTAAAGCTTAGCAGCTGACCTTTTGGCCATATATACAGATCACACACACACTGAACTGCTTACCAGGAATGGCAGTTACTTGAATGCAAAGAAAAATTACATGTTTCTCTCCTGCCTTCGTCTTCCCCTTTTCTTTTTTCTGTGTGGAGTGAGGATCTTGAGGATGCCTTCAGCTGGACCATGAACTCCCTGACCTGTCAGGATTGCTAGGGATAGAAGGGGCTCGCCATTTAAAGCACTACTGCTCTTTGGATGCTTGCACTACAACCTGCTATATTTTCACTATTACTAGCACATGGCAGCAAGAGTTTAGATGCATGCGGCCTTGCTTGGGGGTAAAAGGGGCTGGGGGAAGACACCAACAGAAGACACAAACGAATCCGCTAGTTCAGAGCTCACAATTACCAGGACTGAGATTTTGAGCAAGTCTCAGGGTAGCGGGAGCGGGTAACACAAAGCCAGCACTGGGAGCTCATTTTAATTTCAACCATCTTGTGTGTGTGTGTGTAGTTGGCTGTCTTTGTTTAAAGAACTTGGCCTTCAGGTAGATTTTATTTGGACGGCTTGCTTATCCAAAGAACATTAATGACTTTCCTTGAGGAGTTCCAGCCAGTACCTTTGCACCCCGGTTCTCTTCTAGCCCTGTTTTCTCTTTTCCATAATCTCCCGGTGCCCGGCAGCAAGCCTTTAGGGTACATGCGCAAGCAAAAGGAGCTTGAGTTGGGGAATTAATATTCCTGGAACATAACACCAGCAGCATGCACACGCTGAGGAGAATATTAGAGCTATTAGCGGTGGGAGTTTGGAGTGCATGCAATATCTAGATGGAGAATTCAGTGTGATTAATCTGCCTCTAAGCAGCAGCCTCCGGGCTCTGGGAATTCTGTGGCACGTTTGAAATCAGAACTTTTTTTAATTACCTTTCCGCATCAACAAAACAATTGCAGTTGTGTGAAAATAAGCCCATTCAGTCCCTGCCCTGTCTCTATTCTTTTTTTTTTTTACCTTTTTTGATGAGACATGATACCAGAGCCCTGAGTATTTATGATCCCGGCAGCTCTGACAGCACTTTGCACAAGTGCAGAGGGACTTAACCTGGGAGACTTGGCCAGCCTCCAAGTCAGGTAATTGCGTCATGGGCCAAGTTGGAGCAAGCCCATGCCAGTCAGTGTGCATGTGTTAGATTCCTTCCTCGTCCTCGCTTCTTTATTCTGCTTCCCAAAAAATGCCCATGCCTCTCTCTCTCTCTCCCCGATTCACCTTCTCACCTTGCATGGTGCGTTGACAGCCGTGTTGCCTCCCTGCCACAGGCAGGCTGAGAGAGATTCCCCAGGAGAGAAGGAGTGGGATAAACGTGGAGGTTTTCGCTCATGCAATCAGCAGGGTGGAAAAAAATAGATAAAAAAGATGAAAGGAGTCAATATAAAAATGGTAGTAAAGTTGTGGCCAAACAAGGAGCAAAACTTGCTGAAGGATATGAGATCGGATGGGGTCCTTGCTTCTTGCAATTCCTATCTTCTCCCTCCCTCTCACAAGCAGAGGCAGGAGAGTTTATTCCTTCCATTGCAGCCTTGTTTATTGTTGTACTGGCACAGAGAAGTCATAAAACAACAGGAGAAGTCTTCCTCGATGCTGTGGCTCTGCCAATGCTGTGATGATGCCCCAAGGCATCTGGGATTCAGAGCTGATGAGGGCAGAGCACACCTGGAAAAGCATCTTCTGGCTGCCTGGATTTTACACTGGATGCACATAGAGCCACCGAGGTACAAAAGTTTCTGACATGTCTTGGGCTTCCTGTGCTGCTGCCAACCCTCTGAGGCACCTCAGGCACTCATGGGGTGCTCTCACCGTCCAGCAGTGGCAAGCTGGGAATGTACTTGCCAGCTGGTTCATGGCAGGGATCTGGATTGCTTCCTTCTTGCTTCTTGCTCACTCCACGTACAGATTTCCCTCCTGCCGCACTGGCAGGTTGCAGGAAGGGCAGGCTACGATGGCAGTGCTGTTTTCCCCTCCCTTCCAGGTTGGAGTGGCGATGGAAATTGCTTTGCAGGTCTCAGTGAGTGCAGGGTTGGAGGTTGGAGAAAGTGGACACACTGTGAGGATCACAAGCTGTCTCCCTTTTGGCTCTGCAGTTCCAATAACTTCATAAATCTACTGTTGTCTGCAATTAGCAGTGTTTAATGTTTTTTCATTTTATTTTTTATTTCACTTGGCTGTGGTCGTGCCCTTGGCTTATTCTTCTGAATTCCTGGTCTTCAGGTATGATTAGCATAGTGCAAGCATTTGAGCTGCCTTGCTTCAAAAGGTGAAAAAAAATTCCATTTTAAACACACAAATAACAGATTTTTATTTTGGGGGGCTTATTTACTGACATGTTTGAGGTTGTGTTAAATTTTCAAAAATTGATGTTAAAAAAAAGGCACCAGCTGAATAAACAAAAAAAGGCCCCAAATCTTACAACTTTTCAGGTCACATAAGCCAATAGCTACTTAATGAGCCTTGTTTTTTCTTTTAGGCTGTATTTCAGAAGTGACCACAGAAGTCTTATATCATCAGCTTTTGCTCCCAGAGCAACATCCGAGGATTGCCTTGTATTGGTAGTACATCAAAGCCTCCTGGCCTTTCCTTCATCTACCCCAGCCTGTCTTCCCCTCCCCAGGGCACCTGAAACCTAAAAACACACTAGGGGATCAAAAACCTCACTCTTTAACCCTATTGCCTTGTTTAGGCCTCATACTGTTACCTTAATTCTGACCTTTAATACCCCTTTTATTCGAATTGTAGTTCAGCAGTGGTTTTGTATCCTCAAGTGTGGAAAAAAAGCCAAGTGCACACTGATCAGCATTACCTCTGCCTGGCCCATGGTTCCCAGACCTCTGCCAGGGAGCTCTGGTCACCGTGCAGTCCTGCTTTGCCCAGTGGCTCTCAGCACTGCCTTCCCAGCGCGTCTCAGGCACGATCCGCAGCATCCGCCTGTTTCAGTCCTAACCCTGCCATCCCCCTCAACCGTCCCCCCCAGAGCCTCTCCCAGGGCCACTGTCTGACCGCTGACACCATCTGATTTTCACCCCAGCACCTCATCCTGCTCAAGCCCTGTCAGGCCCAGAGAGGCCACGGCAAGTGGCTCTGTCCCAAAAGGGCTGTGGGAGCCTGTACTGCGTTGGAGGTGACTGGGCTGGCGCTTGTTGTCTGTCCTGCCCAGACCACTTTTAAAAGGTATTTCCATCATGGTCACAAAGTTTTTTTTGGGGGAAAAAAAAAACACCAAAAAAAGAAAAGAAAAGAAAAGAACACCAACCGAAAAAGAGAGTATATTTTATATATATATAAAAAAAGCCATTTTCTCGGCCAGCCATTTCCTGAGTTCCCTTTGTTACTACTGCAGATATGTGTTTGAATAAGAGCCTTTTCCCCTCCCCTCTCCTATTACTCCCTGTTCTATCCTGCAGTGAAGTCACAATCCGGCGTTTGTGGGCTCTGTGTGATGTCAGAGACTCGGTCTTGTGACTTCACCGGCGGGCTCGAGCAGAAGGTGCAGACGGGGCTGAGAGAAGAGAAAAAAAGCCCCCTCCTCTTCCCTCCCCCCCCTCCACCCTCTCGGTTTATAAAACCAGTAGCTGAGATAAATCGGAAGGGGGTGGGGAGAAGCAGCAGGGAAAGCTGAGAAAGATGCCAGAAAGGTACAGTAAATGGGCTTTATCTCTCTCTCCCTCTCCCTGAAAGTTGAGAGTGGAAAATTGCCCTGCAGAGGCCAGCTCTCGCCGACCACGCGCGGCGGCGGCGGTGGCGGCCGTGTGTCTGCGGCGCCCTGTGCGTGTCACCCGCNGGGGGCAGCTGGAGCCCGGCGTGGCTGGGCACGGGGAGCCGCTCGCCTTGTCCCTTTTCAAAGGCCCCAGCTGTTGGCTGCTCGCTGCAGTCTGGCTCCTGCTCAGAGACCGACATAAATGGGTTATGGGGTTTATGCATATGCGTGTGGAGGGGGTGGCTTCCCCCCACCCTCCTTCCCCCTGTATTTCTCGTTGATGATTTTTTTATTTATTTTGGAGTGTTTTTATTTTTTTTTCTCGCTCTGCAGGTCCAGAGTAGCACGGGGGTGGATGGGGAGGGGGCCTGCCATTCCACCGTGATGTGTGGGTACATCAGGAGGGAGAAGGGCAAGGCCTCAGGGTCACATTCTCAAGGGCTGTGAGATATTATGATTTCTTCTTTAATAGCTTCTTATTTTTGGGGGTTTGATTGTTGTTGTTTTTTGACTGACAACTGCACAATAGCAATGTGGGTGCACCAGCAAAGAGCAACCTCAAAAAAAAAAAAAAAAAGGGAAGAAAAAGGAAAAAAAAAGCGAGGAGGAGGGAAAGGGGGGGTGTGTTAGTTTGCCCCTCCCTTCTTCTTCAGCAATTTTTTTTTTCCTGTGTCCAATTTACCGTTCACTTGAGATTTTGGACAAAGACAGGGGCAGTGGGTGGGCTGCTTTGAGTTTTGTGATATAATATGACTGGAGCAAGAGAGTAAAGCGCAGACAATTAAAGATCGGCGCGAGGGCTTTGCTCATTCAGTCTGTTGAGGAAGCCGTCATTTTGTGTTAGTGTGTGTGTCTGGAGGAGGAAGGATAGTGGAGAGTGACAGTGGAAGGATGCCTAACGTTGTGGTGTATTTGTACTTGCTAAACGCCCGCTCCAGGAAAGGAGGGCTTCAAAAGAAAGGAATGAGGGAAAGGGGGTCCTTCTCAATGTGCCCTGCGGTGAACCCACTCCGGACTGGACTCTGGCTGCTGGGAACGTGATGTTTTGTTGCCTCCATGAAAGGGGAGGGCTGAGGAAGGAAAAGTGCGTGCAGGTGTCAGGCAGGCTCCTTGCTGCCACCTCTCTGCCTACGCACCTCAACCCGATGACCGGTGGCTTCTCTGCTGCTCCGGGTCGTGAAGCTCCTGGGAAAAGTACCGCATCCCGACTGTCTGCAGCACCAGCCTCCTCTCTGCTCCCGGGTCACTTGGGTCCCGCTGCCGCATTTCACTCCTAAAGACCCAGAGCACATCTTGCTTTTGTAGTTATTTATTTCTTTATTTCAACTGCTGGACCCTGGCTGTCTTCTGCCCATACGTTTCAAGGCTGATGAATAGCACCCCCTGCAGTTATAATGCTGATCTTTTGTAGCACAGATGTATAATTAATTGTGCAGCACTTTTACAGTCTGAACAGGAAAGCAGATTCTTGGAAGAAACCCACGTACTGCTGCCTGCTTCTCAGACTCCCAACTCCACAGCCCTCGGGGAAGGGACCTGTTGGCCACAGGTTAAGAGCCTCTGTCCTACCGTAGTGATGTGAAACAGGATTCAAACCCAGGGCTTTGGTATAAAAGCCAAAAATGCCGCAAACAAGCCCAAACCCAAAGCACTGATGCACCACAGGACTCCTCACCTCTGCTCCAACGTGAAAGAACTTTTAGGGTTATTTGCATCTCTGTTCCATTACAATGGTGATGCTTAGGGATTTTTTTTCCTTCTCTCAGAGGGAGAATAAGTTTGTAAAGCACTTAGAAGATAAAAATCGTTTTCTTCACCAAGTACTGTCTGTTGGCTTGGCTGGGAAATGAAGCCTGGAATCACCCTGCATTCCCGTTGGAGGATTAAGTCAAAAGAACCACTGAGGTGTCCTCCTCTGGACCTCTGGCCCCAGGGAGGGCAAAGTGGGGGTGACCAGGTGGGTCATACTGCCTGTGGGGGGCAATGAGCGAAATGCACCCTGTGAAACTGAGGGCAGAGGACATCGGGGGTGTGATTTAGCTAAGATTAGATATGGAAGAGGTTTTAAGCCTCATTATTTTGTCTGGGTATGACAGGATTGTCCCCTGTGGGGCTTTCCTCAGTTCTTTATCTACACCCGCTTTTAAATGACTCCTGAAAGAGCAGAAAACAGTGAAGAAAACCCTTTCCTTTGATTTCTCTTCAGCTGGGGACATCCGTCACCCAGGACTGTAACCATAAGTGTTCAGGCAGGGGGGAGGCATGCATCACTTCAGCCCCATGCTAGGATATGAAAGGATTAAATCCCTTTCCTAAGCAAAGTGGAAGGTCCCCAGGTGTCTTCTCTCAGGCTCAGAGATTGCAGTGGGAGAAGGAAGCAGGATCCAGCTGGGTAAGAGACCTCATCAAGAGGATAAAAGCATTTAGGGTAAAGGACAGTCTGTCTCCCTGAGTAGGGGAAGTAATCAGTGAGGATGTGCAAGGGTCTCTCAAAAAGCCCTAGGCAGGCAATGTGTGTATCAGAAAAGAATTTCCAGGCATTGGTGAAGGGGAATGAGCTGAAAGCGTTAATTAGTTCCCCTCTCCATCCTCCCCCTCTCCACCCCCTCCTCGTTTCTTTTAAGATCTTCCCTTTCTTATAACTACCACTGCTTTCTTCTTTCTTCCTTTTTTTTTTTTTAATTTTAAAAAAACCCTTCTGTCTCAATGAAAAGGATCGTTAAGGGAACCCCCTACTTACCACCTAAGGCTAGCTGCTGACTTAATGTTTCTCGAGATGAGATAAATGCTAGCTGATTATAAATAGGGTGACTACCCTTTTTCATCAATATTAGGCGTAAGCTGACACCTTGATCTTCAGCCTGTGGAATGAATCACACTGTAAGAGTTGCTAGTTTCTGAGAAGAGTAGTCATCCCTTCTCTCATGCCACATTCCCTGCTGTGGAGAGACTCGGCCCTGATGGGGGATCCCTGAGCTGTGGGCAGAGGTACCCCAGGGAATGTGAAGTTTCACCCCTGGTGAAATGCTTTCTCTCCACCAATATAACCAGTGTCTCTTCATTAGACCTGGGTTGAGCCAAGCTTAACAGGGGAAGACCTTGAGGACTGCAGCCTCCCTCCACCTAATGCTGGCCTTCATTGAAAGTGTTTGTATTGGGATAGCTTTTTTTCTTATTTATGGGTTTGGACTATTTCTAAAAATTGCTAAAACCAGTGGAGACTCATTGAGTTGGTAGGTTGACATGAACTGTGCTTGCTGAGGTGTCTGTTGTTGCTTCTGTGCTCACTGGTGATGTCCTAAGAAGTGCTGACCTTATCTTCAGAGCTCTGATGGAACCGACTATTTTATTTAGGTCTAATTACTCAGCACATTTACAGAAAAGTTAATGGGGGGACCCTCAGTCCTAATCACCTCTCAGGACAAATGTGAAAGCCAGCAGGATTCTTAGCTGCAGAAAACAATCTCTTCAAGAGAAAGGCCTGATATATAGGGAGAGATTGTATTAGTTTGAACCTGAACTTAAGTAGGCAACTGGAAGAGTCCCTCGAATCTTGAAACAGAAACAAGTTACTTAAGATTTTACTGCATGGCTTGGACTATCTAAAGATGGATCTGTCCAGCCTTTACAAAATTAAATGCTGATTTTCTTAACCCAAGACAGTTCTCTCTATTATCTGATAGCTTTAAAGCATTTTCATCACTTGGGTTAGGTGATATGAATGAAAATATGCTGCTTCCCTCCCCCCCCTCCCTCCCAATGTATGAGTAGTGCTCATAAATAGGTGAATATGTTGTGTTTCAAGTCATAAGTTCTGTATTTTCTCAGGTGCCCTATCCTGACTTAGATTTGAGTGTGACTTTAAAGTAATGCAGGGCACTAAAATAAGACTTTAATGTCTTTTGAAATGTAGAATTAGGCTGTTTGAGCATTGAATATATGTTAATGAGTCTCAAGATACAAAGCAATTAAAGTGGTTGTGTTTGAAGTAGAGATTTTTCTCATGTTTTGTTAGCAATAGGACATACGTAAGTAAACTGTGGTGGAACTTCAAAAATATTTTTAATAAACCAATCTTGACCAGAGAATGTCACTACATGTGGAAAAAAAAAAAAAAATCAGAAGTTGGTTCCCATGACAAGAAGTTAATGAGGTTTCATGCAATGTCTATCTTTAGTGGACCCTTAGGTTTCTTCTACCCAATATAAATCCAGCCTTCTTACTAGATGAACATAGAAGACTTTCTTGGGTTTGGTCCAGTCTGATGCCTTCTGCTTTTGCCTCTTGCTGCTGCAAGCTCTTCTTACGTGCTGTTTCGTGTGCCTGAATTATGAAGCGTGGTAGCAGCAAGGTGACTGGAAGAACTAACGCTGTTCCTTCAGGGACCTTTTTTTCTCTCCTGTTGTCACAGCAGAGATTCAAAACAGCTCTTGCATGCATCAGGGAGGAAGCCAACAGGGAGCAAAGTAAGAATCAAAATCTTAGTTGCCTCTAAAAATTTGGAACTATATGTCATGGGGATTTAAGCTTGTTAAGCCCGGAAATTCCCATTTCCCTGTAGGCAGGAAAAAACCACCCCAGCAAATGAAACCTCTGTAAAAGGCCACCAGAAGTAAAAGAAAAAAAAAAAAGCCTTTCTGTAAAACGTGTTCAGGCAAGGCAGAGTTGGTTTTATGTAAGACCATTTAAAAAGATGAGTTATTTGAATTTCTGCTTTTATTTAGATACGCTTAGCAATTCAGATAATGAAGATTTATTGATGGTCCTTTCTGCCTTGTTGGAGACAGTCTTGCTGGAGAATCATATTTGTATGGCTTTCTGTTTTTATTTCCACTTTTATTGCTTTGGGCATCTGCATGGAAATACAATTGGCTTTTCCTCAAAAGTTCAGCTTCTGTTGTTTCTCTCTTTTTCTGCTGGACTCAGATTCTTTTGTCCACAGCATCACAATCACTTTCACAGCAACTAATTCTATTCTGCCAGAAGCAGCTTTTTGGCAGGAGGTAAAAGGAAAAAGCAGAAGAAGCAGAGCAGGTCTTAAGGTACAAAGATCTTATTTTCATGAATCAGCTCTTTGTAACAGGAAGATGAGAGGACAGAAGTGTTGCAGTATTCAATAGGAGAGCACGATTGTCTCTCATATGGGTGTGTTAATTTTTCTCCTGCTATGATTCACGCTACCTACCTTCAGCTGCTTTATCATTTTTCCTCCTCTGTGGTGCTCCAGAGTCTTTCAATCCAGTTGTTGCTCTATTGCAGGAATGAGGCTGTAGGGCTTAACACTGTGACTTACGGAGATGCTTCTAGTGTCTGGAGGAGAGTCGCTTCCAAGTGATGCACCCAAGACATGAGTCAGTATGCTGAGAATCTGTGCTTGTCCAGAATACTTTCCAACAAGCACATATCCTTCGGCAGTCTTAAGGAGAGAAGTTTAATATCGGTGAATCAGCCAGAGGAGAGCCCTCCCTGTCTTTGCTGCAGTTCCTTGGGAGACATCTGATACTGCTTCTCGCTTGTGTAGGGTCAAATGTAACACTTTATCTGAAGTAAGCGTAAAAGAAATAGGAAGAAGGTATGGGAAATCCTGGGGCTAGGTAGGAAGAGAGGTAGGAAATGTTAATGAATGCAGCCATGCTGATGTCTTTCTTGGAGAAAGAGAAACAGGCAAGCTGCCCTTGCTTTACACTTGCTTAAAGATGTAGTTGTCCCACCGTGAATATAAGTTTCAGTCCCTGGTTGCATGACCTGTAGGTGCCTGATCTTGCTGTCATGTTTTGTATTATCTCTCTTCAATGCCCATTCCCATGGCATCTAAGGGCCTCTAGATGAAAGCCTTAAAAGTGCAGTGGTGAGCCTGTGCAAGACATGAAATTGTGTAACAGGGGAGAATTAGGATAAGGGTAATACTCTGAGGGGACAGGTGCTGTGTCTGTGAAATCTGTGTGCCTGACTCTGCAGACACTTCACCTTCTTGGTGCTGGTGCTTTTCATCAGCAATGAAACCTTTTGTAAAGAAGAAATCTTTCGGAGGACCCCACCAGCTGCATTCAGAAACCATCTTTCCTCTAACAAACACTGGGCTGCTCAGAGCCTTTCCTACATATGTTACCTGAAAACTTGTTCTCTGTTCCCCATGCTGCATCACTTACTTGTCCTCCCACCTTCCAGGCAGAGGGAGCTCAGAGAGTGTGTGGAGATGAGAGGTGGTTGAGGTCAGGAATGGTGCCATCCTTCTGTTCACCCTCCAAGCTGCTAATGTATGCTTCTGGAGAGCCACACAAACTGAGTAATTACTGAATTACGGCTACATCAGAAGTGGTGACCTCAAAGACAGGGAGACTCTCCATCTCTGTTTGTCAGGCATCTCGGGATCGGAAGGACTTTTTTTCTCTGGGATCCGTGAGAGTGGGGAAAGGGAGGTGCAAGGTAAGCCTTACTTACATTAAGGCATAACAGGGAAAAATGTTTGCTTTAGCCATTGCAGAATTCACTTGTAGTAAAAGTCAGCATTGCTTGCATGTGTGCAGGTGACAGCAGCACTGGTAGGAGCAATGACACTAACCCTGAAGGCTATTCAGGGGGCTTTATTTTGCCCAGAATCTCCCACCCATCATAGAGGAGGGTGCCAATTCTTGAGGCCATTTTCCTGCCTGTCTCTGCCTTGTTTGTGCCTCTATCCTCAAAAGCATTTTGATTAGGAGGTGGCAAGAAGGGTTTCTGGGAGGAAATGGGCAGGAAGATTTCTGTTGTGGTAGTACCATAGTGACTCTGTACAATTACGGCTGAGCTGATTTTCTTGCACTAAAAGCAGAGACTTCAATCTTTCTTGTGGCTGTGGTGTAGTGCATGTGCTGAATTTATAGCACTTACTCTCTGATGATGGAATGTATTTGCTGGAAATTTACATGCAAACCTGTTTAGTTTGTTGTGTTGATTGTAAAATTTAAGGAGTTTTTTTGGTAAGTAACCATTTTTGGCCTTAAATCCCTGGGTTTTTTCCTACTTTTCAGAATTGAAGGGTGATTTCATTACAAGGTGCTTTAAGACCTTATAGATGCTACTGATGACTTTACCCTGAAGCAAAAAGGCTTGCATAGGTGTTAGATTCCCACCCTGATCATGGGTTTGCATAATTGGAGCCCTGGTAGTATGATGAGGTTACTTTCTTCATTTGTTCTAATACTGTTTTATTTATAATTTTTTTTGTGTAACTGATGGCGGTCAAGTAAGTAGTTATCGCTGAATGGCCAAGTCAGAGGTTGAATTTCTTTCTTCTGGAAAGAAATGAAATGTTCAGTGGCAAAGAAAAACTTGGTGATGTGAACAAGGTGTACTAATGACAGTGGTTTATCATTTGGAGTCTGCAGACAGCCAAAAATTAGTTTCTGAGAGAATTAAATTATCCATTAAGCTCAGTGGGGCTGTACATTGAAGCCTGATACATCTCTTCAAAAGCGGCAAAGGATGTGGCGTCTGTGCTCGTGTGATACTTAACTAATACAGCTTTGATAGCTGTGTTTTCATTTTGCACTTTTATTGACCCTGTGTATTACCAGTGGTGCCTGCTGTACTGCAACAGCTGGCGATAGTGTGACATTTGCCTGTATTTATAGCATGATTTCTTTTAAAACTTCATTTCATCCTTTAAAATCAGCCGTGTAGTGCTGAGCTTGTAAATATTTTAAAAAGCAACTTCTGTGGTATTTCCCATGTAACACCTATAGAGTAATTGAAGATGTGCAATGCTGCTGTGCAGCAGACTAGAGATCTAAGTGCTTAAGTATGTAAATTCACTTATTTTCGGTCCTTTGAGAAATATTTGACTTGTGAATGTCGACTGTCCTTGTAGTTTTATAGTGTCTTTTTGAGCATTTTACAAAACTTTTGCTATTTATGCTGCAACTTTATTTTGGACATTTTGGTAAAAAATACATTGATATAACAAGGTTATCTAGATAAGCTGTGCTCTCAGGTATTTGTATATACCAAAGGATTTTACCTTAAGGTAAGTTTAAGTTTAGCTCAAGTTAGAGTGCTCTAAGCACTCCTGACTTACAAATCTACATAAAGGATTGACCTCAATTGATGCTTCACTTCAAAATCGGAAAACAGATAATGGAAAATCAAATTATAAAAACCTTATCGCGTTCCCCCACCCCATTACAGCCTTTATCACAGTCCTGGATCCCCAGGGGGAATGCTGCTCTAACCAAGCTCTTTGCATGCCGTGGCAGTCAACAAGATTAAGGCTATTTCGGACTACAGCAACCTCGCGGTTTGTCATGGGGAATGTGCTGTCCGAGCCTCTTCTCCAGGCGAAAGAAGCAGTGACCTCCACCTCCCGTACCCTCCACCTCCTGTTTGTTTACCACCGGGCCTTAAATGCAACACGCAGGTGGACAGTCGGTGTCAAGGAGAGCAGGGGCGTGCAGCACTGCAAGAACAAGGCAGTGCCTGTGTGCACCCCGGGCGCTGATGTGGAGCACATCGCAGTCATCTCATCTGAAGGAGATAAGGCATCGATCACAGCAGTAGACTTCCCTCCAAAAAAAGCCATTGCCTCTTGAGTCCAAAGAGGAGCAGAAGAGCAGGCGAGTCTCCTGGATGCTCATGGCACACGGTTGCCTGGCCAGCAGCTGGGGAGTCCCTAACACCCACATATTAACTTGAAAGACAAATTGTAGAAGCACATGTAATTGTCAGCTCTGGTTGTTTTCCCCAGACTACTGGCATCATTGCAGCCCTATCTAGATGGAATTTCAGGCAGCCTCTGCATTATTTCTGACAGATAATGCATGGTGCAAGATGTGGTGCTTTGTAGTTATTTTTCATAAAAAGCAAGTCACCTGTGGAGGAGCCATCAGAGAAGTTGGCAACTGGCTGTGCTTACAACACAGTCCTCAGCAGTTCATTGGTTTTTAGATGAGCTATGAGCAGGGGCCTTCCCTTGGACTACAGCTTGCTGACGATCTGGGAAACAAAGCTTGGGAAACAGGGCAGTTATTGAAACTGTCATATCTGCTCAGTAAAGTTCCTGGCAAAGTGAGTTTTAAATGATGCTTTAAATGATACTTTCCCTGCTCGGCACTTGGAGCTTCACAGGCTGCCAGCCTCCTGCGTATTCACGTGAAATGCTCTCAGTGGCAGATGG
Organism: Calyptomena viridis; assembly: GCA_013390005.1. Lineage (NCBI taxonomy): Eukaryota > Metazoa > Chordata > Aves > Passeriformes > Eurylaimidae > Calyptomena > Calyptomena viridis. Next base: position 63,398 of record WEIV01008284.1, read on the forward strand.
AGGAAACTGTGGTGTCATGTAGAGCTTCCTTTGCTGGCATGCTGGCTTAAACGAAGGAGGTGATGATTTGACAGGAGCTGCATCTTTGCTCTCAAGCTGCCCCCTCCACCAGTCTCCTTGCCCCCTCACTCGCAAACCCGAAAACTAGTGAATAATCTAAAAAAAGCTTAATTGTTTCTCCAGTGCTGAAGTGCAGCCAGGCTCCCGAATGCAAGGCCGGTAGGCGACTCGGAGGGCTGGCAGCGCTGCTCCTGATGGCCCGAGCGGTGCGGGGCTGGCGGAGCGCTGCGGGGGCGGCAGGGCCCGG
>WEIV01008284.1:64382-94497 GCA_013390005.1 Calyptomena viridis
GAGGCCGAGGCCCCTGGGGCGGGTGGGGTCTCCTCCGTGAGTTGGAGGGTGAGCGCAGGGTGTGAGGGGGGCTTGTGAAGGGGCTCTTGGGAAGTTTAACCTCTTCCCCCCCGTTCCCCTGCCCTTCTTTTTTCTTTAAAGAAAAAAAAATGTTTGTTTACCTGTGTTCAGAGAAGCCCTCGTGCTGCGTGGCGAGGTGCCCACCTGTTTTCTTGTCCTGGAAGAATGGTCTTTTGCAAGAATTGTGAAGTTTTTGTGGGAATTGGTGCTTCTGTTCAAGGGATAAACGATTAAAACTGTTGGAGAAGATGGATGTACCCTGTGCTCAAATTGCAGTAGGTGGACAGGCTGCGTTGGGAATGTTGGACGTTCATAGTGCTTTTCTGCTTTCTAGAAGCTCAACATAGCGTTGTTCATCTGCAGAGATAATCAGGATATAATCGTCTATGGGCTGCTGTGGGGATCATGTCTTTTGTTAATGCTGCTTGTTTTGCTAGAAGTTGTGTTTAGGACTGCAGTTGAAAGTTATTTTTCCTTACCTTGAGGGAAGAAGAGGAGAAAGTTATGTAACCTAAGTGTTTTAACCTATGTATCAGAGCCGTCTAATGCCACCGGAACTCTGTTATTAGTTGAAAATAAGAGCTCAGTTGGGTGTGAATCAACAAGTGATAGTCTGTATGGGTACATTTGGCACCACCAGAATCCTTTATTTCTTGCGTATACTGTGTTTTCTGTAACGTTCCCTCTGCATTAAAAGGGCAGGCACTTTGGTTAAATTGCAGCACTATTTTCTGTACCATTCCGGTTTGGTTGGTTGTTTTAATTCCTCCTCTGAAAACAAAAGAACTTAAGAGGTAACATGTGAGGGGATTGAGTTTCAGAGGTTAACATTTTGAAAGCTGCTCACGGCTGCGTCGCTTGTTGCCATCTGTTGATGCATCCATGGGTAATTCTTTGGAGTGTTGTGTTTTTAACGTGCTTCCTGACCAATAGGTGTGTGTGAAGCAGTTGGATCACCTCTACTCAGACTTTGTAGAGCAATAACGTGATTGGATGATGGAGATGCAGCAACCTCCGGGTTAGGTTTGTAATTAGCTGAACTTGATTTCACCTATTTTTGGACTGATTTTTGGTCAGATAACTTTGTTTTTTGAGGCTTATGGATGACTTGATTATGGATGATTATGATTTATAGGATAAATAAGTTCATTGGGTTAGCTGCGTGTGATAAGTAATCTTTAGTATTGTTACTTAAGAGCTTTCATTTGGCTGTAGTGTTTTTTATCCTTAAATTTACATGTTTAAATAGTGTTCCGTATTGACTTTGAGTTGTTTGAAGCTGTATTACTTCATCTGTTGTCTCTGCATTAGGTTCAGTTGCTCTATAAAAAGGCAGATGCATGACTCCACTGTAGAAAGAATTACTGTTAAAAAAAGGAAAGTGGTATTTATTAGTTTAGTCTTCTGTCTCTTAAACTTTGCTTATGTTACAAGGAGAGGAGAATAGTATTTCCTCACTTCTGTAAAGTACTGGTACATGAAATGCATATTTTTGAGTATTTGGGTTAAATTGCCTTCTGAGTAGCTCAGGAAGCAAGTTACTCTGCCTTTTGAGTGGGAGTATGACAGCACCTTTCATATAAAATACACAGTTTTCTGGCGTACTCTTTTAATGCTTACAGTTTTGGAATAGCTTTTGGGCTTTGTATTATTAGACTTCAGTGTCTAGGGGGAGGTCTTTGGACCTCCTTGCAGGTTTGGGATCCTTCAGACTACTTAGCTGTGAGTCTGTTAGCACCCCTTCTAGTAGAATTGTGTATGTTTTGACACAGTTTGGGGTTTGACTTGTAAATCAGGTTTCAGAGGGTTTGGGATTGATGAAATGTGCATATTTACTGAAATGTGTACTTTAATACACCTTTGCAGCCTGGGACAGGTTAATCACAGTTCACTTCATGAAAGCAGTAGGAGCAGATTCATTATTAGTGACTGTCAACAGGAGGTTAGGAATTTTTTTGTTGTTGTTCCTTTTCCTTGTTACCAATACTTCATGAAAAAGGCTTGAAATGAACTTTTATTAGAGGAGTAAATCTGTTTCTGTAATGCATAAATAAGAACTGAGAATTCTTGAAATAAAACACAAAACTTAGTTGTGTATTGGTTGTGAAGAACATCTCTTCCTGTCAGAAGACCTCTTCCCTTATCTTCAGATGGAGGCATGAAGAGATATTAACCTGTTTACTATGTTTTAAAGGATAGTCAGGTTAAATTTAAAAACTTAAAGCAGTATGAGTAAAAACGTTCTCAGTGTGGCTCTGCCTGTGATTGATCCATGTATAAAGTCTGTAGGACAAAGAAGGAAATGTGTGGGGTTTGAGATTTTACCCCTCTCCCGCTTCCTGTTGTGGAAATGTGTGCAAAGATGACCTTTTGGACTCCTGGTAGAATGGTAAAGAGAAAATCATTGCATACCCCGTTTCTCCCTTCCTTTTTAGGTCATGTTTAACTAAACCACCCATGAAGCACAGCAAAATGGCAATAATGCTGCTCTTGGAAGAGTCTTGTGAAAGTTGTACTGCACAGTTCCTGTTGCTCTTCTACCATCTTGGCAGTTTGGTGTCTGGAGTGACATGGTGTAATACGTAATAAACTTGAATAATTTTATGCAGCTTGCTTGGCTTCCCCGTAGTCTGAGATAAGGGTGTATTTAAGAGTTTATGGCTGGCTTATGCCTATCTTGCTTTTTGACACAGGGTATGCTACATCTCCATTTGGGTGGGATAGCTTTTTAATTAAAAGGTATGGGGTTTTTTTTACCCTGTTCAATTATGTTTTATGCTTTCCAAAGGTATTAGTCTAATGTTTTGGGAACCTGAAATCTTTTAAGTTCCAAAGATTTAGTAAGGTTTTTGGCAGTGATGGTTTCTCAGGCTTCAGTGTGTACCTTAACTGGCTGTGTGAGAATTGTGTTACTTAATCCTGTGGTTGGTCTCCGAGACAGGAAAGAATTATGTATGACAATTTCTGAAGAGCCAACCAATGTGCTGGTTTGTTGGTGGAGACTGGACTGACCCCAACCAACTCTTACCATTCAAGAAAATAAGCTGGACTCTGATAGCAAAAGATGGTTTTTATTGACTTTTTTGGTGAGATCTCTCTCAAAATAATCTGTTTTCTAATTTAGCTTTTGGACTTCTAAAATAAAAAAATAAAGGGTGTGCAGAGTATTTTAAACCACTTCTGGTAGTGTTGACGTGCTATGTAGAATTTTCTTTATTGTAGAAAACTGTTTAGTGTTACTGATAGAGAACACAAAAGTAGTGTAAGCAGAGGTTTGTTCGTCTCTAAAATCATAGCTGTTGAACTTGTTCTCTAGTGGGATCCTGATGTGCAATTCTCTTTCTATCAAACGTAGTTAAAAAGAAGTTGGTGCAGTTATTCCCGTGATCTGGATTTCCTTCCTTACAGTTCTTGACTAGACTTCAGTCTTGACTGAACTGGAAAGATGGAAGACGTCTTATAGCAGTGCTGGTGCTTCAGTATCACACTAGTGTCGAGCTACACCACTCCTCCATTGGCTCAGCTGATCCTCTCCACTGCTGCTTACCACTAAATATGTATTCACTTGTTTGGGGACATTTGGAAAAGCATATGATGTTCTTCATTATGCATGTATGTGGGTTTCCTTTCATATTATAAAAATGAGGGGAGAAAAATAAAAAGCTAGACCTCAAGACTTAAAACTTAAAGGACATGTAATCAAAAGTGGGTTCTCTTTAGCCCTGTTGGAGGATAAAATCATCTCTGTGTGTTCTAGAGTCTGTGATATACTGCCTGTTTGCCTTTGAAGACAAAAAATGGGAGAGCTGAATTTTACCAGCTGTTGAACTTGTTTGTGCTGTGTTTGTGAAAAACAGCACAAGCAGTCAAGCCTGTAGTTTTCATCTGGATGCAACAGAGCAGTCATGCTGCAGTAAGACTCTTGTTTCTTTCTGCCTCTTATCCAGTGATTCCTCAAGAACAGAGTTAAGAAGTTACAGGCAAATATGCAAGCATCCTCTTGTCAGCTTAGCCTGGAGACAGTGAATATCCATGTGCTTTTTCCAGTGCTCTTTGTGTTTGTAACCTGTGATGATACTGGAAGGGTAGAAGAAGTGTTATCAAGGTTCTTTGTGGGAGACCCCTGGCTTGAGTCCCTTTGAGATTTCTCTATTTGAGAGGCCCGTTATTTCTTGCCCCCATTGTGATGCAACAAATAGAATAAAGCTAGGAAAATTACTTTCCCCCCATCTCTTCACTGCAAGCACACAGCAGGTCTATGTTCATACCAATAACTGTACAGAATCACTGTGTATTCTGTGCTGGAATATGGTGATTTATTTTGTAGTATTTTACTAGTATGAACTCAGTCATCTAATTGCTAGTAAATTGCAAATCATAAACAGAATCCTCTGATGAGCTCTGATAAGAGCTCAGTACTTAGCTAGAAATTGTATGGGGAGCTACTATGCTACAAGCCTTAGCACAGTTTATTGGAAGTATTGTTCATATCACTTTTCCTGTATTATTATCTGCTACAAACTCTGTCTGGTTAATGGTTTTAGCAGAGCTGGCTGAATGGCTTGTGTCCATATACAGTATCCCTAATGGCTGTGAAAAACATACTTAAAACTTAGTAGCCAAAAGAAAATGATGTCCTGTCACACTTGCCACAACAGGAATGAACCATCATACACCATAATGAAATGTTAATTAGCCTCCAGTATGGTATCTTCACTTTGCTGTTACCTGTGGTCAAATGCCCAGATACACTTGGAATTTCCATGAGAGTTGATTGGTTTTCTATGAGTAAACATTCTGGAATTGTGGGAATGCTATGTGTGAGTTTTAAAGATTAACAAAGCTGGTTATATGATAAATGCAGTGAATGCTGTGCGATCAGCATTATGTTGTTTGCTGGAAATACAAAAAAGCAGGGTGGAAGCAGTCTGGGAGGTTCCTGGAGTCTGTGCCAGATAACCTCCTGACACAGCTGGTGAGGGAGACAACTGGGGAAGGCACCCACTGGGCCTGCTGTTTGTGAACAGAGAAGCAGTGGTGGGTGATGTGATGGTCAGAGGCTGTCCTGGGCACAGCAATCACACAGTAATAGAGTTTTCAATTCCTGGAGATGTAAGGAAGTGGGGCAGCAGCAGCACTGCCACCTTGGACTTCCAGAGAGCAGAGATCCTGGCCTGTATAGGTGCCTGGTTGACAGGAGTCCCTTGGGAGACAGTCCTGAAGAGCAAAAGAGTCCAGGGAAGGCTGAGTGTTCTTTAAGACAGAAGTCATAAAGGTGCAGGAGCAGACCATCCCTGTGTGCTGAAAGATGAGCTGGCAGGGCTGAAGACTGGTCTGGCTGAACAGAGAGCTTTGACTGGAACTTGGGGGAGAAAGAAGAGTGGAGTTACAACCTTTGGAAGTAAGGGGCAGGCAACTCAGGAGGGTTACAGAGATGTTGTGAGGTTACACGGAGAGAAAATTAGAAGGGTCAAAACCCAACTAGTACTTAATGTGGCTACTGCCATGAAAGACAAAAAATGTTTCTGTAAATACACTAGCAACAAAAAGAGGGCCAAGGAAAATGTCCCGTCTTTTATTGAACATAAAGGAAAGGATGAGGAAAAGGTTGAGATGTTTAATGCCTTTTTTTGCCTCAGTCTTTAGCAGTAAGACCAATTGTTCCCTGGGTATCCAGCCCCCTGAGCTGGAAGACAGGGATGAGAAGAATAACGAAGCCCCCATAATCCAAGGGGAAATGGTCGGCAGCCCGCTACACCACTTAAAACCACATAAGTCTGTGGGACCAGATGGGATCCACCTCAGGGTACTGATGGAGCTGGCACAAGTGCTCACCAAGCCTCTTTCTGTCCACCATTTACCAGCAGTGCCAGCTATCTGAGGAGGTCCCAGTTGACTGGAAGTTGACAAATGTGATGCCCATTATTTGCAGGAAGGTCTGGAAGGAGGATCTGGGCAACTACAGCAACTACAGGCCTTGACAGCCTGATCTCAGTGCTGAGGAAGGTTATGGAACAGATCTTGAGTGGCATCACCTGGCATGTATGGGACAACCAGGCAGTCAGGCCCAGTCAGCATGGGTTTAGAAAAGGCAGGTCCTGCTTGATTAACCTGCTCTCCTTCTCTGACAGGGTGAACTGTGTAGTGAATGAGGGAAAGACTGGATGTTTTCTACCTGGACCTTAGTAAGGCTTTTGAGAGTGTTTCCCCTGGTGTTCTCCTGGTGAAACTGGCTGTTTGTGGCTTGAATAGGTGCTGTGTTTGCTGGGTAAAAAATTTTTTCTGGCTGGCCAGTATAGAATGTAGTTGGGAATGGAGTTAAATCCAGCTGGTGGTTGGTCACAAATGCTGTTCCCCAGGGCTCAGTGCTGGGGCCAGTCCTGTTTAATGTCTTTATCAACGATTGGGATGAGGGGGTTCGAGTGTACCATCAGTTTGCAGATGACATTAAGTTGGGTGGAAATGTTGGTCTGCTGATGGGTAGGAAGGCTCTGCAGCAGGATTTGGACAGGCTGGATCACAGGGCTGAAGCCAACGATACAAGGTTCAACAAGGCCAAGTGCCAGGTCCCGCACTTGGGTCACAGCAGCCCTGTGCAGTGCTACAGGCTTGGGACAGAGTGGCTGAAAAGCATTCCAGTAGAAAAAGATCTGGGTGTGCTGGTTGACAGTGGCTGAACATGAGCCAGCAGTGTGCCCAGGTGGCCAGGAAGGCCAGTGGCATCCTAGCCTGTGTCAGACATAGTGTGGAGAACCCCTGTACACTGGCGAGGCTATACCTTGAATCCTGTGTTCAGTTTTGGGCCCCTCACTACAAGAAGGAGCATGTCCAGAGAAGGGCAGTGGAGCTGAAGGAGGGGATTGGAGCACAAATCTGATGAGGAGCAGCTGAGGGAGCTGCAGGTGTTTAGTCTGGAGGAAAGGAGGCTCAGGAGAGACCTTCTTGCTCTCTACAACTGCCTGAAAGGAGGCTGTAGCAAGGTGGGAATCAGTTTCTTCTCCCAAGAAATGGGACAGGAGGAAATGGCCTCAAGTTGCTCCAGGAGAGGTTTAGATTGGATAGTAAGAAATATTTCTTCGGTAAAAGGGTGGTCAAACATTTCAACAAGTTGCCCTGTGAAATGGTGGCATCACCATCCCTGAAGGTATTTAAAAGACATGTAGACGTTGTGCTTAGGCACTTGCTTTTGTGGTGGCCTTGGCAGTGCTAGGGGAGGGATTGGACTTGATAATCTTAAAGATCTTTACCACCCTAAATGATTCTATGACTCCATATAACCATGTCTTTCCGTTTTGTTTCTCATCTTGCATTCAAAGGAAAAAGAATGAAGTCAACTGTGTTCTGTCATACGGTGTAAATTTTGGTTTGCCACTGCAGGTTTTTCCTATTTCACTTCATGTTTGTGAGGGTGTGGAGTTTTCCTTTCTCTTCCTTCTCCAGCATATTTGTGTGAAATGTTGGGTACATCTCATTTTCTGAGGTTCTTGATCCTGACCATATCTTGTGCATATTGCTACGTAAAAATGGTCTTTTACATGGGTCTTGATTAGTGTAATAGATACAGATACTTAGCAGGCAGTAAATGAAATGAGTTGAAGAAAATTGTTGCAGAAGGAGGTAGCAGATTGCATTGCAGGGCGTTGCTGAGTGAGTGGCAGATTCTCTTCTGTACCCTTAGAGAGTGGAAGTAGCAGGAACATAATTGAGAATTCTTCAAAGTGACGCTATTTATTTTGCATGAAAAAACTGAACCGTGCTATCCTTATCCCCCTTCCATCCAAATCACTACATTTTAGTAAAGAAACATCCCATTTACTGTGAGAGTGCATGAAGAGAGCTCTGCTGCAGAATTGTTTGGTTGCCAGCTGTGGCAGGGCATTGGTTTTGGTGATGAGCTGGGGGTCCACTGCAGTGTAGTATTCTTCATCTCTACACTTCTCACTTCAGTCAGCATCACATTTGCTGCAGTTTGGGGACCAGGGTAGTAATTCTTGCCTTCTGGTCTTTTTTTCTTTTGATCTGGGTACTTTTCTACATTTTGTATCTTATGCCTTTTCTAAATATCTTTACATATCTCTCAGATTCCAGTTATTAGAGGCAAAACTTGTTTCTTGAGAATTGCTCAGTTGGGTACGTGAATTCTTTTTGAATTATGGCAGTATCCTGGGATTAGGATATAGAAATTTGACATGTCATATATTCATTTTGTTTGTTTCCTTGTCTTTTTGACTTGCAGAAATATAGCTTGTTTCATGTTTGAAAGGTGGAATTTGTGGAAAAACAAAAGGGAGTATATATATAATACAGCTGCTGCAAATAGCAAGGGGAGGAGAAGAGGTTAATTATATGTATACACTACAGCCTAGTCAAAACTCTGTCAAAGTTGGCAGAAAAAGAAAATTTGAGTGAACCTGGGTCAAGCTCGCCAGAAAGAGCATATCTCGTAGCTCAGTGAGAAGCAGTGTCAGGGAGCTCCTAAAAGTGGGCGGGAGGAGGATTTGGGAAATAAACGTAGTTGCTTATCCACAGAACTGTAGTGTTTATAAAGACTTTGTTGGTCTGTGTTTACCATGAAATTTGTCATGGCTGGCTCCATGTGTACATTGCCCTTCTGAAATAAGCTAAGGAGTAAGGTCCTTTTGCTCAGTTAGTTAAAAGATGTAAAGAATTAGATCAGGAACAGTTCTCAAGGTGGAAGTGGCTGTTGCCATCTTTCTAGCTCAAACAAGATGGCAAACTTCAGTTTTTCTTAGCAAGTTGGTATGTTTTAGAGCAAGGGAGACAAGAGCATCTCATCTTTCTTTTCCTGCAATAGAATTCTAGGAGTACATTAGCGCTATGAAATGATTGCATGTAATCCATCATGTGTCGTTTATGTTAATTTTTTCTCTTTATTTATCCTCCTCATGAGGGGAGCCAGGGTGGAGAAAGAAACAGTAGAGTCTTCTGGGTTTGTTTTTTCTCTCCTCCCTAGTCAATAGGGTGAATGATTGCAGGAACTCAACTTTAACAGAATGATGGGGCTGATTCTCAGACTAGTAAACCAGCTAAGCTCCTTCTGTCTTACTTTGAAATATTAACTCTATCCTTTCAAAAAATATGCTCAGAGTACGGTGTCTGTTACGCTCTGCTAATCTGTATTTACAGAGGTGTTCTTTCTTCTCTGGTGCTGGATTCATCCCTCCTCTTTGCTTTCGACTGCTGACTTCTCTCAGGATATATGCTCTAGGATATGAGATGGAATACATGCAGTGGGAGCTTTGTCCATCAGCTCTCCAGCCTTAAATGATGCCTGACACTACCACTGTGGTGATACAGAAATCTATTGGGGAAGGAGAAAGCTTTAAACCCTGGTTGTGAGAAGATCTCACAGGTTGTTAATTTTTCTGAACTGCTTATGCTCATTAATTTGGTGCCCTCGGTGTGGTCTGACTGCTGATGTCATTCCCTCTGCTGTCATTTGGCTGTGACAGTGGAATTTAGAAGCCTGGAGTTAACTGTCTGCAATTCAGAGTGACAGGGCACAGAATCTTGTTTGTTGGTTACAGGGGTTTGACTTTATACCATAGAATTTCAGCTGTTTGAGGTGTGTTAGAAGTTTAATCACTTTGTGTGCATGAAGTCGACGTGGAAAGATTGCTTCTGGAAGGTTTTCATTGACTCAGTGGGGGAGTTAGTGAGAGTGAACCAATTTAAGTGCTTTAGGCCAAGGCTAAGTATAAACCTCAGGAGTTCTTAACTGTGTGCTCCAACACTGCAGTATGCTGCCTCCTCTGTCATCTGTCTGTTGGTTATGCCAGTGTAACTACAGTGGGAATGCACAATGAGATGCCTTGAGAAACCGGTCCAATCTGAAAAATTCAGAGAACCTGCAGGGGTGGGTAGATAGGAAGCTCCTTAAAACAGTCCTGCCTCTTAAGTAATCTCTTTGAGTTGTTTAAATGTATGAAGTTGTTTTGTATTAATCTGAATTGTTTCTCCTTAGTGTGATTGTGGCTGTAGTCTTAGTCTCAGGAGACAATGCTTATTGTAGGAATGGGTCTGCTTTGACTTTTGGCTTCAGCATGAGGCAGATGCTCTCTCTCTTTGTGTGGAGGAGTGAGCAAAGTGACATTTAGAGGACATAGGTTGTAGGATACAAGTAGAAACGTCAGTGAAGGAAAAGTTGTTCTTTTAGTGTGAAAATTGTAAAAATGCTTGGAATTTTTTTTCAAGGGAAGTTCAACCAGTTCCTATGTTAGAAAGAAGCCTTACTTTTCTTAAACTTCTATCAGTAAACATGATATGGCCTTGACTATTTTGTTCTCAAGTGTGCTATAGCAGTAGTATTTGCAGACCTTCCACACCCAAATTGCTTTTAAATCTGCGTTGATTTAGGGGGATGAAATACTAAATTCATAGGAAGAATTATAACCTTGGCTAGAGAAAATTGAAAGTGTGAAAGCTAAATTTCTTGTCTTAAAAGAACAAAAACTATCTGTAAGAGGTTTTGAGGACATAAATTTGAGTACAGCTTTTCTGCAATTGGACAGTAATTCTTTAATTTGTTACTTTAAGTAGATCAAGGTTATATTTCTACCTATTTTAATGCTATTGCCTATAATGTAACTAGGTGGTACTATCATCCACAATGGTTTTACCCTAATCAATGGATATGTATCTTGTATACAGTGCATAGGCTGTATTTTAATAATACTTGCACATAACTGATACAGGTTTTGTGTCAACTTATTTCATTTGCCTTGAGGAGCTCCCAGGAGTCTTAGTTACAGGCTCATTGCACCAGGCATCGTACAATAGAATAAAAAAATTTAATTGTGTAGACGACATTGAATAGAAAAGGACATGTATTACAGGTAATATTTAATATGATCCTTATAAGTATTCATCTTAGCAACTCCTCATAGTTTGAAAAGATAATGAATTTAGAACTTTAAAGGCAGGGGTTGCTAGTTAGTATGAATAAATTATAAAAGTTAATTAAAAAGAATGTGTTAGGGTTTGGGGTTTTTCTTTAAACTGCGGTATGGTTCTGAGTATTTTTGGTATTAGATAAATTTCTGCACTGAAAGTGGGAGGTTGGACAGATAGAACCTGGCAACCCTGCTTGCACTTTTCAGTTTTTCTCTTGCAATTAATAACTGACTTCTGCTTTTCACATCTTCAGTTTCGTATCTGAAAGGTGAAGGTTTTTAGTGAAAGTTGTGATGTCTTTGCTGAGCCTCCTGTCTCACGTGTCTGGGGAGCTGAAGAGCATCAAAAGTTGTCCTTGAAGTGGTTGCTCAGCACAGCTTTGCTGTGTTGCCAAAGCAGACATGATGTGTGACTGTTTGGAGACATTGGAGGAATGGACACTGGTGAATTTGCAATAAGAGGCACGTAATGAGTTGCAAAACTTTTTGGAGGACTAGTGAAGTGGGTTAGGATGTGTAATCAGCTTATCTGCAGCTTGGAGAAAAATAAAATGAGGAGCTGAGGCTTCAGTATTGTTTCCATTTTGGTATTGGGAAGGGTTGTTTGACTACCGTGTAAAAGGCTCTTCATCTTTAAATACAAACTTCTGATTTCAAGTGCCCTTCAGTAGCCGTGCCACTTAGGCAGTTCCTGCTGTGTCCGTGCTGCTGGTACAGATGTTTGTGTAATGATACAGTGAGTGGATGTGTCAGGTCAGAAATGGCTTTTCTCCCTTGCAGAATGTTCTCGGCCATATCAGTTCACTGATCTGACTTGACAGCGTGAGTGGCTGTGTTAAACACCATAGAGAAGGCTGGACCTCTTAGACTGGGCTGCAGAGGACTGACCCAATAAGTGAAACCAAAATTGTTGTTTTAATCCTTGACGTAAAATAATAGAATCTGACTGATTTGCATAGGTTCTCATTAAAATAACAGTGTCAAAAATTCAGACTGATAACTTTCAGCAAGTGATTGGTGGGTTTTTGTCAGCCATTAAAGTGCATCTGTGCTGTCAGTTGAGACTGAGAACCAATGGCAAAATAATAAATGTATACAATCAGCCAAAATTCTGCTGAACTTTGATCGCTAGTAGTATTTCTGGAAATACGTGTTTTCATAGCAATACAATTTAAATAGTGGCTTAAAGCAGAAGTTGTTCTTCAAACTTCTTTCTTCATGGTTAGGAATATGAATTTAACAGTACAAAGTGCAGAGCTAAACTGGAAATGGTATTTTAGTTCTGTTCACTTAGTAACGGAGACTTACAGATGCAAAAAAGTTTGTGTAATTTTATCCAAGTGGTATTTTGCTTTTAATATTCTGGGGATGGGGGGAGAAAGCAGCAGCCAAATAATAGCCACGTGCAAATTTGGATTATTTTTTGTTGTTTATTTATATTATGCCTTTTATTAAATCACTTGATTGCTCCAAATATGTCTGCTCACATCTCCCCTGTGAGATAGAAAGATATACTGACTCAAGCTTACTAAAATTTTCTGTGGTCACTTAGGGAAATACATGAAAAAAGAAGTGAATGTAGATCTTATGTAGCACAATAATCCCCAGAGCATTCCCCTCTCTCAACCGACAAAGCTCACTGTGATCCTTCTGCCACCCTCATCTGTTCCTCACCCACTCTGTGAGAACCATTTCCTTAATTGTTTGGATTTAAGCTCATACATACTGACTTTCGAAAAAGCTGTACGGACAGTTTTGTAGAGAAGGCATGGTGTCTCTGTGAGATGATGGCAACTGGTTACAATCCACTTGGCCAAGCTGTAATTCATTTGAGGAATTTTTTGAAGAAGGTTTTCACTCAGAAGAACAAAATACGGTTATGGGTATTTTTTTGTTAAGACCAGTATTAGCACTGATTTGCAAGACATGTTGCTAATATGTGTTACTGTTAGGCACTTAAGCATGTGTAACAACTACATGTGGATATTTTTAAGGCATGGTGTGATTTTTTTTTTTTTTTTTTTTTTGAATTACAAAATTCAGTTTCCAGTAACACAGTACTCTGGGTTTAATTTATTTTTTATATGCTTTTCCAGACACTTTATCTGTCTCAGTTTAGGTACTTCAACAGGATCTGGCATGCTCAGTGACAATTAATTGTATATTGTTTCAATTTTGAGTGATGTAGTAAGGGTCGTTCCATAGAATAAATCATGCTGACTTTGTGAGAGCCACATCTGACTACAGTGTTCTCTGGAAGTGTTGTGGTGAATAAGAAAATATCAGAAACATGACTTCTTGAACAAGGTGAGCAGCATTACTGCTTGGACAAACTGGTCACTTTTTGAAGTGCTAACTGACTTAGTTTACTTCCGTATCACACCTAATGTTGAAAACCAATTTTTCTTTTAAAAAAGGCATCAAATTTAGAAGAAATGAGTTAGATCTGTTACTTTGTTAAATGCAGTCATAGGTTTGATCCCTAAAGTCATGTACTTGTGGCATTTGCGGCTGATTTGCCTTCTCTTACAGGCAGCTACTTCAGAACAGAGTAATGTTCCTCCAAAACTGAAACAAGGTCAGTCTATTCCCAGCCATTGCTCAGGTTTGCAGGTAATAACTGTGTACCTGCAGCAATGAGGATTAGCAGCTTGGCCTTGGCAATGGAAGTGGTACTCAGTATGTTGAAATCCTTTTCTCCTATATTTCTGGCTTGATTCAGAACGTGGGCGTTGTTTACTTACAAAATATGCCCCTGAATGGCTCATACTCAGGTTCTGGTTTGGTGGGGGTTTTTTTGGTTATGTATGATCTCTGCTAGTTTAAGGAGATAAAATGAGGAAGAAGTGAAATGGTAATTTTTGCATTTTGTGTGAGTTGTGACTAGAAATGATTGCACGTTTATGTACATGTGTTATTTGCACAGCATTTAGCAAGTTAGTCGATTTTAATCAGAGCCCTGGACACTCTGTAACCTCACAACTTGTTCATGTACATTTTTGACTATGGAAAATAATCTCTTACTGTTTGCCACCTGCCTGTAACTGCACTTTGTTTCCTGATAAGCATGCTAGGAAGTGAGAGGCTTTTGACACATCCCTGAAGATACATTGCATTTGACTGCTGCCTGAGACTTCTGTGCACAGATGGATCGCAGTAGTCAACCCAAATCTAAAGAAAATTTAATGAAGCGGAAAGACCTCACTTACATCCTAGAGAATGAGCTGGTGGTGGTTTCATTTGCTCCTTTATAGGCTTATCATTAAGATTGAGGCATATCCCCACAGTGTTTGGGTTTTTAGCTTACTTGTTACAAGCTGTGTGTAGTGATTCACTGTCTTGGCGTCAGTGTTAGATGGGATGTTGTGGGCAGCTATCCTGTATTTGTCCAGTCTTCGATAGTCAGGACAAAAAAGTTTTAAAGATTTATGTGTCCTTAAAAAACGTGTAGCACAAGTGTGTTGGAGAAGATCATTTCGCAGTAATCTTGGAGTGGGAGTACTGATGAATTCTGTTAATGGTTGAGGGCAGTCTGATACTCATGCAGGAACCATTGAAAGATGCTTGCTTGCTGTTGACTAATATTTGTTAATCTTGCTCAGAGGGGTCACAATGCAGTAGCTCCATGTTTTGAAGAACTCCTCTGTTAACAGAGTTCTCTATGGCTGTTTTGATGATTGAGAAACAAAATCTGCATGGTAGATGTGCTCAAAAATAAGTTCATGTGGAGAAGGTGAGTTGAAAAACTGCCTGAAATAACTTCAGGTGTTTTAAAAATAAATCTGAGATATGGATAAGAGGACTTCTTGCTTCTCTCAATTTAAGACTTACGTGCAGTGATTCCATAAGTGATTCCATTCAGCCACACAAGCTTGTACTGTGCTTCCTTTGTTCCTGTGGGTTGAAGGCAAATTTTGATAACTGGGCTACTGGGGAAGAAACAAATGTGTTGGAGCAGAGTGAAACTGCTTAGCCTAGTGAATGCAGTCTATAATCTCTAGATGGATATGCTTAGATGGCTCTTCAGCTACAGGCTATAAATATTTCAGAATCATGCAGCTTTACTGAGAGAGTTGGATGCACGTGTAGCGAGGGTGTAGGTGTGACACTGGAGTAGTGAAAGCTGTGCCAGAATCTTACCTTCCATTTGAATAAATGAGAGTGGCTTTGGATGTTGTGCATGTTGGAAAGTACTATAAAAGTGTCATTTGTGGCTGTTAGTAAAGCACTTTTTTTGAGGTAGGACTTTGCTCCTTCTGTTGGGGTTGGGATATGGTTGTGTTCTAGTTGGCAGCTGTATGTGGGAAAGTATATACCAGCTGAAAATGTTTTCCTTAAAGGCTTCCAGTAAAAAATTAATCAAGTAATCTTTTTTTCCCTGTGAATCTGGGTAGATTTTGAAGGCCTCATCTGTCTGAATGTGTTTTATTAACAAGGCTCGCCCATGGGATTATCTCAGTGGGTTTTCTGCAAACATAGCACTTAGACCTAAGCACTTTACAGGGCTGTTACTATTAAGGAAGATTATTGCAATAGTAATTGTGATAGTCCTGTATTTATAGTACATTAATGACAGGAAATGTGCTATATGTCTTAAGTTATCAATGATGTAATGGATTGAAGCACCTCCTGTCTTTTTTTACTCCTGTTATTAACAAAATGCCTTTTCTCTTTTTGGCAGCTGTTCTGCTGGTTGTTACTCCAGTTAAGCTCCTTGTGAGATACTCAAAGCAAGTGTTGTCCTGATAAAAACTTTTTGTTTGTCAGGGTAAATTCCAAGATTTAAAAAAAAAAATAAAGTGAAGGAGAAAAATACATTCTCTCTGCTTTGAATTATTTTATATGGTTTCTGGACTAAGTAAGTGTTACATGATTGCATGAGATTATGGGGAATAAGAGTTTGTGCCTCAGGTTGACCTTTACTGTATCTCTGTTCCTAAAGGTAATTTACAGTATCTTGTGCTGTTTCTGTTCATTATATAATTAAAATGATTGCTTTTTAGTAGTGAGGTAGTCTGAAGAATGTTTTCTGGCATCATTAACGGCTACGTTTTCAAGCTAAAATATATTTTCAAGCCTTTTAGTAGCGTTATAGAAGAATGAATATCATCAGTGATTAAAATTTTTGTGTGATGTCATGCAAAAGAGGCTTCCTGAGATCTTGTTCAGACTATGCAAAATAAGCTTTATTAAAGTCATATTTAAAATTGAGTCAGAGATACTGTGGGAGACTGAGCCTGTGAGAGGATGGAAATGTTGCTTTCCTGAAAAGAGGATGCAGAGCACGTGATGGCCGGGGCGTGCACATTGTCTCCATAGCATGTGAATGTTGCTGATTGCAGAGCTCCAAACTGCTCATCTAGAGAAGCTGCTTTCTGACATACGCCAGTTAAAGTAGATGTTCTCTTACCTTTGGCTTGATAACATACACAGAAATAGAAGGAAGTTTTCTTTCTCACTTTTTCCCCCCCTCATTTTTCACCTTAACAGCAAGTTATACAAAAAGGAAGAAAGAAGCTTGTATTAGGTAGCCCAGTTTTAGTCCCATCCCAATAGGGCTGGAGCTTCAAACTGATGAAACATCAAAAGGAATGATTCAGAAAAAGGAGTAGTTTATCCATAATAAGCCAAAACTGGACAGATTGGCACAGTGTGGCAATCATAGAAGGGTTATTCATGTGATATATGTAGTCCTTAAAATGCTAAAAAAGTGGAAGTTCAGCAGAACAGGAGATCTCTCTTATAATATGACACTTAAAATACAAGATTAAAACAGCAATAAAGTTGACTTCC
Organism: Calyptomena viridis; assembly: GCA_013390005.1. Classification (NCBI taxonomy): domain Eukaryota; kingdom Metazoa; phylum Chordata; class Aves; order Passeriformes; family Eurylaimidae; genus Calyptomena; species Calyptomena viridis. The sequence continues at coordinate 81,149 of WEIV01008284.1, forward strand.
TAAGGGGGGAGAGACAGAATTTGAAGTATTAGCAATTTGACAGTTGCCTTTTTGATTCTAGCAATGTTATTATGTACATCAAGCTGCGTGAACCAAGGCTGCAACACAAAGATGCCTTTGAGTTAGAAGAGAGGGGCTGTGGAGACATACAGTGCAGTGGGGTGGTTTTGTGCCTGTGTGTTCTGTAGCCTGCATGCACAGATAGTAGAAACCCAGATGAAAAACCGTAATGGTAGAGTTAGAGCCTTCTGTAGATAACCTATATGTGAATTAAAAAAAATATGCTTGAGAGGCAGATGGGAAAAGAGCATGATGCCAGACATTGCCTGCACCTCATTTGTTTGCCTGTTTTCTTGTGAGTGGTGATCCACTTGAACAAAACTTAAGTGCAGATAGACTTTAATTCTCAGGGGGTTCCAATTGAATGTGGCAAGCACAAAACATGGCTAAATGAGAAAACATAATGCAGGCAAGTCTTCCAGGAAATCTCCGATATGAGGAGTCAGGATTTCTTGGAAAAGTGTGAACATCGTCTTAACATTCCTTTAGAGGAAGGAGTCTTTCCAGGTGGCTTTTTGTTTTCAGGAAGAGAAAACTACAAGGTATTTCAGCAATTAAATGCTTTTGTCATCTGTTAATGAATTTTATTTACTTATTCATTAAAGGCAGTGTACACGTATATACTTGTTCATTACTGTACTTTTCTTAATGCACCTACTGGAGTGTCGGGCTTCTATAGAGGGACTAGCCAGAGTTCCCAAACTGTTTTGCAGCTGTGGTCTGTCACTGAGGGCGAGTCATGATTCCAAACACTGCATAATAGATTGAAACACATAGGAGAGCCTTCCTGGAGTGTGATTACTTTTGAGTTGATAATGTAAATGTAGATGATTGTACGTGGTATTCCAAAATATGTGTTCTGACTGACAAATATTTCCAGTGAAGTTTCATTGAAGGTAATACAAAAGTCCCAAGGTGTGAAGTTGTAGACTGTTTTGCTCAAATACGGTGGACTTGTTCCAACTTTCTATCTTTTAAAGCAAAGCAGATGGAGTAGGAAATGCAGTGTGTTGTCTTGCCATGTTGTTTTTCACCTAGGAGTGTCAGTGGAGTACTCGGGAACTGAGCATTGAGTATGCTGGTGCCTGTTCTTTCACAGGTTCCCATAGATCCTTTCATTGAGGTATCTTGTTTTGAGCTTTGGTCAATTGTGTCTTGAATGTTTGTTAATAGAGATCTTCCCTAGTGTGAAACATGGGCCTTAGATATCATTCCTGTGGTAAATCCAAGTGTGGTTTGAGAGTGTTACAGGGTTCTTGTTGCATCTTTAAATATGGCAGCAAACTGCGTGATTACTCCCAGTATTAGCCATAGCAAGTAGCTGGAGGGGGAGGATTGTTCTACTTGCTTTGCAAATGTTGTTGGAAATTTCTCTCTTGAGGGGCATATAAACATACCCAGTTAGGAAATGACTATGGGGAAATATTAGTTAGTGCTGGAAATGCACTCCAGCTGGTAATGGACTAGTGGCCTGTATTTTGTTGAAAATTAGTGATTCCTCTTACTTAGAAGGTTGTCGGGTTGCAAGAAGAGGGGTTAAGCATTGATGTACCAGAAAGCAGGAGACAAATACTAAATTTTAATTGCTCTTAGAACAGTAAAATTGGTGGGACTGAGAAATGTAGATCTTATACCTTTTTTCTCTCTCTTTTTCTCCCCCTTTAGGAGGGCTTTCGAGCTGCTGCTCTGCTGCTGAACAGCATGCAGTCCTTTCGGGAGCAAAGTAGTTATCACGGAAACCAGCAGAGCTACCCGCAGGAAGTGCACGCTTCATCCCGACTGGAAGAGTTCAGCCCCCGCCAGCAGGCCCAGATGTTCCAGAGCTTTGGAGGAGGTGCTGGTAGTGGACGTCGTGGAGCAACAGGAGCCTCTACAGCTATGCCTGGTGAGAGCTCTGGCCATCAGAGCTACCAAGGTTTCAGAAAAGAAGCAGGAGAGTTTTACTATATGGCTGCCAACAAAGATCCAGTGGTGTCAGGAGGGCAGCAGCCACCTCAGCGCAGGCCTTCTGGACCAGTACAGAGCTATGGGCCCCCTCAGGGGAGTAGCTTTGGGAGTCAGTATGGGAGTGAGGGACATGTGGGCCAGTTTCAAACACAGCACTCGACCCTTGGGGGTGTATCCCACTATCAACAGGATTATACTGGTCCTTTTTCTCCAGGGAGTGCCCAGTATCAGCAGCAGGCTTCTAGCCAGCAGCAGCAGGTGCAGCAGCTGAGACAACAGATCTATCAATCTCATCAGCCTTTACCCCAGGCTTCCAGCCAGTCTGCTTCTAGCACCTCACACTTGCAGCCAATGCAGCGTCCATCCACCCTGCCTTCCTCTGCTTCTGGCTACCAGTTACGAGTGGGTCAGTTCAGCCAACACTATCAACCACCTTCGTCATCCTCCTCCTCCTCTTTCCCCTCCCCACAGCGTTTTGGTCAGTCAGGACAGAATTATGACGGAAGCTACAACGTGAATTCTGGGTCACAGTATGAAGGCCATGCTGTGGGTTCCAATGCACAGGCCTACGGGACCCAGTCAAACTACAGCTTTCAGACTCAACCGATGAAAAGCTTTGAGCAGTCTAAGCTGCCCCAAAGTGGGCAGCAGGGGCAGCAGCAACAGCACCCACCTCAGCACGTAATGCAGTATTCAAATGCTGCCACCAAGCTCTCTCTTCAAAGCCAAGTAGGACAGTACAGCCAGACTGAAGTTCCTGTAAGGTCACCGATGCAGTTCCACCAGAACTTCAGTCCAATCTCTAACCCATCTCCTGCTGCATCTGTGGTTCAGTCTCCAAGTTGCAGCTCTACCCCTTCTCCACTCATGCCAGGTGGAGAAAATCTCCAGTGTGGTCAAGGCAACATGTCCATGGGTTCTAGAAACCGAATCCTGCAGATGATGCCTCAGCTTAGTCCGACACCATCTATGATGCCAAGCCCCAATGCTCATGCAAGTGGATTCAAGGGGTTTGGGCTCGAAGGACTGCAGGAAAAAAGGCTCACAGATCCAGGGCTGAGCAGCCTGAGTGCTCTAAGTTCTCAAGTGGCCAATCTGCCCAACACAGTCCAGCACATGTTGCTCTCAGATGCCTTGGCACCTCAGAAAAAAAGTTCCAAAAGATCATCCTCTTCAAAGAAGGCTGACAGCTGCACCAACTCGGAAGGCTCTTCCCAGGCAGAGGAGCAACTCAAGTCTCCCATGGCAGAGTCCCTTGATGGTGGCTGTTCTAGTAGTTCAGAGGATCATGGGGAAAGGGTGAGACAGCTGAGTGGTCAGAGCACCAGCTCGGACACCACTTACAAAGGAGGTAATTTGGAGAGACCCAACTCCTCACCAGCACAAGGCTCTCAGAATGAGCCATCAAAACTCAGCAGCAGCCCTGCAGCTAGAGAAGACGTGGCCTCCCCTGATGGGAAGGAGGCTGTGGTGGCTGTGGAAAATGCCCCAAAAGTGAATGAAAAGGCAGTTGGGGTGATTGTCTCCCGGGAAGCCATGACAGGAAGAGTAGAAAAGTCAGGTGGACAAGATAAACCTGCACAAGATGATGCTCCCACAGCCACTCAGGCACCAGCTAGCGCTAGTGGAGCAAAAGAAGCCGGACACGCAGGGACACAGCCAGAAACTCAAGGAGGAAGTAAAGGGAGCAAAAGTGGAGATAATACTAACCATAATGGAGAGGGGAACAGCCAGCCTGGTCATGCAGTTGTTGGGCCAAATTTTCCTACAAGAACAGAATCTTCCAAGTCTCCTGGCAGTTTAAGATACAGCTACAAGGATAATATAGCAGCTGGTTTACAGAGAAATATCGGTGGCTTTCCACAGTATCCTTCTGGCCAAGAAAAGGGGGATTTTCCAGGGCACAGTGAGCGCAAAGGCCGGAATGAGAAGTTTCCTAGCCTCCTACAGGAGGTTTTGCAGGGGTACCACCATCATCCAGACAGAAGGTATTCTAGGAACGCACAGGAGCATTCTGGGATGGCTGGGAGTTTGGAGGGAGCCATGAGGCCCAATGTTTTAATTAGTCAAACCAATGAATTGACCAATAGAGGCCTCTTAAACAAAAGCATGGGGTCTCTCCTGGAAGGCCCTCACTGGGGTCCCTGGGATAGGAAGTCTAGCAGTGCAGCTCCAGACATGAAGCAGATAAATTTAGCTGATTACCCTCTTGCTAGAAAGTTTGATGTGGAGTCTCAGTCTTCTGCCCATGAAGGGGGGGGACTCTCAGAGAGGAGATCAGTGATCTGTGACATATCCCCATTAAGGCAACTTGTAAGGGATCCTGGCCCTCACCCCATGGGGCACATGGGTCCTGAGGGCAGGAGTGGAAGGAGTGAACGTCTTGCCCCCGGCTTGAGCCAGTCAGTAATACTCCCTGGTGGTTTAGTATCCATGGAAACAAAGATGAAAGCTCACAGTGGGCAAATAAAGGAAGAAGATTTTGAACAGTCAAAGAGCTCAGCTAGTCTTAATAATAAAAAAACAGGAGACCACTGTCATCCTGCTGGCATCAAGCATGAATCTTTCCGAGGCAATGCCAGCCCTGGAGCTGCAGTCTCTGATGCCGCTCCAGATTACATTCCCCAGCAGGACAGCAGATCGACACAGATGAGACGAGCACCTGGCAGAACTGGAAGGGGTAAATCACCCTCTCAATATCAGGATCTTGCTGATAAGCTGAAAATGTCACCAGGCAGAAGCAGAGGCCCAGGGGCAGATCTGCATCACATGAACCCACACATGACGCTATCTGAAAGAGTTAGCAGGGGTTCCTTGCATTCTGTTTACCCTCAGAATTCGGAAGGCCCATCTCTGGCTTCAGCATATCACACAAACGCTAGGCCTCATGCTTTTGGTGACCCCAACCAGAGTCTGAATTCCCAATATCATTACAAGAGACAGATATACCAGCAACAGCAAGAAGAATACAAAGATTGGGCAAGCAGCACTGCTCAGGGTGTGATTGCTGCAGCTCAGCACAGGCAGGAAGGAGCAAGGAAGAGCCCAAGACAACAGCAGTTTCTGGAAAGAGTAAGGAGTCCCTTAAAAAATGACAAGGATGGAATGATGTATCTTCAGGGTAGCTCTTACCATGATAGTGGAAGCCAGGAACCTGGGCGCTGTGTAATGGGGAGTGACGGTACTCAGAGCAAGTGCACTGAACTGAAACATGGCAACCAGAAGTTGCAGCATCATGAATCTGGTTGGGACCTCTCTCGGCAAACTTCTCCTGCCAAAAGCAGCGGCCCTCTTGGAGCAGCCAACCAAAAAAGGTTTTGCCCTCAAGAAAGCGATGGGCATCGACGAGATGAATCTGCAGATTTGCCCAAGCCTAGCAATGCTATGCTCAGGCTCCCTGGCCAGGAAGACCAGTCTCCTCAAAATCCGTTAATTATGAGGAGGAGAGTCCGTTCTTTCATCTCGCCTATCCCTACCAAAAGACAGCCACATGATATGAAGAACAGTGGCAGTGAAGATAAAGGGCGACTGATGACTTCAGCAAAAGAAGGAGCTGATAAAACATACAACTCCTATGCCCATTCATCTCAAAGCCAAGATGTTGGCAAGTCAGTTGCAAAAGGAGATTCCTTCAAGGACCTGCCAAGTCCTGATAATAGGAATTGTCCTGCTGTTTCCCTCACAAGCCCAGCTAAGACCAAAATACTGCCCCCAAGAAAGGGGCGAGGATTAAAACTGGAAGCTATTGTTCAAAAAATTACATCTCCCAATATTAGGAGAAGCGTTTCTACCAACAGTGCTGAAACTGGTCCAGATACTGTCACTCTTGATGACATCTTGTCCCTTAAGAGTGGACCTGAAGGAGGAAATGTGGCTGGACACGGACCGGAGGCTGAGAAGAGAAAAGGAGAGATGTCGGATCAAGTGGGACCAGCAAGCCAGGACACAACTGGTGAAAAAACTGTTCCAAGATCTTCAGAGGAGTGGCAAAGCAGTGAGGATGATAAAAACAAAAAAGAGGTCCCTGAAGCTGCCAGTGTTGGCAAAGAAGGAGCAGGATCCAGTGCAGCACCACCACCTTCCCAGAAATCGGGTGGTCAGGGAAGGTCTGATGGATCTGTAAGTGGAGCTGGAACTCTGACCTTTTCCGACTCAAAAACAATTTCCCCTTCCAGTGTGTTTATTTCTGAACCAAATCCAAAGTCTGAGGAAAAAGATGGAGACGTGACAAACATTTCACCCAAGCCAGATGGTTTCCCTCCAAAGGGATATTTCCCCTCTGGAAAGAAGAAGGGGAGGCCAATTGGGAGCGTGAACAAGCAGAAGAAGCAGCAGCAGCTGCCCCCGCCCCCGCCGCCCCCACCAGCACCATCACAGTCTGCAGAGGGGGTGGGTGCTGGAGAGCCAAAGCCCAAGAGGCAGAGGAGGGAGAGGCGAAAACCCGCAGCACAGCCACGGAAGCGAAAGCCTAGACGGGCTGCTCCAATTGTGGAGCCTCAAGAACCAGAGATCAAGCTTAAATATGCTACCCAGTCTGTAGATAAAACTGACTCCAAGAATAAGTCCTTTTTCCCTTACATTCATGTGGTAAACAAGTGTGAATTAGGCGCTGTGTGCACAATCATAAATGCGGAGGAAGAGGAGCAGAACAAATTGGTGAGGGGTCGGAAAGGACAGAGGTCTTCAACACCCCCTCCTAGCAATGTGGAGAGCAAAGTGCTGCCCACCTCAACTTTCATGCTGCAAGGCCCTGTAGTAACAGAGTCTTCTGTTTTAGGGCATCTGGTTTGCTGCCTGTGTGGCAAATGGGCCAGCTATCGTAACATGGGTGACCTCTTTGGTCCTTTCTACCCCCAGGATTATGCAGCTACCTTGCCCAAGAACCCGCCTCCAAAGAGGGCCACAGAAATGCAGAGCAAGGTCAAGGTACGGCACAAAAGTGCTTCTAATGGTTCCAAGACAGATACAGAAGAGGAGGAGGAACAGCAACAACAGAAGGAACAAAGAAGCCTAGCTGCTCATCCCCGCTTTAAGAGGCGGCACCGCTCTGAGGACTGTAGCGGAGCCTCTCGGTCACTTTCAAGGGGAGCTTCTTGTAAAAAAGCAACCACTGACGGTGGCAGTGGTGGTGAAAAGACTCCTTTGGACTCAAAACCCTCTATGCCCACTTCAGAAGGTGGCACTGAGCTGGAGTTACAAATTCCTGAACTACCTCTTGACAGCAATGAATTTTGGGTCCATGAGGGTTGTATTCTCTGGGCCAATGGGATCTACCTGGTCTGTGGCAGGCTCTATGGGCTGCAGGAAGCTGTGGAGATTGCAAGAGAGATGGTGAGTACTTAACCTTGCTCTATGAAATTTTCTTTCATTTGCTATGTATATATACGTCATTTGGAATACCGTTTTTCCTTGTTCTTGTCTGATGTCCTAAACAATCACTTCTTGTCTTAAATAAGTTGGTAGTGATGTCCTTTTGATGGCCTCCTTTAGATCTCTACCACACCTCATCAGATAGATTTTTTTGGACATCAGAAAGCTGGATGCTCATTACCTAGTAAAAGTTCTGGATGTCTAAAGGCTTTCCTGTGGCTACAGTGTCTTTTTTCCACTCCTTATTCTATCCTGGTAGATACTAAACATTCTCTAGGGCTCTTCTTGGAGTCACATAGTGAAAGGACAAGTGACAGCAGACACAATCGCAGTAAAGAAAATTCCGCTTCAGTTACACAAAAACTTTCAGTGAGGATGGTCAAATGTTGTGAGGGAGGAGAAATGACTGAAAAACTGTGGAATACCCTGGTTTTGGAGGTGTACAGATTTGACTGGGCAAGGCCCTGAACAACCTACTTTACATCTGAAGTTGGATCTAGCTTCAAAAGTTGGCTCTGCTTTCTGCAGGAGTCCCTTCCAATGTCAATTTTTCTGCACCTGCAACTGTAGGATAATTTACAGCCCTTGCAGTATAAAGTAAATAGAGTAGAATCACACAGTCTGAGTGAAATGTGGGTGGGCTTAGAATTGGTGAATTCAGTATTAATTATACCACAAATGATACTGATAACTGACTTTCTCCAGAGTGCGAGTATACAGCGAGAAGAAGTAGGTAAAATTAAAGCAGGGGCAAAGGAAGAACTTCATTCACAGCCACCTCATTGTGGATGGAGCCACTTGCTGTTCTTGGTGTCCTGAGGCAGAAGCCACAGTTATGTGGCTTACTTTGGCATCATCAGTATCCTGCCTCCCTTTATTTATGGTTATCTTTTTTGTATTGTGCTTTGTCCTGGGTCAGACCATGGAAGAGACGTGGGACTATTTTTTCCTGTTGCCTTCAGATTCTTCCTTTTCTAAGCAGTGTTGGGATTCAGTTTTTATCTTCTTTTTTCTATATTGTTACATACTGCACCCTTGTTTCCTCCCCATGAGCTTTTTCTCTTCAAGTTTGTTTCCTGGTTTGCTCTGAATGTTCTTTGACAGTAATTACATGCTTCTTTGCCCTAACTTGATTTGGCTTGCATTCTTGTTTCTAGCCTCTCATTAAATGTAGTCAGTTAATTTCATTTGGTTTTCATTGAGCCATGCCTGCGTGTTTGTTCTGATGCAACTGCTGAACTTCTTATCTCTGATAATTGCAAGGTTTCTTTCAGGATCTCCACCACTGTTTGGATTCTACTTGCAATGTGGCCATGCTTTCATGTGTCTTATAGTTCACCAGTATTTTGAATGTGGATCTCTCCAGCCTGACTTTCTCTTTTTACTGTTTTTAGGGTGTGTCTTTAATTTATAAGTCTAGTTTTCCCAATAAGAAATGCCTTCTCTGCAGGTTATTGAACCACTTGGGTTGCCCTCCAGTGATCCTTTTTGTGTTCCTCTACCTGCAAAGCACAGAAACCCAGCAGAAACGTGCTGTGCTGAGAGGTTCTAATAAAACTTGTTAAATATTTAGCCCTTTATCAACACTTTTGTATGGGTTTTGCATGTTGTTTGGCGTCTAGTTCTTTCTGTCATGGGGTCTTGATGAATTTCTGATTGAATACGCTTTGGCCTACCCTTTATTGCTTTCTTCCAACTGTCACAATCATCTTACAAGCACAATATTTTTTTCCTCTTCTTAACCCTAATGGCACTGTACAAGAGAATCTCCTTATTTTCCTTGAACTTTTGTGTCCTTTTTCTCTATCGCTTTCTTTTAGTAGTTTGCTCAACTCCTATATTTTATTTTCCCTCATAATACCTTTAGACATGTTTCTCATATTTAAAAAAAAAAAATGTACAAAATGTCTGTGGCCTTTCTTGCCTTTGCAGCTACCTCTTAATTTCCTTTCTCTTTTTTCATCTCGAAATTCATTGAGTTGATTGTCTGGGGCTCTTGTGTTCTACTGTGGCTTCAATTGTGCTCTGCTACAATTGTAATCAGTGTTTACTGTGATCTCTTCTCGGCTGAGGTTCAGGTCCAGTACTTCATTTTCTTTCTTTCTGTCAACTACATTGTCACTGTCAGCTATGCTGCTTTTAAAGCGTCGTTCCACCTTTGTTTTCTGCCTGTGTCTCCTTTTGATTACCTTCTTGCTTTCCACTGTATTTTGCTGAGGCTGTTTTTCATTACTTCAGGCTTTTTCTGTGGGGTTCACTGAAGTTTTGCTTGTTCTTTCCTTCCCTTTATCCTGGCATACCATGTCTTTGAGTAGCTTTTGGTAACTCAATCACTTTCTTCCAGTCTTGTAGAGCTTTGTTTTTTGCTCCAGATTCATGCTTTTCTGGCACAAACTTAAAATTTGTTCTTGAATTCATCGAGAGTTCTCAGACTCTCACTTGAAAAAATGTTTTTTAATCTAAATCATCCTCCATTGTCTGCCATTTTGTTCTGATTTTCCTGTTACTCAGATTCACAATCTCATTTGATTTTAAAATTATTTCTTCCTAATCCTTCCTATTTTGAGCTGCAAGAAATAATTCTTACTTTTTGTGTATGAGAAGTAGTATGTAGCCTTTCAGTGCTCTCCATTCTTCTGTCTGGGTCTGTTTTTAACCTGGTTATAAACCGAACTTTTGGAGTCAGAGTTTTGTCTCGTGTGTGCTTTGTTTTGTGATACTCATAGAATGGCTTGAGTTGGAAGGGACCTTAAAGATTGACTCCCCTGCTGCGGGCAGGAACAGCTCCCACTAGATGTGGTTGCTCAGAGCCATATCCAACCTGGCCTTGAATACTTTCCAGAGATGGGGTATCCACAACTCCTCTGGGCATCCTGGTCCTGTGCCTCACCACCCTCACAGTAAAGAACTTTTTCCTAACAGCTAATCTAAACATACTCTCCTTTCCGTTTGAAACCCTTTGTCCTGTCACTACATGCTCTTGTAAAAAGTCTCTCTCCATCTCTCTTGTAGGCTCCCTTCAGACACTGGAAGGCCACAGTTAGGTCACCCAGAAGCCTTCCCTTTTTCTGGGCTGAACAATCCCAGTTCTCTCCCAGTTTTCCTCATAGCGGAGATGCTCCATCCCTCTGATCAATTTAGTGGCCCTCCTCTGGACTTGCTCCAACAGATCCATGTCCTTCCTGTGCAGCTGAGGTCTCACCAGAGTGGAGTAGAGGGGCAGAATCCCCTCCCTTGACCTGCTGCCCAGGATGCTTTTGATGCGGCCCAGGATACAATTGCCTTTCTGGGCTGCGAGCACACGTTGCTGGGTCGTGTCCAGCCTCTCGTCCACCAGCACCCCCACATCCTTCTCTGCAGGGCTGCTCTTGTCCTGTTCATCCCCCAGCCTGGATTGATACCAGGGGTTGCCCCAAGCCAGGTGGGCCCACTTCTGGAGCTTGTCCAGATCCCCCTGGATGGCATCCCGTCCTTCAGGTGTGTCAGCTGCACTGCTCAGCTTGGTGTCATCTGCAGACTTGCTGAGCGGGCACTTGATCCCTCTGTCACTAATGAAGATATTTAATAACACTGGTTCTGAAAGGGACCACTGAGGGACATCACTCATCCCTAATGCCCATTGGGACTCTGAGCTGTTGACCACAACTGTGACCATCTAACCAATTCCTTGTCCACCTAACAGTCCACCCATTGAATCCAGCTCTCTCCAGTTTAGAGAGAAGGGTGTTGTGGAGGACAAAGGCTTTACAGAAGTCCAGATAAATGACATTTTTGGCTCTTCCCTTATCCAATGATGCAGTTACTCCATCATAGAAAGCCACTGGGGTCAGGCAGGATTTTCTTTTGGTGGAGCCTTGCTGGCTGTCCCAAATTATCTCCCTGTCCTCCATGTGCCTTAGCATAGCTTCTGGGAGGATCTGTTCCATGATCTTCCCAGGCACAGAGGGGAGGCTGACAAGTTTGTAGTTCCCAGGGTCCTCCTTTCTACCCTTTTTAAAGATGTGTTTCCCTTTTTCCGGTCAGTTAGGACTTCACCTGACTGCCATGACTTTTCAAATAGTATGGAGAGTAGTTTGGCAGTTATATCAACATATTCTCTCAGGAACCTGAGATGTGTCTTACTTGGTCCTATAAGTTTCTCATCTGGACATCAGGTTCCTCAGGTAATCATGAACCTGATCTGCTCTTACAGTAGGAGGGGCTTTGGTCCCCCAGTCCTCATCCTGTTGTCCATCCATTCAAGAAGTGTAGGCCAAGAGGTTGCCATTGAAGACTGAGCCAAAAAATTTGTTAAGTTTCTCAGTGTCATGGTTACAGAGGCTGGGACTGGTTTATCACTACGAGGGTATAACCAAAAACTGTATATTCTATACCCTCTGTGTCATTCCTGATGGGCTGTTAATGATAAATCATTTGGCAACAGCTGCCCAGAGCACACTTCACACCTCAGGCCACAATAGATAAGGAGAGATCCAGGGAGACATGAACACCTCCACACCCAGCTAGAGGCTCCTCCTGCTAATGGGCCCAGCTGCACTGACACAATAGGCACTTACAATGGCCCACATCCAAGGATCTAAAATATCCCAGGCCTCATAGAGATAAAACAACCATTGTGAATTCCCTGCCTGGGGGAAGTACTGGGGATATATAATCCATGAAGTTTGAGACTGGGGAACCATCTCATCAGACCCATAGAGAGAACAGAACTCCAGCAGGACTGTGGCTGCCACTCTTGAGGGTCTGCTACCATTTCTCCAACAGAACTGCTGTGTTCCACAGGACCATCATCCCGACTACAAGGATTTTCCTTTCCTTCTGCCCTGCACCCAGGGGCACCACGCAGTGCTGGGGCAGGAGCTCATGAGTACCGTGCTGTTCCTGTCCCAGGGGGGCTGGGTTGTACTTTGTTCTTGTGGGTCAAAGCAGTTTTGTTATCTTGTGCCACTGTATGTATTGTGATCTTTTTAGTAAAATTGTAGCTCTGACTTGTGGTCTCTCCAATTTGGGTTAATTTCTCCCGCTGGTTTTCTTCTAAACCAGTACATTTAGCCTTCTCCTTGTGTCTTGTTAATTGTTCTCCAGTGTTGTTTATCAGAGGGAGTACAGCCACCAGTTCCCTCCTCAGCTGTGCTAATCTCTTGCCTTCCTTGCCCAGTTTCTTGCTCCTGGGGAGAGCTAGCTCTGGTATGCTGTGGAAGACTTCCTTAAAGATCTACCAGCTCATTTCTGCTCTCTTGTCCCTGAGAACAGTCTCTCAGGGGATCTTACTGACTATCTCCTTGAAGAGCTGGACGTTTGCTTTCCTGAAGTTCAAGGGCCTGAATTTACTCCTTACCTGATCCATAATCCCTCAGGACTGCAAACTCCACCAATCCATGGTCAGTGCAGCCAAGGCTGCCTCCAATCTTGACATCCCCAATTACTTTGCTTATGTTGGTGATCGTCCAATCCGGTATCACATCCTGTCTGGGAGGGCTGTCTATCACCTGACTCAAGAAACTCTCCACCATGCATCCCAGAAGCCTCCTGGATTGCCTACAGCTTGCTGTGCTACTTTTCCAGCAGGTGTTGGTGTGGTTGAAGTCCCCCAGCAGGACAAGAGCCTTGAGCACAATGTCTCTTTTGTAGCTGGAGCAAGAAGACTTTGTCAGTAGGCTCCCTGATCAGGCAGCCTGTAGTAGACTCTGACCATGAGGTTTCCTTTGTTGCCTTGGTCTCTGATTTTTACACACAGGCTTTCAACCTGCTCATGGCTGTTCTTCAGAGTCAGCTCTGCATGCTTAATCCCTGTCTTGATGTAGAGGGCAACCCCTCCGCCTCTCTTTCCTTTTCTGTCTCTTCTGAACAGCCTGTAGTCATTGATACTCTCACACTCCGGTCATGAGAACTTTGAAGGTCATAACTTTCCAGCAGCACAGTGACTTCCAGTTCCTCCTGTCTGTGCTTCCTCCTGTATGCTTTGGCATAAC
>WEIV01008284.1:95625-113003 GCA_013390005.1 Calyptomena viridis
ATCTTTTTAGTAAAATTGTAGCTCTGACTTGTGGTCTCTCCAATTTGGGTTAATTTCTCCCGCTGGTTTTCTTCTAAACCAGTACATTTAGCCTTCTCCTTGTGTCTTGTTAATTGTTCTCCAGTGTTGTTTATCAGAGGGAGTACAGCCACCAGTTCCCTCCTCAGCTGTGCTAATCTCTTGCCTTCCTTGCCCAGTTTCTTGCTCCTAGGGAGTGCTAGCTCTGGTATGCTGTGGAAGACTTCCTTAAAGATCTACCAGCTCATTTCTGCTCTCTTGTCCCTGAGAACAGTCTCTCAGGGGATCTTACTGACTATCTCCTTGAAGAGCTGGACGTTTGCTTTCCTGAAGTTCAAGGGCCTGAATTTACTCCTTACCTGATCCATAATCCCTCAGGACTGCAAACTCCACCAATCCATGGTCAGTGCAGCCAAGGCTGCCTCCAATCTTGACATCCCCAATTACTTTGCTTATGTTGGTGATCGTCCAATCCGGTATCACATCCTGTCTGGGAGGGCTGTCTATCACCTGACTCAAGAAACTCTCCACCATGCATCCCAGAAGCCTCCTGGATTGCCTACAGCTTGCTGTGCTACTTTTCCAGCAGGTGTTGGTGTGGTTGAAGTCCCCCAGCAGGACAAGAGCCTTGAGCACAATGTCTCTTTTGTAGCTGGAGCAAGAAGACTTTGTCAGTAGGCTCCCTGATCAGGCAGCCTGTAGTAGACTCTGACCATGAGGTTTCCTTTGTTGCCTTGGTCTCTGATTTTTACACACAGGCTTTCAACCTGCTCATGGCTGTTCTTCAGAGTCAGCTCTGCATGCTTAATCCCTGTCTTGATGTAGAGGGCAACCCTTCCGCCTCTCTTTCCTTTTCTGTCTCTTCTGAACAGCCTGTAGTCATTGATACTCTCACACTCCGGTCATGAGAACTTTGAAGGTCATAACTTTCCAGCAGCACAGTGACTTCCAGTTCCTCCTGTCTGTGCTTCCTCCTGTATGCTTTGGCATAACAGCACCTCAGCTGAGCTCTTGGCTGTGTCACCTTCCTAGAGGAACACCCCTTACTTCCTTTGAGCTGTTTTCCTGTTGCCTTCTGTTACCTCAGGAGTCCCCGACTCATCTCTGTGAGACTGCAGGTGTGATCCAGTGTGGCCGACATATTTCAGAGTCCCCATCAGAGGACCCTTGTTAGCACCATGTCCTTGTAACCTATGCATCTTATCCCATACCTCGCCAGGGACGAGCCTGGTAATTGTGCCCCTCCCCAACCCAGAGTTTAAAGCTCTGTATTACGTCTTATACAAACACAGTAACATGTCCTAGCTGAATGCTGGACTTTTCTGTATTACATCCATAAGAGTAATCCATTTACCTCTGTGACAAATAATGGAAGAGGTTTTCTTCTAGCATTACTTTTTCCTTAACTTTTTTATCCTATTATAGCAGACTTGTTGTGCTGGGTTCTCTGGAAGCAATATATCCTCCCCCCTTCAGTTAGAAGAGGGTCACGTGAAACACTAAGATGGCCACCCGGGCATTCAGAGATGTGCCTGCCAGAAGCCATCCCCAGGCAGTGGAAAGGCTCTCTTGAGCCTGACTCTCTTGTCTCACTGCCTGAGGAAAGCCTTCTGGCTTACAGGGCTGATTTTCTATGCTTGTCGTGTATGCTTTTTCTTTACCTCTTCCGTGCTTTGCAAGTGCACTTTCCTTTTTCTCTTCTGACACGCAGTTCAGTAGTGTTAGTGTCATGGAAAAGCAGATGTGCAAACCATGTAGCTGCTTCTTAGCAGGAGAGTGTAGACAGATGTGTGCACAAGCATACGTGAATCTAGCTCTTAGATTTGGTCTATGGGCAAGGAAGGACAGTAGTGTACGGCATATGAAGGGTCATGAGCCTGGAAGGGAATAATTCATGTATGTAACTCATTCTGTGCAAATTAAATACTTCCATAACTCAAAATTATGTAAACTGCCTGTAGTACCCAAAAAGGGACAATATGCACCAAATCTAAACTGTTTCTGTACCATTAAGTGAGTTGAAAAAATTTCTTTAGAGCTCTGGCTCTATTGCTGCTGTTTATGCAGCATTTTAGTGTAGAAATTGGTAACTTAAACTTCTAGTTAAAGGCCGTTGATGTAGAGGTAGTGACATAAGTAACCTGTCTGTGTTTCTTCTTCTCACACGAGCTCACCTATTTTTTTCTTGCTAATTATGGATTTTTTCCCCAAATGCCTCTGTTCCTTACTTTCTTTCCAGAATCAGAAAATAACTTTTCTTGTAAAATTGTTTTCTGTTTCTTGCATGAATAAATGTTAGTGTCTTATGCAGTATTTTTGAGAACAGACCCCTAGTCAATCTCCAGAAAGGATTAGAACGTATGTGAAGTTCCTCAAGCATCCCATTGTACCAGATGCTGCAGAAGAATTTGAGATGAGAAGGTATTACCTTAAAAAGGCTTACCGAACTGCAAAGTGACTCTCCTGTGGTTTGGGCTTTCCTTATAGTCTGTTTTCACCCTGGACTGAAAATGGTGCAAGTGTGTTATCTCCTAAGCAGCAATCCAGGTAGTTTCCAAAGTGCTAGAATCTACCTTTCTTGAAGAAAAGGCTGGCCACTCTAGAAGGCTTTTGGGTTCCGAGAATGTGAATAGCTGATCGAATTAATTGGGCTGCTTCAGATGCAGAATGACTTAATCCTTCTCTTTATTTTGAGACTCAAATTAGATACTCCAGCAGATGAACCTCCCTGCCAAGTAGTGTCTCTAACTGTTTGTTAAACCATAGTAGGGGTGCTAACTGGCCTTCTTGCAGTTACACACTTTTTATTCCAAGGCTAATGAGATCTTGAACTGAAAAAATGCCATCTCCCTACTGCTGGGTGATGCTGTTGCCTATAAAACGCTTTCTTTCAAATACTGGTGGTGGCCAGACAGTTTCCTCTCTTGGTTATGTTCGCGTTGTTTTTCTGTTAGTGAGAAACTCAACTTTTGTTTAAGTTGAAGTAGGGGTTACCTTTGAAACTGGCGAAATTATGGAGTCACTGCGGTAGTTGTCAGGAGATTTAATGTCCAGAAGAATTGGTGGGTTTTAGTCTCAGTATTAAATATAAGAAGCTGTAAGTGAAGAACAATGCAGAGAACATTCTTTGTATTAGGTTGAATCTAAGATACTTCTGCTACTGTTTTCTAAAAAGCTGATCACTAAGAGGTGGTATGCTGCTTCTTAAAAATTTTTTTTTGAAAACATGCTTTTTTCCCAAGGCAGAGGGAAAAACTGCTCTGGCCTAGTACACTTATTACTTCCGGTTGTTTGTTTGTTTGGATTTTTTTTTCTTCTTCTCCCCCTGCCCTTGCAATTGACGTTGCTGAAGGTAAAGATAGCTCTTGTTCCTGCTGAGAGTGCTTCATGAAAGAAAAGCTTGTTTATCCTCCTTTTAAAAGGGCTAAAAAATGTAATGCTTTTCTCACCACCTCTGTCTTGTTCCCTGCTTGAGAAATCTTTTAATCCTTCTACTTGGACAGAAGTCCTTGGAACCTGTTCCTTTGTTGCTTCTTTCTGAAAAGATCATCTTGGGTTTCAGTCAGGTGATCTCAGAGTAACAAATGGTGAAAGGTGAAATCTGCCCATGACCTACAGTATAATAGAAGGAGATTCTGGGCTTTCTCTCACCAGTCTCCATGGGTTATCTTTCAAAGCCTGCTGTTTACCTGAAGTGGAACAATCTACCAACTTTAAGACTGTTATCAAGCCTGTATTGAAGATCTGATTTTGATGAAAGTTCTTAAAAATGTGCATGGTCTTATATTCATTTAGGTTCTCAGCTCCTGTATCTTTTTTCACAAATTGGTACTAGATATTTGAATTTTTCATGAGTGTTGGGCAGTGGCAGCCTTCTAGCTCATGTTGAGTGTGTCTTTTGTTAGTTGTAGAGTTCGAGGTAGGTTTACATGTGCTGTCCAGATTGCACAGAGAACAGGTTCTGGTTTCAGACAGGAAAGTTGTTCTTTACCCCTTAAGATTCCTGATAATTGATCTGCCACAATATCTTATCTGTGGAAATCTGAACTGTAGAGGAAATAAGGATTACCTTTCTGTAATATTTCATTTACTCTGTTGCTTTCACAGAACCATTTTCTTTTGTTTACTTCTAGCATTCTGGACCCTACCTGTAAATTGGGTAAAGAAAGGTGCTTAGAGGGATTACTAGGAATTAAGCTATTTATAGTCTCAAATTTGGGAAATCAAAACCTAACAAAAATGCTCCCATGCTCTGTAAGTAATTGCTTATAAAAGGTTCCTAGCTGTGTAGCTAATCAAATGCCTAAGCCAGGGAGTTGATGTGAACTGAGGAAATTGGGGAAGGTTAGCTACCTTTGGCAAAACAAAGCAAAACCGTTTCTAGCCCCAGAAACCTGAGTAGTGTAGCACCATACCAGTATAAAGGTGTCAGTTTGTTCTGAATGTCTCATTTGGCACAGGTGGGTTTTGTTATCCCTAAGCCGGACCAGGAGGGAGTTGCTGTCATGAGGAGTGATCCTATTTTATCCTCTTTGCAAGCTGCTTGTTTCCACGGTTTCACTTGTGCTAGATCTATCAACTGTGCAATTGCACAGTGGGCTGATTTTTAGCCAGCTAATCCATCAGAAGACCAGCTTGAGTTTGGAGGGTCTTTGTGCCAGATCAGCCATCTGACTCCACTTACCCTCTGAACCATGTTTGCTGTGTCTGAGGAGGAGTGCTCCTTCCACTGGTTATTAGAACCATTAGGTCAAGTTAGCTGTAGCACAGATTTGTGCCCAGGTGACACCAGCACTTGAAAGTGTTTTAGGCGTACAGTTTCATAGTGTTGGGAGATGAATGTTAAGCCTTTATTCATCATCCTTCTTTTTAAAGAAGAAAAATGTTGGTGGTTTGTGTGTGTATGTGGTGTTTTGTTTGTTTTAATTTTTTTTTTTTTTAGTTTTTTTTCATTCACCTCCAAAAAGCCCTCAAGTAAAGTTCTATGTTGGGTAAGAGTTCAGCTAAAATAATCTGCTGCTTCGAGGATGACATGCCTGGCAAACACAGGAAGGAACATCTGTGGTTCTTACGCCCACATCTGTACTAGTAGGGAGACATTTCCAGAGTAGGAAGAAGTGACACTGGAGCTTATTGATTTTTCATTGTGGGGAAAGGGAAACCAGTAATGAATTTAAAATCTGCTTGTTAGCAGTGGTTAGAAAGTAGATTTCTAGTATTGAGAACATTGTCTGTCTGTTTTTATCTCTGGCAACAGCTTTTAGTATGCTTTAACCCCTCAAATGAGGATTGCCACAGAATGTTGAGGCACCTTCTACAATCTCCCTTAAAGTAGCTGAATTCCTGGTTTTCACTGACAGGCTGTGCCCAGATACCTAGTTGACTGAGCTGTAAATGTGCACACTCTAGTGCAACATTCTTTTGCATTCCTCAGGAGATGGCAGCATCTTTAATATTCTTCTGCAGTGTTACAAAAATAAGGAAGCATGAAATTTTGGATGGAGAAGTAATTCTGAAAGACAGGCTGAATAATGAACTTCAGATTTGGTTTTCTCAGAAAGGCATTGCCATCTGCTGCCTTACTGAAGCTCTGTGCTGTCATGACTCCTGGTCTATAAGAGTGTGCTGCCACAGAGATGAGAGCCTGGTAGGAGCCCGTGTTGTGCTTCAGTTCACTGCCTGCCTTGGTGGGGACCCACAAGTGTTAATCACTGGTGCTGCTGCACTGGGTAGCTCACAGCAGCTCTGTGCATTGCTGTCACAAGTCTTAAATGCTAAAGAGATGAGCAGGTAGAATCCACGTGTGCGTTTCTGATGCAGATGTTTCAGTATCTTAAATTACCAGAAACCAATAATTAGATTTCTGAAGCAAAGTTTGTTTTCTTTGGCTTTGTTGTGAGTAGAAGTTGGGTCAATCTGGTGCAGTGTGTTGGTGATCATGTGTTGTAGGTGATGAGCACATTCAGTGCATTTTAGTTGAGGTGTCAAACACAAAGGTGATACTGGTAAGAGGAAAGACTCCCTTTTGTATGGAGACAGAAGAGGAAGGGTAGGCAGGCAGGGAAGTAATTTCTCTGCATCTTTACTAGCAGACTCCTTTGTCATTAGTTTATCCCAAAGTTACAGGCATTATGTCTGTGCTTGCATGTGGTTTTGTATTTTACTGCTTGTCTTGCATGTTGAGTGAGGAAAGCAGAAAATAGATTTATTGACAATAGAGCGTTAGGAAAGAATAGAATGTTTACCCACTTACATTAGTTGTAGCCAGGAGCACTGGAAACTTGTGTGTAAAAAGCAGTTTGCTCATTCCACAGTTGTAGCTTTTTTGTAAAACATCAGTGGTCTTCATAGTCCATGTACAGTTTTCATTTAAAAATACATTTAAGCAACTTAATTTTGAAAAGCTCTTCCAAATGTGAATGGGGCCTTTTTTGTACAGGAGATTTCTAAACAAAGCTTTAGAGATTTTGACTGGCTATCCAGAAGCTCACACAATCTTTTTTGTAAGATTTAAGTTACCTGTTACTGTAGAGATGTCAGACTCATGCTAAACTCTCAATAGTGGGAAAATGCAATCCATTCATATGTAGTTTTAACTTGAATCTTTGTAAGCTGTGCTGGCAAAAAGGTTGTTAAGATGCCCCAAAATTTTGGAGGAGGATTGTGCTATTGGTGTTTAGCTAACTTAAACTGACCCAATTTTTTTAAACTTAGACTAATTCCAGATGTTCGTCACTTGAGCTATATTCCTTTAGCTTCATTAGAAGAATGCTACTAACAAATAAGTGTATTCTGCTCCACGCCTCTGTGTTTAAGGTGATTTGTATTTGATTATAACTAGGCAAAAATGCAGACTTAATATTTTTCATTTTTGAAAAAAAAGTTGTTCTTTCATCTGTTGTATTCAGTTTGATAAGATTAATTTCTGAGGCTAAGAATTCGTTACTTTTATATATTTTATGGATTAGAATTGCATTCTGTCTGTCTTAAGACATTTTTAAATAAAAAAACTTCACTGATTTTCCGTTTTATTTTTAAAATAAGCATTATCCTGAATCCTTAGATCACTGAGTAAGCAAAAAGAATGCTTCAACTATACTAGTGTGCTACCATTCATAATAAAAGAAAGCTTTCCAAACACTGCAGTGCAAACCAAGTTGATAAAAAGCTATTTTAACATAATGCTTTATGCAGTAGCTGGATTGGATAGGAATGATGCAGGCAAAACTGGGGCACTTGCTGATTATGGTTTTTTTTAAATGATGAGATATTTTTAAAATCCTGGAGTCACTGGATAGTCTGGGTAGGAAGAAACCTTAAAGATCATGTAGTTCCACCTCCCCTGCCGTGGGCAGGGACACCTTCCACTAGACCAGGCTGCTCAGAGCTCCAGCCAGCCTTGTAGAATGGGACATCCACAGCTTCTCTGGACGGTGCTCCAGTGCCTCACCCTCGTAGGAAAGAATTTCCTCCTAACATCTAATCTTAAATCTCCCTTGTTAGTTTAAAGCCATTCGCCCTTGTTCTGTCGCTATCTGCCCATGTAGAAAGTCACTCTCCATCATTTTTATAAGTCCCCTTTAGGTACTGGAAGGGGCTCTGAGGTCTCCCTGGAGCCTTCTCTTCTCCAGGCTGAGCAACCCCAGCTCTCTTTATGTCTTTGTAGAAGAGGTGCTCCTGCCCTCGATCATCTTCAAGGCTTTGTAGAAAGCAGGTTTTAAACTTTTTTCTTTAAAAAAAATAAATTTTCATCTATCTATCAATTACAAACCTAGTTATATAACCTCAATATATTTTTTAATTAGGGAAACATGTTCTGAAAGAGGTTAGATTAATTTCCCTAGATTTAGAAAGATGAGTAAAAATAAAACTGAAGTATGATGAGTATTCATGTAATAATTTTAGAAACTTCAGCAAAATTATAACTAGGTTTTTTTGCCTTAAAGAATGTTGCTCTGCAGAGACAAGAACTTGGAGAAAAGAGGTTCTTTCTGTGCAGCATATTTTTTTTTGAGGCTATGGAAGAAGTCTGAAAAGGAGTTGGGTTCCCTGAATCTTAAACCCACCCTTTTAGCTAATCTAGACTGTGCTACTCTTGCCATGTTGTGCTCTGGGAAGTTTTTCTATGTTGGTAGAGCAAATATTTTTCAAACCATTTCATGCACTTAGCTGGACTCTGTGTACAGGACAGTCTTCATAGACAGAGTACTTTGGCAAAAAGTTATTAATGAGCCTTCATTGTTATGGATTGGATCCCAGCCAGCTGCTTAGTGATTAAAGTTTAATTGCATGATGATTAGTTTTCATTAGTAAGTAATTAGCATTTTAACAGCAGTCTTGTGTTGCTAAAGCTATGGACTACCGTAAGGGGCTTGAGCCATGTTGAGGGAGAAGGTCTGCAGCTGGAAATGTGGGCACAGAGCTGTTCAGGGAATATGGGAATGTGAATTCTGATGTTAGTTGGCCTCATCAGCTTGTTCCTACTGCAGCGTTAAGCCAGGAGGAGGGATTGGAGTGGGAAATGAACAGAACAGCCTGGACGTAGAGTACAGAGACTGGCTGTGGATTAGCCTATGTGTAGGGAGTTAGCAAAAATAATCATCTTCCCGAAAGGGCCCTTTGAAGTTTTGAGTTTCTCTCAGTAATGCTGGTTTTCATAGTCTTGTCCCTCTTTGCTATAACTAAAACTCTTTTTTCGGAATTCCTCCTGAATCGATTAAATTCCCATTTTTACTGTGATGGCAGTCCTTGATTGCTTTGTGCCACAGTGGGGTAAATTAGGAGAAAAATGAATGCTGGGCAAGGGCTCAGGCAAGTGAAATGGGTGAGGGTAGAGGGAAGTAGAAGTATAGCGAAAGGTCAAGGCCCCTTTGCTGTTAAAGGTACAAAAGAGCAAAGAGTGTCCCATGTAAACCACTTCTGCTTCAGAGGAATCTGTTGTGAAGGTGAAATACGATGGTAATTTCATCTTGGCTAAATTAGGGTTGTTAGAAGCCATTCTTCTTGTCCACACCTCCCTTCCTGCCAGCAGTAGTGCTCTGTGACTGAACCAAGTTAGGTAGCTGATCTGGCCAAGAAAATTCCTCCCTGCCCCCCTGTTTCCATTTTTATCAAGCTGATTTTTTGGCTGTACTAGCTTTCTTTGTGTCAGTACAAATACAGAGAAATGCGAGGCATAGGAGGGGGCAGCAGGTTGTGCAAGAACAAACTGATGTCTTACAATTATTTGGAAGTGAGATCATGTCTTTGGGTAGAAAGCTTTTCCAGAATGATATTACTAATTCTACAAAGTAGTAAATTCAAAAAAAGGTACAGTTTAAAATTTGTCTAAGATGGTTCTGAAATGCATATGTTTATTACTGATGGCCTGGCTGTGCAACTGATTGTAGCATAAATACACTTAGGTCTTATCTCAACCAGATTGGTGTCTTGTGTCATAAGCTTTCCTTCTGTTTGAGAAAATACTAAAGCTTAATATTAAAAACTGGTTGTGTAGTCTTCATTTACTAGTGATTCCCCCCCTTTTTAATTTGTTATATATTTTCTTTTGATTTGTACGTAGGAGACCAAACTCAGTTGTATGTCTTTTTCTCATGGCTACTCATTTCACAAAATGGTTTGTTGTTACTTTGCACTAGAATGCTGTTAATCGCAGCTTTTCTTGCACCTTCAGCTCCTTTGTTCTTACTGAGAACTCATGCTTGCTAAGTTTCAGAAAGTTATTGATGATTAAAGGCGACTGACCAGCTTCATAAAAGACTTACTGCTAGAGGAGGGGAAGGAGGAAAAGGGTGTCCTGGCATGATTCTCTGAAATGGGGACTTTCTCCAAAGGATTCTGGTGCTCAATGTGAAATTTAAAAGGAAAGTAGAAAAGATGGGTGGGTGTGGGAGGTAAAAGGCAAGTTCATGTACTTGAGTTCAGATTTGAGAGCTGTGAACTTTTCAGATTTTGTGCCTGTGCTGTCAAAAATTAAATGACTTGTCAAAGGCCATGCAGACAATTATTCTGTAAAGTAGGCTTTAAGACCACTTATTTTGTGACCATTAAGACAAATTTGTAGGGCGCTTTGAAAATCGAAAGTACAGTATATGTTTAATTTGTCAGTTGTTCTCAGTTAAATTGGACTATTAGGGAGCTGATGCAAGGTTTCATGTTTCAGTTACATAGATGTAATGGGAAGAAGCTAAATTTCAAGTTTGTTCATCTGTCACTCAGAGTCTGGTCCAAAAAGATAAAAAAATGTTTTTATGAGTTCATTTGCAGTTAACTTTCTCTTTTCTTGTAGAAAGTTAAAATGCAGAAGATACTAACAGCAGTGTACTGGTACCATATGTTTTTTGGGGGAGTAACTCTTCAAGTTAAATTTTATGGTTGACACAATTTGTAACTGATGCTTTCAGGAAAACTGACGTTGTTTTATTTTTTGATGTTCATTTTAGGAAATTATTTAGATTAGAGAAGTCCACTACGTGTGTTATAGGTACCTAAAAGTCTTTACGAGGTTTTAATGCAGTCTTAACCCCTATACTTTAATTATTTCACCTTTGAAGTGTCACATGTTGTCATTGAGGAACGTAAGGATTCTTTAGTGATGCCACATGATACTGTTCTTCTAAGCAGAAACTTTCAGGAGTTATGAGTAGTTACCAATAAATTCAGTTTCCTGGACAAATAGCTTGAAGGGTAGTGCCAGAAGAATTGTCCATTCTGAAGCTGTCTAACAAAAAAGACTGTAGTGGTGACTTACACTTCTGCTTTTGGGCTAGAGCCTTCAGGAGATGGAATAAGAAGTCAGAAGAGGATGTGTTTATGTAAAAGAAAAGAAAAACAAAACAAAAATGACTGTATCCTTCAATTTCTGCCTCTGGTGAAAAAAAGATTGAAATTTCTCTTTGATCTTGCACAATGACTTATTTTTAGCAATTTATGGCTCGTCCCAGTCCTTTTTCTTAGTATAGGTTGATCTAGATTTCTAAAACTTGAAGGTGTGGCTTGCAAATGGATAATGTTATTGCCTTTACCATGGTTCAGCGGTGTTCTGAGCCCAGATGATCTTCATTAGTCCTGTTTCTCTCCCCTCCCTAGTCTCAGATCTAGGGAGAACCACATATAATCCTGAGATGGAGGAAGTTTTTCCCTCAGGAGAACCACATTATGTCTGCCCTTTAAGGAAACTACTGACACTACCTCAGCTGCTTTGTAATACCCAGCTGGAATGCCATCCGGTCTTGGACTGCTGCTATTTTTATTTTCTGCCTCTTCTAAACTGCTGCTAGCTCGTACGATGTTCTCCTGTGTTGTGTCTCTGGCAAGCCTACAGACCCTACGTATTATAGAATAAATTCAGTTTACAATTCTTTAAAAGTACCTATTATTGCAATGGGCAGTATAAGCAGTACATATATCATTATGATTTGTAGGGTTTTTTTCTGATGATTATTGAGTAGTGAAAGAACATATTCGTGTCTAAACCCGTTCAGATTTTTGGCCAGCAAACATTACTTTACATAGAGCACCTCCTCTATATCTGAGAACATTTCATCAGTGTGTGTTAATAATTTGTCTAGTTTTCCTCAACTGTGGTTGATTACTTACTGTTATGGTTCATGAACTTTTTTTTTTAGCACTGATGTTATTTGACAGCTATCACTAAAGAGAGGTGTCCTGACTTGCAGGTATTTCTCCTTCCACAACCACTGCACCTTTACGTCTTCTCTTGGACTCATTTCGCCTGCTGTTGTTGCTTATCTTTGGCTTCTCTTCCTCAGTGGTACCAACAGCCACCAGTGACCTCAGGAATACTGGTGTGCACTGTCCTACTCCTTATGAGAGCTCTGCTGCCAACTACTGCTTCGGCAGCTTTCTGGGGAAGCTGTTGTCTTCTCTCTCTTTAATACTATGGAATAGTATTTTTGTTTGGTACCCTTTTTGTAGAGAGATAAGTTGTTTATTTTCCAGTAAGATGGGCTAAACTGTAATTTTCACATACCTCCTTCTTTCACATTCATCTGCTGACCTCTTCTTATGCCTTGAACATAACTTACTCGTCATTATTTTATCTGCCTTTATCCTGCTGTTTTTTCTTCTTTCAGCTTCAAGGATTTAAGATCTCCCTCCAGTCAGTGCACCCTGACTAATTTTATAATTTCCTAAATGAAGTGCTTCACTTTCAAAACCCTGCACATTTACCTTTGTTTTTCTTCACGCATTTCTTCAAAGCCCTTCTTGTCTGGGATTTGTGCTGAATAATTGGATATACTTAGCCTGCTGCTGTGATGGACTCTGCCCAACACTGCTGGCTCAGTCTCACCATTCCTATTTCATCCCTTTGCATCCACCAATACTTTGTTCTCTATTACCAAAGTCTCTTGCACAGTGGGGCTCTGTTTATGATGAGGGTTTGCACAGATTATTACAAGTAATGGCAAATGGTGTATTTCTGTCCAGTGTTACACATCTTTGAGTCATGGGCAGGGGTGGATGTGCTGCACCCTTTTTCCCATCAAGTTGCGTAGAGATGTAATGTCTTGTCAAAATATTTTCCATTTACAGTTTGCTTTGTTCATAAAGCATTTCCTTATTTTTAAGGAAAAATATTACTATTGAATCCACTGCTCCTAATAACAAAGTGATTGTGTCCTTAACAAGCCAGTCCTTTTTCTTTTCTTTGAGCCTTTTAGTAAATACTAAGCATCATCCCTTTTTTTCTTTGATTAGAGAAACTGGTTCTGTCATGCAATATTGCCTCTTGAAAACAAATTCCTTGAGTTTATTGCATTTTCTTGTTTGTGTCAGGTTTTTCCCTGCTTTTTTGTGTCACTCCAAACATGAATATTCAAAGCTATTGTTTTACAGGGGAGAGATTCTGGTAATTACTTCATCTATCTGAAACCTCTTCCCTTCTGGTGGAGATGTTGCTTTGTTTTAAAGTAACTGCATGCTGTTGTTTTATACTGTACTTGGTAGACCTTGCACTAAATAGAAATTCACCATATTTTTGGGTATTTCCTGTAATTGGTATCCAAGATGGCCGGGAAAGAAATGTAGTACTGCCAGAAAATCCAACTGGAGTAAATGCTCTCTTGCTGACTGTGCTGTTCCCACATCTCTGTGAGTCCTTATCATGTAATCACTGCTTGAAAATTTGAATTTCTTTTTCCTCTTTTAAGTTTACTTTGCTATCTTTCAGACCTTTTTGTAACTAAATTGCACTTATTGTTGCATATTTAATTCCCAAATGAATAGTCAAGATAACAAACTGTATAATTTTTTCTGCTGGACTTGCGTTCTTTACCGAATTCCAATCCCTATACTTATAAGTGGTTTTCTGAAATGCTTCTCTTATTCATGGTGGCTCTTTGTCATCAAAGGAAATAGGATTTATGAATTTCTTGGCTTCTTGGACTTTGGTGGTCTTTGTGTTCTTTTAATATTTCTTTTAAATTATGAAATGGCTGCATAGATGTGTACTTGACCTGCTTAATTGAAATTAAACATGGTTTTTTAGCACCATTTACAATGACTGTTTTTGTTAATTTTGGTAAGTCTGCTTTAGTTACCTGTCAGTTTACTCTTGAAGGATCTAAACCTCTGTTCTGGTTCAGTTACACTTGTTCTTTATTTCATTTGGGGTTTTTTTCTCCTTCCATTGTTTGAGAGGTGGGGAGGTTTCATCCCCCTTCAAGCCTTGCTCAGCTTTTCTCCAGTCTCATACATTCATGCACATTTAAGCCTTTGATCACTCCACCGAGTGAACGAAACAGGCTTGTAAGGAGTAGTGAACATGAATTTATCACTTAGATTGAATTTCAACCCTTTTACATAGTGTTACAACTTAGCTCAACTTTCCAGTTACAGAGGTAAGACTGAAGAGTCTTAAAGACTTAACGGAACAGTAATTTTGGGGGGTCGGTGTTCTTCTTAATAATCACGGAGGGGGGGTTGCTGTACATTGCGGAATTTCACAATCAGATCTCGTGGTCTTCAGAAGAACTGCCATTCCAGACTGGTGCCAAAGTACATTTTGTTGTGGTGTCCTGCCTCCAGCAATGGCCACCTCTTCACCACCTCACGTATTTGGAGATCTGTAGTAAACCAGGCATGTGCAGAATGGTAGTTGCATATCTTCTCCCTCCTTTCAGCAATCACAGCTTTAGAGTCATTGCTTTAGTGTCCCTGTGTTTACCAGGCAGAGCCATACCTCTCCCTGATGAACTTGCCTAAGCTGGTTTTGAACTTGATTATCGTTTTGCCGGTGCAGCATTCTCTGGCAATGACTTTTATACTTCAATTACTAGTTGAGTGAAAAAAAGCAGATTTATTTTACATTTAAACCTGCTCTTCCTTCTTGGAAATGACTAAAACCCATTCCTTTACACACATCATATTTGATTTTGTAGGTCTCAATCACCTTCCAGTAACCTCTTTTCGGAAATACTTAGACGTTTCTCATATGGAAGCTCTTTACGTTCCTAGTTATGCCTGTGGTCTGTCTGTTCTTTTCTTTCCTGATCAGTTGTATTCCTTTATTAATAGGGTAGTCAAAACCACGCACAATGTTGAGATGTCAGGGTACTACAAGAGCAACAGGCATAATGAAGATTTTGGTTTCATTATGGATTTCTTTGCTTCTGTTCTGACTGTCTTTTTTGTTTTTCAGTTGCAGGGACTGCATGATGTTTCTGTCCAGGATGACTGCTAATAGCTTCTTATGAGTAGAAAAGCTATTTTAGAGACTGTCATCATGCGTGTGTAGAGGTGAAAATGTTTTCACCACATACATCATTTTGCACTTAACATTAATTTTCCTCTCCAATGTAGCATACGGTTATCCATGATTGTGAGACCGTTTTGCAGCTTTTTACTATTCGTTTGAGCTCTGACTACCCTGGATAATTTTACAAACTTCACAAGTTTTTGCACCTTATTGTTCATCCCCCCTTTCAAAAGGCTCTATAAGTGCAGTTAAATAGCTTCAGTGTCTGAAGCTTAAAATTATTGCTGCCAAACCATTCCTTGTTAAAACTAAATATTTATTTCTGTTCTTGTTACTTTCTATTTTTCCTTCTAGCTGAGGGAAATAAAATGCTCTGTTCTTAATTTCAAGTGCTTCTGTTGTAGTTTAATCAGTTTTGTATGTATTGAATAGAATTTTCCATTTTAAAGACATTTTCCAGCTCTTAGATTTCTTGTTGTGGTTTTTTTTTTCCTATGCCATCCATTTTGAGCTGCAGCTTTCCTTTGTGCTTCAGCAGCCTGTGCAGCACTGCAGTTCTGACTTTTTACCGTGTTTCCTAATGCAGCTTTATTAGTATGGCATCTTCCAGATCATTCATTTGTCTGTTTGCTGAAATCTTGGAATCTAAATTTCTCTTAGTTTCTTGACTTGGAGATAGCTGCCCAGTTTTACTTCAGGACTATTTTTCTTTGTCATTTACTTGGTTTGCTTGCTACAGGAGTATGTAATCATTGGCAAGAGATACCTTTTTATAATGCAAGTTTACAGGGGTTTTATCTTTTTAATTGTGGGATTCATTTTACTCATACTGTGTGCCTGTTTTTTTGATAACTTAAAATTGTTTGTCAGGAAATGGAAACTAGTAATTCTATATCTTTCAGTACTAGTTGTTATCTCTAGCCCCAGTCACAAAAGCAAATTTTTTCATTAACCAGAATCTGCACATCAGAGTGAAAGTGCTCTTTTCCTCCCGTTTCCTAAAAATATCTGCCCACCCTGCTTTTTTCATCTTAGTCTCTTTTTGCAGCAGTCTTCCAAAATCACTTATTCCTTTCTCCTGTAGCAAGCAGTACAAATATTTTTTTTCGTTTTTTCTTGTAGCTTGTTGGAATAAGTTGTCTTTCTGTATCCCGCTTTCCAGGAAAGAGAATGCGGCTGCCTGCTGCTTCTGTTGCCCTTTCGCCTGGATATTAAATCCGAGCCTCTGCCGAGTCTGCCAACTGTTTAATCAGAAATAGTCAGAAGGCCCTCCTTCCTAATATTGCAGCTGACTCTGAAATCCTCATTATCTTGCATCTGCATTTGTGTGGTGCAATTATACAGAAGCAATTATTTTCCTAAAAGCTTACAATTTTAACAGACGAAGGAGAGAGCATGAAAAATGCATGTAACGTGTAATGCAAAGACTTCTACCTGTATAATTAATGCCACATATATTTCATATTTTCTTGCCTTTTTTTGTTAGTAACCTTCAGTTGTTGCTTGCCATTTTATTCTATTTCTGTATTGTTGACACTGGTATACAAGAAGATTAAAAACAAGGAGATGCCTAAAAAGCAAAGCAAAGGGAAAGGGAAGAAAACAAAGAGCAAAAGACAAACTGATCATTGGAAAAGATGAAGTCAGAGTGAGATCTGAGTGTGGGGCACAGGTGAGGAAACTAAAAGAAGCAACTGATCAGTACGAAAAGACTCTTTGTATTATGGACAGCATCTGTTGTGAATGTTCTTGCTTAAACTGGTTTGGTAATTGTTCAGCAAGAAAGATAGTGGAGGAGTCATCTGAAAACACCTTACATTAGTGTTAGGCAGAAGCAATTACTTTCTGCTTCTAAGCAACTGTTCCTGTGGCTGCCCAGAATATGTTGGAAGGGCTTGTTTGCCACCTCCTGTCCTCCCACCAGCAAACCCATGTCCACTGTAGAATTTCAGTACTCCTAGACAAAGGTGGTTATCTCTGTCAGCACAGCGTCAAAGCAAGGGGGTGTTCTACGTGAGCAGCTTGGGGCAATTCTTCCTACAAGCCAAAGAGCTTGTGCTTGGTTGGGAGGAGAGGGGTAGGTGGCTCAGGACATGTTTGTTGTGACACCTCTGTGGAGTTGGGTACAAATCTGAGAGAGGCAAAAAAAGGTACTTGAAAAACATACTCCTGTTTATTACATGGTGTGGTGTCAGAATTTGGAGTCTGCTCTTTTAGTAATGAATGAATACAAATTGCAAGGGAGGGAAAGCCAACCTTAAAGCAAAAGAAATATAGCTGGTAGATGGTGTAGCATTTTAAATGAATCAGAGCCTTTCTGCTGCTGCTGTGGTAGCTTCCCCCAGCTGTTCACACTTCCAGGTTGGGTGTTACTTCATTTTGGTAGACGGAGAATGATGAGCTGTAGCAAGGAAGAAATGGGCCGCTAATAGCGTGGAGAGGTAGAGACAATGTATCTGGCTATAATACT
This sequence comes from Calyptomena viridis, assembly GCA_013390005.1. Classification (NCBI taxonomy): domain Eukaryota; kingdom Metazoa; phylum Chordata; class Aves; order Passeriformes; family Eurylaimidae; genus Calyptomena; species Calyptomena viridis. The sequence goes on from WEIV01008284.1 coordinate 112,833, forward strand.
ATTGATAATTTAGTTCAAGGGATAGAGTGTCTTTTCTAAATGGCACTTTTCAGTCTCTCCAGCCTATTCTAAGTGAGATGTATGTGCCTTGTGGCCAGAGATGAATTGTGGAGATAGGACCTCTGAATCAATCTTCGCTGTGTGGTCTCTTTTTTCCTTCTTTTTTTTTTT
>WEIV01008284.1:113024-161411 GCA_013390005.1 Calyptomena viridis
TTTTCTTTTTTATTTTAAGCCAGGAGTTGATTAGATGCCTGGCAACGATTACTATCCACTGGTACCTCCCATTGAAAGCACACTCCAAGTACCAGCCTTCAGCTCTTTCAAGCAGGGGAGGTTAAGCAGGCTGCTTACTGAGCAAAAGGAATTTGTCTTCCCATGAGAGCTTGAGTGCTGTTTCCCTGGCTAAGAATGCTATAATTCCTTTACAAGTGACAAGCAGGCTGCTACCATCTGCTGGCGAATGGCTGCAGGATGGTGGAGTTTGGGTGAAAATTTGCTCATGGACCAAAAAGAACGATTAGGGGTCATTGTGCCCAGTTCACACATTTCCTGTATGAAGTTCTGTGATTTTTATTTTTGTTTTAGAATGTTTACTAGTTGTAGTGTACTTATTTTCTTTCTGTTTTGAAATATAAATACATAAGATAAGGGTTCTAACCAATGCTACAGAAAGTACCAGCAGGAACTATGCATCTTTTTACCTTTTAAGGAACAGTGACAGTGTCTTGCAAAAGAAGACTGAGACCATCCAGAATTTTTTTAAGCACTTTGTTCTGCCTTTATGGAGACACCTGGGTGTATTTGGAAACCATGTGGTATTAGATGATGATAGTTTCTTTCGAAGATGAGGTGGTAGACTCTTAAGTTGTTTTAGAACCATAATGCTTTGTAGGGTGTCTGCTTTTTTCAGTCACTCTATGGTGTGTCAAGAAAGAAGAACTCGAAAGAAAAGAGTAGTTATTGTGTATGTGGTTCCCTCAGCTTCCCCCTGAAAGAAGCAGATGGTCGGAGGTCCCAGGAGGTAGAAGAAATGGGGCCATTAGACTGTCAGTGGCTTGTGAAAAGCAGAAGCATCTGCCAGAATGGAGACTTGTTCAGCAGCAGGGGAGCCAGCAGCAGCAGATGATCTCTGCCTTGAGCCATCAGTGCCATAGTAGCCCACTGGGGAGTTGCTGTTGTGGGCGTTGCTGCAGGTAACCTTGGTAAAAATCTCATTGGTCTGCCAGACTGAAAAGGGGAGATACGAAGGCTTGATGCTCATGCTCTGGCATCTTACCTACCCACTTTCACTGTGTAATCACTCCTAACTACAACCAGTTTGAAAGCATTCCATACCCATTCTCAGTTGAAAATTTGTCAAAATGCCTGTCATGTTTCTGCTGCAAGTTTCAGAATAGCAGCATGAACCATGCTAGATGCAGTAAAGAATAAGTTCAAAGAATAAATTAACTTTTGGAAATGTATCAAAAAATAACTTTTGCTAGGGGTCTTGTTTTCAGTAGTACCACACAGCACACTCTTTTAAGACATGCCTTTTTAGTGTTAAGAAATATTTTATACAGCTGCAGTTTAATCTTTGCTGCTGTAGCTCTTAGACTCTTATTGACTGCTCTGTACAGGACACAGTGTTCTGGGGAAGAATGACCTTCTATTGCAACAGTGTGATAGTACTTAAAAGATGAGATAAAGTGGGGAGGACAGAATGCCTCCCCAAATGAATGACAAAACTAGAAATTAATATGTTCATTCAAAAGGAATAGTCAGTTGGGGTTCTGTCCTGTTAGAATAATTAATCTCAGTCAGCCACATCTAAAGGCAAGAATAAAGCATACAGGCAAAGAGCTCTGGTTCAGAATTCCTCAAGCTGCACTTCATGAGGACTTGGCATAGGTGAATCTGGGAGTGTAGCCAGTACATAATATCCTTCTAGAGTTGACTTCATAGCCAAGGAAAGACATTTCTGTAGATGAAACTTGGTTTTACTCCCATGGAGAGTGAATTGCATTGCAGTTTGGCTAGCAGTCTATGTATTTTGGTGTGCATTTCAGTGTTGGTTTAGACTTTTTTTTTTTATCTTTGGAAACTAACATTCATGTTCTGACAGGCAAAAATAAGCTGCTTGCGTGTCTCTTTGTAGGCCTCAGGGACACTTCTCTTACATCATAAATACTGTAACAGTTTGTCACGATACACATTCAGTCCTTAGAAGGTAGGCACGCTTTAGCAGGGAACACTGAAGGTCGGGCTCATGGTCTTTGGCATACCCAAAAAGAAGATATGATTCAAGACTGCAGTTGTAGATGTCACAAGAACTGACATCTCACAAGCTTTTTTGTTAGTTGCATCTGCTTTGATTTGAAGAGGGCCACCTGGTTTATGGCTGGAGCTACTTTTGCTTTCATCTTCATTCAGTCATTTAAATACAAGCTATAGTCATCTCTGCATAGCACAGAAAAGTAGGAAGAGCAATAACTGTCAGATATTCTCAGGGGTTTTTGAAATACTGTAATCAAACCCCTGTTTGCTGTGCAGAGTGAGGAACTGTGCTGTGGCTGTTAGCTTTGGCCACATCTATTCTCCAGATCTCCACTGCAGTGTGTGCTGGTCCGGGGTGTGAAGAAGTGTGATCTAGTGGATGTGGCCACCTTGGCAAATGAGCCTCCCCATATGGTGAAAAGCCCATGCTTTTGTCCAGTGCCAGGTGCACTGCTGGTTGGAGCACATCTGTTCTGTGTGCTCTACAGGTGTAGCTTGCTGACTGCCTTCATAGAGCACATGTAGATACCAGCTTTTCCAATAGGAAAATTGTAGATCGTGCCATCATCTCACTGTGTGCAGTCAGTGACCAAAGGTAACTTCTCACAGCCTGATTTCAAGGTGAATTGTACCACTTATATGAGGTCTTATTATGGTGTTGGCTGTGTTTATCAGAATAAACAAAATTCCTGAGTTTCTTAAGTATGACTCAAAAGTTATTGTAGGTCATCTCTTTTTCTGCCAGTAATTTATTTGCATTTTAATTTTTAAATAGTAGCAGTCTCTTAGCATTTGGTGAATTCTACCAGATGTGCCTGTATCTTTTTAGAAGGGAAAAATGTCAACCTGTCAGAAATGAGTTTTCATCAGAATCTTAGATTAGCAAAAATCACTTACTTTATACATTCAAGAATTAAAATTGCTGTCTGAATGAGGTGCACTATGGGCTTACTTCCTTAGGTCATTCCTCAAGTCATTCAGAATGAAATAAATGAGTGAGAGACTTGCTGCTGCATTCCCATCTCTCTGATATTATGGTTAAATACATCACTGACTTGTTGAGCTAATGGCATTTAACTAATGAAAATTGAATGTGGTCATCAGATGAGTCTGAGCTACTTTGACAATAATTGTATGAGCATCCTTGTAGCACTGCAAGTGCTGCTTTTGGAGATGTGCCATTTCTGTGATGATGAAGTGTTTTCCCATCATGGCATCTTCTCCTGATCCAGATAAACCTTTTTTTATTCTCTGTGAAAAAATGTTCAACTCGGCCTTGGTCTTCTTCAGCTGCTAGTGATAATGAAAATGATGTAACCAAATTACTTCTATGCTAATGCTGTCTTATAAATCATTATTTGTCATTTTAATTCTCTCTTTAAAGCTGCTGTAGATCCAAAAAAGCTCTTTTTCCTCCAACTTTAACACTGATGTCATTGTCAAGTACTGAAACGTGGGCCAGTAAAACAGCCTTGTGAACTGTTTCAAGTTCTTTCTGAATGGCCGAACATTTGGTATCTCTTGCCTGGTTAGCACAACTGAAGAAAAGTTTGTAGTTTAAAAGAGTTTATTACCTATTTCAAAGGCCTTTATTTGTATAGTGTGGAAAGATAGAGTCTAATATTGTGATTAGTCAAAAAACTTTTGCTGGAATGTGGTTGATTCCCAGGAAAATACAGGTATTCAGAAAGATGATTGCAATCTTCATTGCCATTTCTTGGTTTCCTTTTCAGAAATGTTCCCATTGCCAGGAACCAGGAGCCACCTTAGGCTGCTACAACAAAGGCTGCTCCTTCCGATACCATTACCCTTGTGCCATCGATGCAGGTAGGAACAAGTGACATGTGAACTGTATTTCATGTTTATTCAAATCATATGACACTAATTCTGAAGTACTTTACAAATTTATTCCCTCTCAGTTTTTCACCTGCTGCGAAGATAAAGTAATATAAATGGTGAGAAACAGCACTAGATAAACAGTGTACAGGTAATGCACTGGGACAAGGTGGAACTTGTAATGAAAAAGAATCTACCTGAAAGTGCAGAAAAAAGCCTAGTTTGGGGAATGCACCTACAGTGACTGAAATTCTACTGCCGTGTGAGAACTGATCACTCTTGTCTCGCAAAAAATAGAAACCCTTTGGTAAAAGGATGCAAGTTAGCAGAAAGGTCTCCCTCCTAAGAAGCAATTCAGCCAGTCTCTTGAATAGGTCCAATTAGACAAGCTAATGGTTTGGATGGTATTATGTCCAGCTTACAAGCCTGGGCTTGTGACTTGGTGGTTTTGTACCGCAGTGAGAGTTTTTCATGGAGATAAACTTTATTCTTGGGTAAAAAAAAAAATCCCAGCTCAGAATAAATAATTTCTCACTATTCCAGTCCCCTGTAACTCATTTCTGCCATACAAAACCTAGTCTGATAACAAGCAGGTAAAGATTCAAGATTTCAACTCGACTGGCAAATGATTGCAAGGTTCCTATTTGTTATTCTAATTCCAGAGCAGCCCACTTGTTCACCACTCGTTTCATGTATTTGAAGGGGTCTGCTTATTTCTGGATGGCTGTGTTGTACATCTCAGCACGAAATCCCACCCTTTTGGAGATCTGCATTTTATTCTAACAGAAATGCTTTATGAAATTAATATTGCAGAGGAATACTACTAGTACTACAGTGTAGATGGACAATCCTTGACTTTGCATGAAATAAATGTTAAAGATTTATTCAGGTTGCAAAAATCACATACTCAAAAAAAAACAGAAATAAGGGCGTCCATGTAAATGTAATTTTGGTCTCCTATGAATGTATCTTATCAGGTAGTGATCACCTAATTAAAGGCTGATACCTGTTGCCATAAGGCCCTACCAAACCCTGTAGGATGAAAGGGTACTATATGTGAACGTATGTTGTCTTTGCTGATTCTGTGTCATGCTTACTGCATATGATTCCTTCTCAGTTTAGAAAGTAGAAGTGGGAAATTTTCTGTGTTCATCTCTGTCATGCCTGAGAGTTCCATGAACATTGACAAACTTGGGTTTGTACCATGTGTTTGAGACAGAGTTGTTGGTCAAATTCATATGGTGTTTAGTAGCTATTTGTTTCTGTTTTGTGACCTGCACTTTTCAGTATCATGAAAAACCAAAATAAGTTACAGTGAATGTTCCCAATAGTTTGGAGTGCTTCGTTTGAATTCTTGTTTTACTAGATACAGTAAGTAGCATTTTCTGTGCTCTAAATACAGGTATCAAAATTAAGATATGGTCCTTTTCCTTCAGATATACCTTCCTCATTAACTCTACTCCACTTCAGCAAATGTGGTAAGATCTCCAGATGACAAATATACTGAATAATCTTGACTGATTCCCAAGAGCAGTTGTGTGTCATGCCTGGAAAGAGGCAGTGTCGTGTACAAAACCTAGTATATAATCATGCTATTTAGTCCATATAAACAGACAAATTGTATTACATTTATATAATATGTAGAAGTGGGCTGGATTAAATTTGGCTTTTTTTCCCTTTTGTCTTGACTTTTGCAACCTTTGAGATTTTCTTAGAGTAGCTTTTTGTGTTCAAGTTCCAAGGTTGTGCTTACTTCATTTTCTTTCAATTTTGTTACGAGACATCACGTTGTCATGTGGCCATCTGTCAGAGTGCACAATTCCAAGCTGATTTCCCTCCTTTGAGTATTATGGCAGTAGTAAATTGCAAGAGCTGCACGGAGATGGAATACTTGGACTTTGAGTTTCACAAACATGTATAAAAACTAGCAGAGGAGTTGGTAAAACTGGTGAGTCCCTGGTGTCACTCCAGGAGAGTATGATTTAGTGAGAACAAAGACTTCTTTGGAGGGTTTTCTTAATACATTTTCCTTAGTTTCTTCCTCTTTGTCTGTATGTCTGGTATGTTCTCCACTCTAGTAGCTCTTCATACCATTCACAGCTCTTCATAAAGTTCTTATTCCAGTCTCTTTGTAAGACCCAATCCCTCTTACTCCTTTGTGACTTTTCCTTTGTCCAGTTTCTAGTTTGGCTTCTTCCTCTCTGCTCTTACATCACCTTCTCTTCTCCTCTCTTGTTCCTAGCTGTTTTTCCTCTCTGGGCTTTCTTACTCCCATTTGGTTCTCCTAACTTAACTCCTTGTTATACCAAACCCTGTTAATCCTGGTTTGTTCTTGTATATTGTCCTTTATGTTCTCTGTTTCACCTTTCACCTTATCGCAGTTGTTCTTAGTCTCCAGTCTTCTGACTGAATCAGTTCTGATTCAGTCTTAGCCTCCTGCTGGCACTCATCCTTAATTCCTTGCTGCTGGCTTCCAGTAGCACTGGTCTCCTTATCCTGCTAGCCTTCACTCTTTCTGCAGTTTGATTGCCTTTCTCAGTAGTGTTGTCACTTCTGCCTTCTGGACTAGTGCTTCCCATTTTGCAGTTTGAAACGATCACTTCCTTCTTTCAGGTCACTTGAGCCTTAGAAATGTTCCCTGACATCTTCACTGCTTTTGGGTCTGGTGCCAAAGTCAGAGGCCAGAGGCTCATTTACAGGAGAGACCTGCTCGCCCCCAAACAGAAGTATTCTTGGTGGAATTTTTAAAGGACCTAGCTACTAAAATCTAAGAAGCTTCTCCTGAGGATATTCACATGAAAATGCCCATTTCTCCTTTCAGGGAGTTACGTTTGCTGATTTTGTGGTAGGACATAGCTACAATTCAGGTCCAGCTGAAAATCGGGGTTTCTAGTAGAGCTTTAGGTAGAGAAAAATTCCTGGCATGTTTAACATGAGCAGAATAACTTTTTTCCAAGAAAATTGTAAGGAAATCATTGGGCTGCTTTAGCTGAAGTTTTCAACCAAAACAAATAAAAGAGCCCCAGCTTGAAGTAGATTCTCAGCATTCAAAATTTCAGCCTGATGGTGTGACAGTAAAAGACTTTGTTGCAGTTGGTTTTATCTGTGGGTGTATTAATCTGTAGATACTCCTCCGATAATTCTGGAAGAAATAAGCAAGGTATATGGAATAAGACTTGATTTTTATTTATGCCCAAGCAGAAAATGTAGGCTTCCTTGGGAAACAGATCAGTATTATTTTCTTTTTCCTCAGCCTCCTGTCTGCCCATAAACCCTTTTTATTGGTTATGCTGGCATCTTTCATGTAGGGAATCAGATATGGGTATTTCTCTTGAGCTCAGTGGGAGTTTCATTTGCAGTTGACCATCCTGCTTTGAAGGATGGTGCCCCTTGCTTTATTTAGGGTCTGTCACAGATCTGTTCTGAATCTTCGTAAGTTTGTGTTGACACTTACAAGGGCTTTTCAGCCTTTTGGAATATGTAAGGCTGGTTTTGCATCTCAAAACCCACCCCCCAAACCAGAAAACACTTGCTGGAGTGTTTTTTAGGGTATTTTGAGTGATACACACTGGGTGTTTGAGTTCCTGCAGCACCCCTGAAGTGACCATGCCCTAGCTGAGATGAAACATTCGTGTTGTATTCCGAGGCACTTGCACTGTGAGCTGAAGTGTGTTTCTACCCTTAGGTCCCTGTGGGTTAGAAGTTAATCCCGTCACTTACTGTGCCTCATTTGAAAGGCAGCACGTTTTTGGGAAAAGGCTGGAGGATGGAAGATGTCAAAATGGCTCCAGTTCCTTGCATAGTTGAAGGCTGGCCCTGTGGTGCAACCTGGGCTCTGGCTTCTGCTCCAATGGTTGGTTTCCAACCCCACCCTGGTGAGGAGCCAGGCTTTGCACTGCTGTTGCTAATTGACTGCCATGCGAGGCACGTGGCTTCATAAGTTGCCAGTTTCTACATATGGATGCTTTTATATAGCCTAATTCAACCTTTCTTTTAATCTCCTTTCATAGAAAGTAACCTGGCAAAATAGGGTGCAGGAGGACTGAATGTTTCTTATCCATTTGCATAAAATTCAAGATCAGTAGTGCCTGTTAAGTAATTTTTGTATGGAGATGAGTGTGGTTAACATTGTCTGTGTTTGGCTTTCGTCTGTCCAAATTTGTGAAGAGCCTCTGATGTCTCAAGATAACTTAGTCCTAGGGATGTCTCCATGGAAACAGGATCTTTGTTTTCTGAAATTATATATCCTCTCCCTCTGCTTGTTCCTCCCCACCTGGAGTCAGATCCTGATGGTTGCAGCACACTTGTCGTAGGCAGTTCCACTTACAAAAGATTTTTGACTGTAAATTAGGAAAAGACTAACAGCAAAATAAAATGAATTCCCAGAGAATAGAAATCCTGTGTCTTCCCAAGTAACATTAAAGATGAGTAACTGGCAGAACACAGAGAGTGAGACAAAGTATGAACCTTACAGGAGAATAATTGCTTGTATTAAAAATGTTTTAGGTTTTCCCTGACTACTTGATGGAGAAAAATCTGTGCAAACAAGGACAAGTCTCAGTTCTTTTCCATTTCTGCCACAATGAGCTGATCGTTGCTATGTGTCGTCTGACTTCATGGTGAATTGTAATCTATGATATAAAATACTTGGAACTGCTAACTGAAATCCAGGCCAGCTTTGTAATGATGAACAATTTCTGCCTTATTTGCATTCAGTTGATTTTCCACAGTGTGCTGATGAAATTTTTCATAGTTGTCCTTTATAGAAACAGAAAGAATTGCTATTAATTGGATCTGCTATTAGTATTTGCAACAAAAATGCTGATCTTAGTAAGAAGTTGAGCTCCATATACAGATCAGGCGTGAAGTACAAGGTTCCTGGCAGTTCTTCCTGATCCTTGTACAGTCTTCCTTTCTGATGTACTATCTGGAGAGCTGCATTCATTAGCAACGTTGGGTTTCCAAGACAGAAGAAAACTCCATCCTGTTCTAACATACTGTGTATGTTTTTATGATTGCTCTGTATATTTTTGATGATTGCTGTATTATGCAGTGATAATTCATGCTGAAGTCTAAATGTACAATTCCTGCCCTTATAATGAGAAAACATTTTATTTATTTCCTGTGATTTGCTAATGCTGCATTTGAAATTATCTGTGGCAGGATTAAGGTTTTTACTCCGCTTTGCTAAGACCTCTCAAGGAACTTAGCCTACTGCATGCTGTTTCCCTTTGATTCAGGCCAGAGACATTCATGTTGGAACACAGGCATTTCATAGCAGAGGGATGCTCTGCCAAAGCTTGGGTATCTAGAAAGCTTTTCCCTCAAGCTTTAGTTCCAGTCTCCTGCTGTCTGCTAAACTCTTCCAGCAGATTGAAACAGCAGGTAGCACTGGTTATGCTACATACTTAAGAGTGTTTTAAATTAGCACACTTTTATTTACCATTGTGCTCCTTTACTTGCGAGCTGTTGGGATAGCTTGGAGCAGACAGGAGGTCGTGGACACCTTGCTGAATTCGCCCAGTCAGTGTTGGCCTCACTGAGGGGGTCATGGTGCCTGGTCCTCCTCATGTTTGGGCAGGTTGAGAGGTGACCCTGCAGTTCAGGGTGCCCAGGGGAGGCAGCTGAACGCTCTGAGGGGAGTGCTGCTTTTTCCCTTGGCTGAAGTTCTGGAGCTGCTGACTCTCATCCCTTAGAGGCATAGTCTGGGAGGTGGGATGAGAGGAGAAGCAACTCTTAGACTGGCAGTGCTGCTAAAGAAATGCTCTTCAAGTGGCAGTATTGCTTAATTAGTTCCTAAATAAGCAGTTCTGCGTAGGTGCCCCATTTTTCACAATAGGTTTAAATCTTTAATTAAACTATTTCTTAGACCACAGAAGCTTCACATACGTGAGTCGTGGAGGCAGATCCAAGAGCAGCATGAGACCTGACTACCAGACACAGTACCTTAGTGTAAACTGATCACCAGGATTTGGGATTGGAAATAAACTATATACAGTTTCTTTGTATACAGTTGCCTGCCCTGGCATTGGCAGGGCCTTGGGGTAAGGATGAAAAGCAGTGATTTTGCAGTGAAAAGCAAGGATCATCTGTTCAGATTGGTTGAATGTGTCCATATTCCTTGTGCTGAAACAAGGAAGGCTTGAAGAGCTGAAGGGGATTGGGACACAGGATTTGCAGACTTGCTGCATACAGAGCATAGGGAAAACCAGAGGCGTTTGGTAATCCAGGCAACATTGTCACTTGATATGTTGAGTAATTTTGTTTGCTGAAACTTTGGGGGGAGTGGAAGGGATGAACCTTCTAATAACATAGTATTCTTCTAAGAGATCTTTAGATGAAAAACGTATACCTGTGAGGCAAGATTAACACATGTGATGTATTATGTAAGTTGATTTCCATTAAAAAAGTAATAAATTGTTGTCTTCTCCTCCTTTAGATTGTTTACTAAACGAAGAGAATTTCTCAGTGAGGTGCCCCAAGCACAAGGTAAGAATCCCCTCCTGGATTAGACCTGTTTTTTTGCTGCCCTCCTCTGGTTTCTAAACAGTGATTTGGATTAGTAATTTGATATCTGGATAACATCTGCAGTCAGAGATGCTTCTAGTGTAATTCTTCTATGATGTGTGCTTGTGGTATATGTTTGCTGGGGGCAAACATCAACTCAAGAAGAATACAGAGTTTATGAAGATAAAATCTTTGTCCCATCTGTTCAGTTGTTTTTTAGATCCTTGATGACTCTTTAGAAAGCCCAGCTTCATTTCCTGGATTCTGTGGTAGAATCAGTACATTGCTCGCTGCTCCTGTTTGAGTGCTGCATTGAACTGTCTGTGGTTTTTCTTGAATTTACTGAAGATGCAAGGAGGAAGAAAAATAGCTTATGGAAGAGTTCTGATTTTTGGAAACACCTTTTTCTAGTTTAGTACAGTAACTAGACTGAGTCCTACCACTCAACCTTCAGTGTATCTGTTGAGTTGTTCTGTGGATCTTTGACTCTTCAGAAGACCTGTATGCTGCTTCTGCCCAGATTTTGGGTATCCTTAACTAAATGTCCCTGGAGCCTGCAAACACAGTGGTGCTAAGAGCTGTCTGTATGGAAAGGGGAGACAAGGTAGACAGTACATACTCTCTTGTATCATAAGTAGTGGGATACAATGCTGGGAATACCCCTCCCAGCCTCTAAGGGAGTATTGTCTCTGGGAGGCTGTGAATACCAGTATTCCAGTTTTAAATGCTCAGAAGTATCCAGAAAAACACCTGTTCTTGTGGCTAGTTGGAATTGTGCAAGAGGTGTGGATGGCTTGTGCTGGAAAGTAAATGAAAAAGGGAAGAATTGCATTGCTTTCTATCAGGGTTAGTCTCCATTTAGTTCTCATCTGCAGATCTCTTTTCTGCCTAGAACTAGACTGACATCTGGTGGTCTTTTGTCTTCACAGATTATCCTTAATCTGTCTTTTGTAAACATGCAAGAATTAGTCTCGTGTTCCTTTCTGGATGTTCTACCACAAAATTATGTATTTATACACATGTATTTAAAATGTACTGGAATATTCAGTGCACATTCAGGCTGTTATACAAAATTGGCCTATTCTTCATCACGTAGAAGAAAATAAATTATTCTACAAAACTGTGGAATAATGTTGACAATGTACAGCAAGCTTAAATTGATGCATTAATGCTGCAAGAACCTGCAGATCTTGCCAAACAAAAATGGGAAGGATGAGCTCCCCTTACTGTGGAACTACCTAAGTGCCACCCTCTGTCCTTTGGATACTTGGCTAAAGATAATCGGAGGGTGTCCTGGTTTCTGCTGGGATAGTTATTTTTTTTCCTGGTACTTGGTTGTCAGCTGAGGTTTAAACCTTGACAGAAGGTTATGTTTTTTAAGGCTTTTTTTTATTTTTACCGCCCATTGCCTGAAGTGTTACAGGGAAACACTGCTGCTGTGTGTTAGCACTTGCAGTGATGGTGTTCAAACCACGAAAGGAGATAACTGTTGCAGCTTCAGACAAAGAATCCAGCCTCCCAGAGAAGATTCTGAGAAGGTACATGGATTTCTAAAGCAATCTTGGGGGGTGAGGGGGGAAAAACTACCAGTGACTTCATAAAGGTACTTCACGAGGCAATAAAATTTTGAATTCTCTTCAGAACTGTCCCACTGCAGCTCATTTTCCTCGTTGCGTCGAAAACAGAAATTCAACACCAGCAGCCTTTCTTTTCACTGAAGTTTGTTGGCTATTGCTTAGTAAAGACACAAATAATTTGTTTGAAGTCAAGCAGAGTTTTCTTTGTTTGTCTATGACTCTGCCCTCACTGCGTGTTTCACTAATCATTACTAGTTTGTTCCAAATCCTTCTGCAGGACAGAATATAGGATCATTCTACTCTTTCCATTGTAGTGGCTGGAAAGGCAATAGTGGCAAGGCAGGAACAGCAATGTTGAAAGCCATTGCTCTAGAATGAATGACTGGAGAACAAATTGCATCAGTTTTTTTGCATGATATCAACATGAGCAATTGAGAGGAAGGAAGACTTTAAGACCATTGAAAGCAATGCTTTTAGGTAACACCAATTTAGCATTATTAGCTAATTAGTAACTGTCTTAATACCTCACTCTTCTGTAGTTAATGGGTGGAAGAAGTAACTTTATAAATCTGCTAGCACTAAGTCCCCCAGTACTGTGCCTCTTGCCCTTTTGCAGTCCATGCCTCACATTGGTAAATACACTTGATCATAATGGGCAGATCCCGGAGAGCAAAGGTGCTTCTTGCCTCATTAACTGCGCTTGACACTTCAGGCATAAGCAAGCTAAGTCCAGAGGGACTGGTCCTGCCTTTCCCTGTGCTCCCTAGTGAGCTTTCCTATTTCCTTCTGTCAGCATTGATGCTTCAGCCATCCATGTCCTGAATGTGCTACTTATGCAAAATATCAGCTTTTATCACAGGGAAAACGCTGTCTGAAAACTAATCATCTTTTGAAGGGTTAGCTTCCTCTCTCAAATCCACCTGACTGTGCGTCTGCATCACAGCAAGTGTGGTTGCAGCAGGCTGAGTTGGCTATAAAAAGGGAATGGGAGACTTCACCTTTTGCTGGCTCTGCAGTCTTAGGATGTCTTAAGCCATCTCTGGGGCAATTTTTAAGTGATGCTTCTCAGCTTGTTCTACCTTTTTGTGTTAAATTCTACATTTCTTAAAATTAACCAGGCTTTCGTACCTCGAACTCTTTACTTTTGCGGAATTGCCTGCTTTTGTCTCGGGGAAAACTCTGTCTGAAAAATCTATGTCTGGTTCCGATACTGACTTCTCTTTCTCTCTCTCACTTTCTGTATGTTCGCTTTCCCTACCCTTGTCTTCCGTTTCTCCCTCATTTTCTTTTTCCTCCTCTGTTTGGCTTGCTGGTTCGTCAGCCCCTCCTTCCTTGCTCTCTTCCCTCCTTGCAGAACAAGATGGTGAAAGGCAGCCTCAGCACAGAGCAGTCGGAGCGGGGGTGAGGGGGGAAGTGTACTCCTGGGAATGGAAATAAAAGCAAGCACAGGTGAGTTGGGGAGAGTTTCCAGTTTCCACCTGCTGCCTTCTGTGGCTCCGTGCAGTGCCTTCTCCATTTCTGTGAGAAATCAAGGTGCTTTCGTTTACATTCAGGAAATTTATAATATTATTTTTTTTCCCTATTCTGTTCAGGGCTGTGACTTTACTTTTTTGTATTTCTGCAGCAGTTTCTCTGTTAAGTGGTGAAAGGCAAAACTTGTTAGCTGTTGAAACAGCTTGATTACTCTCTCAGCTAAACCTATGGCAGAAATCTCCTTTTGTGTCATGTCTATAAGTATCCGAAGGGTTTTTTCTGTATCTCAGAGAAGTTAATAGTAAGCTTCTGTATAAATAAGTAAATTCCTCAAAGTATCTTAAATTCTGTATGTAAAGAATAATTATATTGATGAGTTTAGGATTATTGTGATCTAGGACTCCCTTGTTTTCTGGAAGCATAGACAAAGTGATAAGTAAATCAGTCTTAGCAGGAGCCCATTGCATTTCTTTTAGCCCATCGTTTTGTTCTGTTTTGCAAACAGATATGGGTTGTAGAAGGCAGAACTATGGTTCAAGTGGAATAAGTGGCCACAATTTTGTAACTTTGTAATGCACCCCAAGTCCCCCCACTGCCCTTCCTTCCTGCCTCCTCCTTTGTCTAGTCCCAGTGTTCATGCAGCCACCTGTGAACTTGGTGGGGAATTCGATTGGTCTGAAATTGCTTTTTGTCATGTTAGTATCTGAGCTGAGTCATTTTCCTAACCTGGTTCACTGTATGGCTGGAAAAACACACTGGCACAAGGAGGGAGTAGCACTGAGGTGGGAGTGAGCACCCAGGGAACGGGATGAGGTTGGGATTTCTTATTTCGTATGCAATGGCAAGTGCATTGCTCTTCAAAGGCAACGGGGTGGATTAAAATGAAGTAAGTGTTTGGTTTCAGATTCTTGTTTGTTGGCACCCTTTCCATGAAACTGCAGCCCAAGAAGGTCTCTTGCCTTCATTTCACTGCTCAGTTGCATTTCTTATTCAAGCTTCTTGTTTCTGTCTTTCATGCAATCGTGCAGGCGAAGTTGCTCTTTCATGTCACTTCCTGGAGCTGACAATGATAATCCCTTTTCCTCACTGACATTGCTTTACTTCCCAGGCACCTCCCATACCTTAAAATATTTCCTGTTTTTTGAGTTACATAATTGTGAAATACTTTTGATGGTGTTTTCTGTGAAGGATGAGAGATGAATTGGAAAAATCTGGGGTTTAGTGCAGTAGCAGCAGACAGGTAGTGTTTCATATAAACACTTTGTAGACTGACTGCTGACTTGGTTTAGCTCTGCTGTGTTCTGTGATTTTTCAATTTTAACAGCATTCTTTCTTGGCTTCCGAGTGTTGTTTTAACAGTTACCATGCAAACAGTATTTAACAGTATTCAGTGTTTAAGTAGCTTTTTCCTTCCACAGTAAAGGTCATTGGGATTCCTTTAAGCTTTTCTCTTTTCCTTAAAGTGTAACAGGACATTAAAACATTAAAACAGGATGGTAGTCTCACAGACAAGGTTCCTGTTACAACTGTTTAACACTAGGGAAGTCTTCTTGGTGAGGATTTTTGGGCCATTCCTTTAAGGCACTGGCGAACATTACTGTGTCCCAGAGACCTTTACATGGCTTTGTTTCCTGCATTATTTTCCAGTGCTAACTCTTTTTTTTTTATATATCATAGGAATGTATTGGCTTAAGACCTTGCAGGCTGTGGAATCTCTGCACTGTGTTCACTGTGTGTTCTAGACGTCTCTTTAAGGCATCATATTTTTCCAGATCCGCTTTTGCCTCAAGTAGTTCTTATCTGAATCTCCTATTACACCACCCCCTTTTGATGTTCAGAGTGTTGTAGAAATTAAGTTCTCCAACCTGATCTTGCATTTCAAAATATAAAAACCATGCAAATCTAAAAGATCCAAATATTAAAAAAAAAAAGATGAAACACCCCCCCCTCTGTTCTAGTACTGTGGTAATTAAAGAACTTCAGGGCAATTCTGTAGCCATCAAGGTAGTACCAGAGCTGCCCTTCTACTGGCCTTAGTGTAAGATAGAATGGGCACTCAGTTGAGATTACTGGGCTGGTTTAGTCCTGGTTCACTCCTGAGCCCAGCAAGTTAAAAATCCTGCATGTTGGATAACATCCAGGCAAGTCAATGTATTCTGTCTCTGTTGCTTGATTCTGCCTGAGCCAGTTGCCTCTAGAACATTTGGATCAAATCCAGATCTGGAGAGTGACTGTGAGAGCAAGTCTGGTGCTCTGGATCTTGTCCAGGAACGAGGGAGGACTCTCTCTCTCTCTCTCTCACTCTCTGTGTTGAGCCTCTTTCTTCCCTGAGCCAGTGCCTAATGCTCTGGATGAATTCCAGGCATGGGCAAGCTGCAGTTGTACAGGAGCCAGAGACAGCAACACGGCCTTGACACTCCTTCAGCAGGGGCTTGCAGTTGCACAGTACTGAACAGCCCGGAGGTCAGCGGCCTGAACTCTGTAGGAACCTCCTCCTTTCCTCTTCAGCTGTAGCTCCATGGCTTTACCCCCTGGTTTTTGTACATCCTTGCCTGACTCTTTATTCACTCTCAGCCTGGCACCCCTGGGTGGGGGATATTTGCAGCCAAGAGTTAGGCTTGCTGGGATGTAATGTAATTGATGTGCTGGTGATCAGAGCAGCATTGACTTCTGTATCACACTTAGTTAGGGTTCCTGGAGTTTAATTGCCAGCTATGAACGAACGTGGGTGTTACTTCGTTCCCAGGCACACCTCTAATTCTGTTAACTGCTTACCATATGTATCACTTATGTTGCAAGTTTTTTTTCCTTTTCCCAAGCTCACTGGCTTGGTGGGAAGGGATTTATCAAAGCCATATCAAAGTAAATAAATAACCTTAATAAAATTGGTGGGGGAAGGGAAGAAAGGAATATATTACTTCAAGCTTTGCTTTCTCTCTGTGTAGATTAAGAATGACAACCATAGCTTAGAGAAATGAAATTTTAACTTTGTAGTTTCTCTTCTGAACTGAGCCTCAACCAACCTAACAAACTCCTGAAGTTCATTTTCTCGCCTCAGAGAATTCGTGGACAGGGAGAACATGTGCCAAGCACTTGGACATTTCCACATTTGTCTTGAAAGACATCACAAGCTTAGTCCTTCCATGAACTGTCACCACCACTCTAATATGACAATTAGAATAAAAAAGCAACATAAAGAAATGCTATGTGCCCTCCAATTAGTCAAACCACAGTTTACCTTTTGCTGGTGAAATGTAGCTGTTTCCCAAATCTGGTTGTTGTGGCCGGACTCCTGTAATTTTGATACTCGTTTCACTACCTGGTACCTATTCACGGGAAACCACTGTTGGATGGTAGTGGGATGGCCTGTGTATGAAAACACTTGGGTGCAGTCCCTGAGGGGCAGCGTGGCAGCCCAGAAGCTGTGATCACACTGGAACACTTGGCCTCTCTGTTCCTGGTCTCATAGTCAGCGTGAGGAGTGAACACGAGGTGAGCTCCGTGTGGCCGCTGACGGTGGCGGTTCTGTCAGAGCCCTGTGCCGTTGTTGTGGCACAGATCATCCTGCCATCCTGGACCTGCTCCATCGCTGGGCTCATTTAATTTTTTGCTGGTTGTTAAACTAGTGCTTTCTATTACGTGGATTTGCTTTTATGAACTCGTCACCATTGTGCTTCCATTAATTTCCAGTCCACAAAACTAAAGAGCTCTTGGTGTTACTGCTGTGGTAGGCTGCTGAGTGGGTTTTTCCAAACCCTGAGGGGCCTGTTGGCAGACAAGAGGGAAGGAACCATTCCAATATTATTTTCAATTTGTTTTTCAGGTTAGGCTGTTGAGATAAAAAGCAGTGGACATTCGTGACTGAATGGAATCTCTCCCACTGTGCAGCCATGCCCCCTCTCGACGTGCCTGCCAATGCCAGCACTTCCTTCATAAATTCTTACATCACACTCAAGACTGATGACACCACAGAATCTGACCAAGGAGTCTGAACCAGCTGTTTCCATGGACACAATCTCCATAGTGACAGTGGGAAGGGGAGGGGGAAAAGGAAACAGGTGGGGGGAATTAAAGAGGGAGGGATAAATATATATATATATAAAGATCTATTTTTTAGTCTTGAAAGACTTTGTTTTAAATGAAAGGTGCGCTATATCCCTTTTGATGCTCTTGAGTAAAATTGAGAAAACCCCATATAAATTAAAAAAGAAACTTATAGCTAAAGTAAATATTAAATCCAAAATTAAAGCAAGGCTCATTGAGCCTAAGGTTTTGTGGGAAAGAATAGCAGAACTGGGAGCACTCCAAACAGGAGTTGTCTCTGTTCCTCTTGCTTGCTTTCTTACAACATCCAGTAAAGTTCCATTTTAAAAGGCAAATAAAATACCAATAAACTGTTTGCAGGATATGAGAGGAAGGCTTGGATGATTCAGGTGATGGGGTGTCAGTGCTTGGGTCTGAGGGGTAGGGAGATTTTAATTTTTGAGAAACACTATTGACAGTGTAAGCTTGAAAAACATCTGAAGACAGTTGGGTCATGAGACTCATGAAGTAAGAGGCTGCTGCTTGTTAGATCCCATTCACCTCGTTTGTGTGGGAACAGCAGTCCCATACAGGGAAAGGGAGTATCTCTCCTTTGCGGCAACAAAGTGCACCCCCAAATCATTCCAAGAGGCTGCCTTCAGTTTGGAAGGCAAATAGGAGGAAGTCCTGGTTCACTTGCCAGATTGGGCAATGAAAGGAAGTCTGAATGTTGGTGGAGTCAATGTATCTTCAAACTGATTGGAGAAAATCCACTTGGCCCTTTATTTTATGTTTTTGCTTTTCCTAAGGAAGGAAGAGGGAATGTCAGTGTAACAGCCTACACTATATGGTTATTTGGGATGGGGTGTTTTTTTGTAAATTATGTAATTTTAAAACATTTGGGTTTAAGGAACAACAACAACAACAAAAAAGATGGTAATTTTTTCTTGTTAAGGCCTTAAGAAAGGGGTTAGTGCATCTTTCAGGGGTCACTCTGCCATGGGAATAAAAATAGCTGTTTCACAAACAGTTTTATATAAAAAAAGCTTAAAAAAACCAAAAAAAACTAATAAACTTCATTTTAACCTTGTCTCCTTTTGTTTTGTGCGAACTTGATTTGTTTAAAAGGACAGAGAGAGACAGTTCTATCTGCTGCTTTTCAGTTTCTTTGCCTTCATCAGTTCTGCCTTCAGTGATGACCTTCTGAAGTGGCCCAGCGAGAGGAAGACCACAAAGGCTTTGGAAAATGAAAGCTTAGGATTTGTTTGATGTTCAGAGATATCGAGCCAATGACTGGATGCATTTTCTGTTCCTGTGAGTTGGTGGTGTTTCACCAGGTCACTGACTTCTTTCACTCACAGGATGGTAGCATATCCTAGTGATATCAAACAGCGTGGTGTTTACTGGGAAGTCACTAGAGATAGGGATCTAACCAGCATGACATGGATAAAGAAATGGGGTTGATATTGTGGGGAGGGAAGAACTATTTTAAGAGTTATGTGCTGGATGCTTGCTCAACTACTCACATTTTGGAGTGTTCAGCACATAAAAATAAAATCTATGATAGCTCATATTAAGATATCTATTTTAACTCTATTTTTAAAAGATCAATTTAAAGATTTGGGAGATAATTTGGCAGTTATTTATTTCTAGAAGTTGCTACTCTCACTCAAAAGTATTTGGAAAGAAAGGCAGTCTTCTGCTTACTCCTTTCCCAGTAGCAGCTACTGAAGTTAGTATGTCCTTTACATTAAGAAATAGACCTGTTGTGATAAATGTCACTAATGTGTCCTGAATTGGTGCTGAAAATATTTAACTGCTGGTGTAGTCAGAAAAAAATCATTTTTAGCATAGTTAATGTGATTGAGTAAATGACTTCTTTCCAACTGAATAAAAATTGTTTTTTTTTTTCATAGTGTCTGTTCTATTCTACCTGTACTTAAAAAAAAAAAAAATACACTGTTATGGCATTGATTTCTGTCGGTGAAGAGTCAAGTCTGTAGCACTGTGACAGTGGACCAGCACATGCTGCAGCTGCTGAGTTTGACACTCTTGGCTCTTCAGGGTGGTGTCACGCACCGGAGGGAGAAGGTGTTTGAGTAGCTGGGAGGAAGCCTTGGAGGTTTTCCATGTGGGAGCTTGTAGCAATTGTGGACATCCAGTATTTCCTCATGCACCATGGTTGGAAGGTAGTGGGAGTTGTGTAGAGCAAATAAAGACGTGGTACCAGAGCTGACTCCATGGGAAGTGTTCCTCAGTGGGGGGTGTTTAAAACCCTTCAGCTCAGCTGTGGCTTAGCCCCCCCCAGCCCTGTGGTCAGAGCTGACTGAGGGGGTGCTCTCTAGCAGAGAGGGGTTGTGCATGTTGGTCACCTTTGTTGGCCAACTCTGTGCAGAAACCAGAGCTACCACAATTCTAAAACTGAGCCAGGAGGAATTTAATGTGTAATGTCTTCTTGGGAGAATCTGGAAATTATTCTGAACAGTGATAAAGTCCAGTTGGAAATAAAAATTTCTTCTGGCTGAGATAAAGTGCTGAGTGGATTCTGAAAGCAGCTGTTGTACAAAACATTCATGTGCTCCATCCTGCAAAAGCAATTAACATCTCTATATCATGGATACCCCCAACTTGAAAAAAAGAAAAGGTTTGGAAATGTTGGTTAATTTAGATTTTATGGAATAGAAATGACTTGCAGCAGAGTGTTAAAGATTGTGTATAAACAAAAATGAGTGGCCTGCTAGCAACTTGGGAAATACCTGTTTGGATGAGGAATGAACTCATGAAAGTTTGGATAAGGCAGCTCATTTTCAAAGTTTTTCTCCATGCTGTCTCACTCCCATTGGGATCTCTTGGAAGCAGAAACACACCAGTACGTTGGCAATTGTATGTGATGGTTTTGCAGCATTTCCAAAGTGCTTGGTTGTCATTTAAAAAGGAATCTCCAACACCTAACCAGAGCAAGTCACCACTGCTGAACAGGGTTGGACAAAAAGATCATTTTGCCATAAACGATGTGCAGTGGATTCATCATGCAAAGGATGTTGATACAAGGATAAAAGGATGACTCCTGCAGGACCTGCTGGAGGCCCTGGAATATGTACAGCAAGTGCGTCTCTACCAGGAGCTGCTGATGGATACATTCGTCATGGATTTTTAGTTGGATGTGAAATCCACACTTGGAAATCCAAGGCATGGACTACTGTGGATTGTGCAGCGCAGGAGAAAGCAGTCTGAGCTGCCCCTGCAGAGGGCGGTGACCCTCCTCGCTAACCTGTTCCACATAGGTGTGGATTTTACCTGGGGCTGTGACATTCTTGAACCTTCTGAGTTGCTCAGAACAAGGCAAAGTGATGATGTGTAATGGTATTGAAATAAAAAGTGTTCAGGGGTTCAGGTCAGAGCATCTGCTGGAGAATGTTACACGTCCAGTTCATGGAGTCCAGCTAATGCCAAGATAAATACGTTTTCAGTGGGACATGCATTTAAACAAATAGTTTGTTGAGATGTGGGCAATTAAATGACAGCTCTGGTACTTTTGACTGTTTAATGTGCAATATGAACTGAAATGTACTTAAGGTTGGTTGTGAGGAAAAACAATACCTTGACCTGGTATATTTACCATTTACAGGGGGAATATTTTGAGGCTGAGTTGGATGTAAATTTTCTAAATTATGCCTGGATATGGTAGAAATACTTGGTAGAGGGACACAGTACGGGCTTGTCTGATTAGATCCCTGACTTACCAGGATGAGTGGAGGAAGCAGTTCTCTATCTAAAAATGTAGAAAATTGAGTGCAAATACCAGACCTTTGTAAGTGGAAGAGGATATCTGGATGGTTCAGAATAAATCATCATTGCTCTGGATGGGTTTTTTTTTAAGTGATAAAAGAGCAGAAAGAGTGCAGGTAATCCAGGTTGTTATAGATCTCGAAACCATATGATAAGAGATGGCTCTACTAACCTCCTATGAGATGCTGAAAGTGAAGTCCCAATCTTAGTTTTGGGTTAGAAATCCCTGTTGTGAAACAGGATGAAATTCTAAATTCTGTGCTTAGGCTTGGGTTTGGTTTTTTGTTCATTTGGGGTATTTTTTAAGATAGAGCTTCTGCAGCATATTGTGAGTCAGAGAATTTAGTAAATAAAGGTAAAGGGCAAAAGTAATTATTGGAAAATTGTGGGAGACCAGTAACACTCCAGTATTTCTCTCTGGCATTGCTGGATGCCAGAGAGAGCTTGGCTAATGCACATCACTGAAAAGTCAGCTCCATATGGATACCCTGCACCGTCAGCTCCCAAACTGACCTGTGCTCTTTCAGCTAGGAATTATGTAAAGCTTTGAAGGAGAGAATGAGGTTTTCCTTAGAGCACAAAGGTCATGGAAATAGTTGCTGTCATTGTCTCTAAATGTGTGTGTTTAATATTTTGCTCTGTCTGTACTTTTAGTGGGATCCAAAAGGTTTGCTCTGTCATCCAGCTGGTAAGTGACGAGGGTGCTGCTTACAGAATTTTTTTGTAGGATTTAATTTTTTAAGTGGGACCCATATCCCAGTTACTGCTTCTGTGGAATGGAGCCTGAATTAGAAGGAAAGCATTGTTTGTTGGTTGGTTTCTTTCATGGGGCTGTATTGAGAGCTGAGATTGCTTCTCTTTCCTCCTTGTCCTCTAGAGGTTTCTTGTAATTTATTGCTTAACTCAGTTTTAGCACTGTGGCTTCAAGGTTTTGACCTTACCTGGCCAGCTTTAGAAATGCTAATACTCCTTAGCAGCCCTAGATAGACTTGCCTCCCATCCAAATAATTTGAAAAAGAAAAATAGTGTTCTAGCTCATAGCCAACCTCCTGTGAAGGAAATGTCCCTCTCTAGCCGAGGATCAGGATTCAGGCTGATGTGGACTCCTCGGTGTGAGGAAACTTGCTTTCACATGCTGCTGAACGTGAGCATGGCCAGGCCATCTGCAAATACCCCCTGCACTGGGCTCGTAGCTACACGTCCTGACAGGCAAACCTGGAGTTTGCAGTGTGTTTGGAGGTCAGCGCTCCCTGGCTTTGAGGGGTATCATGAGTTTCCTGAGTTTTATTGAAATTGGTTATTTTCAGCGCCACATCTTTTAGTGGGGAACAGCAAAGAATGGCAGAGAAATTGTCAGGGAGGCGTTTACAGTAAAGATAAATATGGCTTTGTAAGGATAAGTCAAAGATAAATGTGTTTGTAAGGATAAGTCTGCATTGTACAGTGAGAGTCCTCTGAGCTGAAGCCAGTTTATCAAAGAGATGTTACCACGTTTCATGGTTTTATTAAAAAATAGAAGTCTGTACATTTTACATTTTTTACAGCATTTGTATTAGGAAAATGTAATTGGACTTGCTCCTGAGTTCCTGCACACCTGAGCTGGGTTGCCCTCAGAAGAGAAATGGATTCTTATAAATCGTAGATTATTTTGAGGATGTTACTTTGGGGATTGTTGGAATTACCATGAGTAGATACTTGACCTGTACTATGGGGCATAACGATATCTACTTCTCACACACTTTTTCATCACCTGGAGTCAAAGTACCTGACAAATAAGACACATCTCATGGTTCCCATTTGTAGTTGGAAGAAGTACAGAAAAACAGATAAATTATTGTTCAGTTTTGTACTGTGAAATTAAGAATTGGCAGGTGGAAATGGATCTCAAAGAGGCAGGAAAGCACTGCGTGTATAAGCAGAGACTGATAAAATGTAATGCTTCTGTTTTTTGCAATATCCTTGCTGCTTGGAAACCTGAGAAGAGGAGGTCCCTGTATAAAGTGAGTGTTGCAGTCTGTCTGTTCACCTGGTGTCCTGCTGTGGCTAAAACTTCTGAGGAGGAATTGTTACCTGTATGGATGATAGATGGCAAAACCCCAAGTGCCTGTTTGGGAACAAAACCAAAGAGCTGCTCTCTGCAAGGACGTAAGCAAAGTTTCCGTAATACTGCTGATGAAGACTTTCCCAGCAACCAAAACCAGAGGCCATCCAGAATGGCCCAATTTTGTAGTCTGAGCAGATCTCCAGAGTCGTGTTTGGGTCTCCTCCAAGTAGGAAACGCTCTTGGCTTCACAGGACGGGAAAATTTACCAGGAGAAATTTCCAGAGCTGTGAAACGGAAGTGGGCATTTGCAGCCTTAAAGAGGGCATTGGTGGGTGCAGTCCCCATGGCCCACTCCAGCTGCACCACTCATTTTTATTAAAAACAACAGCGGCCTGTTGCCATGGGAACACAAAAGACTTGGAAAAGATGCTGTTACAGTAGAAGTGTAAACATTCCTTATGACAACTGTGAAAGATGACTTAGCAAAGATTGGGTTTGTGGTCTGTTGCTTCAGAAGGAAAGAAAGAAGGTGCATCTTTTGGGCTGCACAGAATTATTGCAGTCTAGAAGATGAACAGATCAGAAGATGTACAAACTGGAAGGAGAAGCACTAATTCCAATCCCTAATAATTGGCTGCAGTGACTGTAGACTGCCAGTAAGTGGGACAGATTCTGCTTTGGAGCATGGCCCACTGGCCTCCAACACTGCCCACCACCCACACTTGATGGATGAGCACTGATGGAGTGCTCACCACCCTGAGCTGAGCACTGCAGCTTTATGGTCCAAAGTTCCTCTTGAAAATACGGAGAGGTGAGAAAACCTTTCACAAGTGGCCTAATCATGTGAAAGAGCCATGGAGAAATAACAAGTCAGTGAAAGTCAAGGAAAGTTTGTTCTTGAGGCTCCTTTTAGGGTATGCTAAGACATGAGAGGAGAAAGAGATGAGACTGGAAAGGCGCTTGAAGGCCTGGAGTCCTCACTGGTAGAAGTGGCTGTTCCTGCTGACCTCTTCAGTGTGAAGTTGCATGTGTGAGTTTTGGAAGAACACTCCAGGAAGGTACCATACCAAACCCATTCTGTGCCATTTGTTAGACTGCACAGCAACAGGCCCTGAAATCAACTCTTTAACGTAAAACCATCTTTTTGCATCCAAATGGTTGTTCCAAATAGATGATAGTTGTGCTTCAAAAGGGAATGTTGCCCAGGTCACCTGGGTTGGTTGGTCCCTCCTCACACAAGCCTCATCTTGGTTTTCTACCTTCAGTCAGTAGCACCCCACAGAAACTGTGGAACACAAGAGCTGATGTTCATTTTCTAGGGTTTTATTTGAGCTATTTGAAAGAGCTGCTTGAGACAGACACCAGAAGTCTCTGCAACCTGTGTTTACCATTTCTGACAAGAGAGAGATTTCCCCCTTATTTTTGGCATTTATCAGAGTTACTTGGATTTTGAGAGTAGCTGATCAGAAACCTAAACAACCTGTCCCAGTCTGCAGTCAAGTGTTCAATGTAGGGTCTGGTGGAACTTTTTCTTGTCCTTTACAATGCAAGAGAAGGGACAAATTGGGGCTTGCCTGAACACCCTTTTCATCTGGCTGTTTGCCACAACCCCTTGGCCTACCCTTTTCTTCACTAGGTGCTTTAAGGATATACCAATTTTGCAGTTTTTAAGAACATAGGCATTTACCTTTTGGTATGTAAGTGTATACATATGTCTGGAAATACATGGGTGCAATGGTTCAATAGCTGAGAAAAAATGTTCATCGACCAGCATGTGTGACCTTGGGTGGGATGGTAAAAACCACAGCTGAGCTGTCACAAGTTCAGGGGGCACTTCAGCCACTACAATGGCAAAGTCTCCCACGAGGCACTGTGCCTCTGTGTGGCAAACAGGCAGTGTTCATGAAACAAATCCCTCCATCCAGTAAGCAGGTTTTGTACCTTCAGGCCACAACTTCCTAAGTGCTCATCATCAAAGCGAGCTTCTAACAGGCATACAACATGGCAGCTCCTGTTAGAGGGCAGACAAACCACCAACTCCTACATTTCCCCTTTGTTTTCCTGTCTGCCTCAACTGACAGCGAGTGTTTGAGCTTTATTTCTGCCCCAGCCTGTGCAGTTCAGGCTGTTGTAATGGCTGGAGCAGACGAGTATCCCCAGTCATTCTGAAAAGCCTTGTGGCAGCTCTGATTCAAAGAGCACCTGAGAGTACATACACAGGTAAGAACATGTGGAGACACTACCATCCTCTTTTCCATTGATTACAGGTGGCTTTGTAAGACTATCTTTGCATTTCTCCATCTTTTACATTGCTTCCAGGTAATCTGTGTATCACACAACTGTGTTGCTTGCAGGTAACTCATCCTGTTTGTTATAATTTGCCTTGGAGTCACTCAGGGGTTGTATTTTGGAGTTGTAGCCCAAAGGATTTGGGATGCAGGAGCCCTCTCTCCTCTTGAGGTGGGATCAGGAGCATCTGTAGCTGGTCTCTCTTCCTTAGGCAGCACAAAAAGGCTCACACAGAAGTTCCTGCCTTGATATTTGGTGGCTCTTGCAGTGCTGTTACACTTCAGCAACTTCTCCAGTTGGGATTTTGGCCCATCACGTCTTCATCATCCAGGCAGGTCTGAAGCCCTGAAATTCTGCCTTTCTCTCTCTCTCTCTCTCTCTCTTTTGTGTTGTTGTGGTTTGGTTTGGGGGGGAGGGGGTGTTGGGTTTTTTTTTCTTTCTTTTATAGAATCAGTAAATTTATTACAGACTTTTTAAACTTTGTTTTTTTCTTTTCCAAAACTGAGGAAATCTTCTCCAGTGTTTGAAGAGGTATACTTGCTCTAGATCAAAGAGTTAAATAAGAATTCATATTGTGTTTGTGATCAGGAATCCCAGTCCAGCAGCTGAGGATCACAAAAAGGACACACATGAAATTTTTATCTGTCATCCACAGTCATGTTTAAGAGCTCTCTGGAAATCCTGTTACAGAACAGACTGGAAGGCATCTCTCAAGGTCTCTCATCCAACCTGGTGGCTCCATGAAGGCCAGCCTCAGAACTATACCAGCTTGTTCAAGGCTTTGAATAGTCAAGTTTTGAAAACCGTCAGGATGAAGACTACACACGCTTTTTTGGGACCCTGTTCCTGTGCTGAGCTCTTTTCCTGAAGCAGCAATTCCTCCTTGTATCTAGTCACAATTCCCATTGCTGCAGCTTGTGACTGGCCTCTTGTGCCATGCTGTTCAGAGAGGAATCTGACTCCATCTTGCCTATAAATGCAGCAGTTCGTGGTGGTTTGACACATTAGGGCCATCAGGCTGCATGGATCCCTGAAAATATTTAGCAGTGGTTTTAATCTCGAAATCCAGCACACCTGCAGAATTTTGGTGCAGCCGTCCAGAGTATCTTTGGGAGTTGCAGCCACAGTGGCTGGTTATTCTGGACCCCGTTCCTGCAGAGAACTGTGACGTGATCCCCCCTCCACAGCCAGGAGGAAAGGGGAGTGTGGATCACTGCCTGTGTGAAGTCTTCGGGAAAGTTACCAGAGCCTCTGTCTTCAAAGCCTTCTAATTGAAACTCCCTGCTTGCTTTCTTCCTGCCTTCCAGCAAACTTGGCATTCGAGTTGACATTCTAGAGACCAGAGGTCTCCAGCCTGGCTCCGGCCAAGCCTTAGCCCTTCCCTTGAGGGAAGCGGGACCGAAGCCGCAGGCCGTGCACATCGCGGAGCAGCGCACACGGCAGTGACTGTCCTTGCCAGCGCCGGCACTCTCAGCCTTGCGGAGAAACCGCAGGTGCCAGCCCAGCTCATCTAATCCTATGCGGTGCAAAATCCACCTGGCCTGTTGGGTACCTTTCCTTCTCACAGCCCCGAACCTCTCCGCACCTTGCTCTGCCTGCCCGCTCACCTGCCCGCTCACCTGCCCACTGCTCCTCCCAGCCTGGTGGTCTGTCCGTGCCGACCTCCCGGCCCGCCCGGGGCTGCGCTGCGGGCACAGCCCTGAGAGCTGTCTGGTGCTGCCACCTTAAGGCTCTGGATTCATACTCCAGCAAACCCCGAGCACTAATTCCCTGGGGACAGAGGGTGAGGAGCTGGGACTGACCAAAGGCCGTCCGTAGCAGCTGGAGGGTGACATAATGCCATTATCCTGCTTTCCATCCCTGTTGACAACTCCTGCACGGTGTGACACTGAGAGTGGGTACTGCCCTCAGGGTCTGGAGCCTCTTCCCCAGAGCAACCAGCCAGGAGAAGGCAATGGGATAAGCGCAGCTCCCACTCACAGCAGAGACCACAGGAAGTCAGCTTGGTTGGGGTTGGCACTTTTTTCCTTTACCACTCTTTCCTCAGGCACCACAAGCAGCAAGGTGTGGTACAGACCCATGTGGATTCTGTTTCCATAGGTGCACGCGGTTGGTGGGATCCATCTGCCACAAAGTTGTCAGCACAGGAGGTGCCCTTCACTGTCAAATTTATAAGACTTGCACAGGAAAACAGGGAACATTTGAAACAGTTGCTGAATTGTTAATCCTGAGTGCAAAGGCCACCCCAGGTATCAGGCCTTAGTTCAAAACAGAGTGAAGATAAATTATAAAGCTTTGAGTTTGGGAATAGGCAATAAAGAGTAATTAAGTAAATAATTGAGGATTTGTCTTAGACCTTTATCTCTTTCTGGATATAAGTCAATATGTCTTATCTTGGAGTAACACAAATGAGAAGGGAGCTGCAGAAAGACATTAATTCACATACATAGTGCCTGTATTCAGTCCATAGGAAAACTAAGGTTTGTCATCTCCATCTGTGGCACGGCTTTGAAAAATTTCCAGGTTTTCATGGTTTTTTAACCAACCCAACAAAAAGTTTTAAAGTGTTATTACCACAAAAGCATTCATTTTTCATGGCTAGCTCAGCCTTGCATATTGCTGCTGCTCAGCAACACCTTGCTCTGAGCTGCAGCCATCCCTAGGGACCTGGGAGTCAGCAGGTTTAGGAAGCTGCTGCTTCTCTGCAAGTGGGGAGGTTGGGTATGTCGAGGAGTTTGGTGTTTTGCCATCAGAAGGAGAGGAGCAGGCCTCCCATGTCTTTTATCTACCACTCAGCACAAGCAGCACGGCAGTGTGATGTCCTTCAGCATCCCTTTAGTCTTTCAGTCACCTTAAAAACCACAAAGAAAATGCTTTCCTTTTCAGTTTCCCTCGCAGCCACCACCTCTGATCCTTTTGTCTTCCTGTGGAAAGATCATTGCTCACAGATACCTTCTGGGTGAAAGAGTGGGGGTATTTTTGTTGATAACTCAAAACCACAATTACAAATGAGCACAGAAAAATAAGCTTGTTATGTGTGGTTGCTGTGAGAGTGTAGCAAGTACTATTGGGAAAAGTAACCTACAGATCATTTGGGATGGAGCTCCAAGGGTAACCAACCAGCTAAATGCCCTGTGGTAAAATCTTACCTGCACTTTCATAATTTCTAATTTCTATTTCACCCATATTCATATTCTCCCACTGTTATTAATCGAACTGTGAGCATAACTGAGCCAATATTTCAAACCAAATGTTATTTGTGGGTTTCCTATTCATGAAAAATTTAAATACACATTCGGATTTCCAATGCACATTTGGATTTGTGAAGCATAAACTATCATTAGGAGCATCACACAGAAATCAAATATAAACAACCCATTTCACTGTCATAGTAACACACACCAATCTTCTGTTTCCAGCACCCTGAGAAAAACTTCTAAACGCTGACTTGTATTCAAGCCATTGTTTATACTGACAGAAGAAATGAAGATAAAACCATGAAAAATTGCTAACGAGAGCTTGATGCTGCGTTATTTATGAAAATAGCAAAATAATAAGCTCTGTACTCTAACAACAAGCACATTATGCTCTTGGAAATGATTAACAGAGGGTTTAGATCATCAAAATTGTATGTTTGAGTATTTTCAGTTTAGTGCATTAATATTATTTGGACAAAAAGTGCTGGGACAAATGCACATTTTATTTTTGGTGTTAAAATTATTTATAGTTTCCTAATAAAATCACTGTAAGTTCTTCTGCTTATCATCTTCTGCTGCCTTAATGGACTGCTGAAAAAAGGGCAGAATTCAGGACACCATTAAATCATTGCTTGACAGAACAATTGTGAGTCTGTACCCAGTGAGTCACATCTTCTTCTGCAGTTAAGCCTGGCCTGTCACTACACATGCCTTTGCCAGCAACAGTCTTCTGTCCAGACTGTACTGTCTTTCCCACTGCTCCCCTCCTCTCCTTGGATTTCTCTATCAGCCACTGTTTTTTATCTGTCTTGTCATTGATTCCTGCCCCTCAAAGCTCCCCAGGTGCCTGTGAGTAAGACAGGAGCATTGAGATTGTTGGGATTTGTTCAGTTTTGTTAGTGAATGAAGCCAGAGGCATCTTTTGGTTTTCACAGATTGCTGGGAGAAGCCACATCGTTTTTAGTGGTTGGAGAAGGATCCCTTGGCAGCCTGCTGTCAGCCCATTCCAGGGATGGAAAACTCTCAGTTTGTGGGGTGCCAGCTGGACTCATGTCACTTTTACTGTGGCAGTGGGAACCATGTTCCCAACATTGTCCCTGCCATATGACTCACATGTGGCCATGGCATGCCCAACCTGCAGGTAGGTACCTCCCATCGCCTGTGAGGCACACGCTCAGCCATGCAGCAGCAAATGCCTGTACCTGGGGCTACGTGAGGTTAATAAATAGCTACAGAAAACATCCAAGTTCTTGCAAGCGCACTTAACCTGTGTTCACTGTCTTTTGAACCCGGGAAAAACTGCAGTGTCACTTCTGCCTGCAACTTTTTTGCTAGTGTCAGGGAGAGTAGGCTGCTCCCCTTGCACTGGCAGTCTGAGCCCAGGTGGGCAAAAGTGATGGCTCAGTTTGCTCAGGCAGTTACTGTGTTTGATGTCCTGTGCTTTAGTTCCCCTACAGTTTAGTCTTAAACTCACAGGGAACAGATGCCTGCTATCATTCCTCTGTAGAGACCAGCACAGCAGGGCCCCAGACTAGGCATGACTCTACTGTTTCTTCAGAACCCGCTGTATCTGCCAGACCTGGCCTAAGGCAAACACAAAAAAAGACTGGGTTTGAGAGGCTCATGTCTGCATGCCTTGTCATATGGTGACAGATCAGTTAACAATAGTTTCTCTACGCAAAACAGATGTGCATATGTGGTGGCATGAGGGGAGAAAAGGGGTCTTGAGCTGAGTGACAGCACGTGCTCACAGTGTTGAAAATGTTTGCATAACTCGAATGGGGTAGGAGCTAACAGCATACACTAAAAGAACTGCTGAGCACATGCTTAAACACCAGAGTAGATAATGCACCACTTTCCCAAAACAGGAATATTTTTACTCTTACCATTGGAGCAATCACAGCCACCAAGCGGGCAGGAAGATGATGTGAAGGGAGATAGTCACTTCTACCCTCACGGACCGTAAGGAAATTGTATCAGCAAGTATGCTTCAGAAGTAATGCCTCTCTTCATCTCCTCTTTCTGAGATCTGCTGACCACATGCTGCTCTGAATGCTTTCCCGGGAAGCCAGGGATATTTGGCAGCCATCGGAAACAGGCTCATGAGCTTGGAGTGGAAAAAGAGAGAATTACTGCTGAAACATGAACTCTGACTTGCCTACAAAGAGACAGCATCACCCAAGGTTTTTCTGTCTGCTCCTGAGACCCATAAGCACAGGAGAAAAAGACAACTCTCTTTTTAGCCGGATTAGCTTCCTTTTTATTTTGATTCATAAATAACTGAATTGAGTACCTAACTACGAAAAAACAACATCCTGACCATCCTTCCAATGCATGGCAACAGCAGCAAAATGCTCCCTGTGAAATACTCCCTCTGCCAGAAGAAAAAGATCATAGCTAGACACTTCCTGGAACAAAAGCAAGTCTTCAAATTAGCTCTTTATCTATTTTAATCTCCATTCTGAGATCTTTGGCAACTCGTCTTTTTGCTTTGTAATAATTATGGTATCAGTGCTCATTAACGTCCTTTGCACCAAGATTAGTAGATTCTTTATCACAACTGGGTAAACAGCTCCATTAAACACATTTTGCAAGTGAGGAAATGGAGCCAGGAGCCAGCTGAGTGCTTTCCTCTAGCTCACAGGCAAATCAATGGCAGAAACTAAACCAAGATGCTTTTGTCTGTCTGGCTTCCAAACCCCGAATTTAATCACACCATTATTTCAAAGGTGTCACACTGATCTCACACTTCAGGAAAGTGGGATGAGTTTCCCCATATGGATTTAAATGCATCTCTTATGAAAAAAATTAATAACAGGATTTTAGCCAGTAACTGTGTCCAAAATTCCCCTGGATGCTCTCATTACAGCAAAGAAAAACTCCAAGATATCAGTACTAAACCAAAAGTGAAAAGAAAAGCAATATATTCACAGCTCCTGAGAAGCTTAATAAGCAAGAAACCAAAACCAGCAGCTGAGACAAATCAACAGCCTGTGGTATTGGGGGCGTAAGCCATATTTTTCTGACAGTTTCACAAGAGAGTGTGAGTCAAGACTGCTGCCAGTCATTTTCCGAACGAGCAGGCATCTTTCCAGAGCTCAGCCACATCACACAGGTTTAACGGAATCTTCAGGAGGCATTTTAGACTAGTGCTGGTACCACAACTGATGCCAAACAGCACGTTGTTCCGTTACATCTCCGTGCTGCGGCTAGAAATGGCATGTGCTGAGCTCTGTTTGGCTAACTCAGGTTAAAGTGGAAACATTTTTGCCTGAGGAATTAAGGCATGTAGGAGAACCTGAACTTGAATTTATCAATTACAACAAAGCCAGCTTGTTCTGATTTCTGCTTTAATCCCAGCTGACATGACAAGGATGCTGGGGTTCGGGTCTATGACTACCCTTGGCTAGTCACTTGCTGAACTGGCAAATCCCTTGCTGGGCAGCATTACTTATACATCTGAGCTCAGTCAAATAGCAAGTCAAAATAAAGCCATTGTGCTCTTACCATTTCAATTTTTCAGCCCTTGCTGTATGAGGCTTGTCCGGGGACGACTTCATCTCAGCAGCTGCTTTATTCATTCAGATGTTGATGCCTGCAGTGACTGCACAGCTCACGCTGCCCAGCTGCTCACAGTGGTCACAGGAGCACAAG
Organism: Calyptomena viridis; assembly: GCA_013390005.1. Classification (NCBI taxonomy): domain Eukaryota; kingdom Metazoa; phylum Chordata; class Aves; order Passeriformes; family Eurylaimidae; genus Calyptomena; species Calyptomena viridis. Next base: position 145,457 of record WEIV01008284.1, read on the forward strand.
CTCCTCGGCATCTTATGCCACCAGCACAGAGTAGTCTCTTTGGGGTGAAAGATGGGGCCCACACCTGCCACACCTTCAAGTGTGCCACATGTACCCTGCATGTACCAGAGTCATTGCTCCTTAAGAGCACGGGACACATATGAGGATGGGATGGCACGGGAAGAAGGGATGAATGAAAGAAGTCAAGTCTGACTACAGTTCACTTTGGTGATAAGCGGAGTGCTGTGACTGATACAGGGAAAAGGGAGGGAAGCCATGGGGAATTTAAGGAAGAAAAGCCTGAATAACAGATTTCTTTGCAATGTGAGAAGGCTGACAGTAAGTCATAGTAACAGTAACTTGGCTATTTCAGTTCTGCTGAGTGCTTTATTATGAACAAGCTGTTAGCACAGTCCATCTTAAGCCTGCAGAAGTACTTCCAATGTTTAAAACCCCCCTCTGAAGGCCAGAAAAATCACAATGAACCAGCTGAGACTAAAATTTCCGGAGTTGGAGTTGTGCTTCAGGCTAAATTTGTTTGGGAATCTTCAGCCAAAAATTTTTTAATCCTTTTCTAATGACTGACATTGTTCTTAGAAATCCATTGTTTATCTGACCTTCTCCTAACCCATTAGAACAATTTCTGGTGATATTTTCCTTTCTCAGTTTAATGCTTTGAAGTATTACACGCAAAATTTGGCAGGAGGCAGCTTTCTGTTAGGAAGACACATTGCACTAGCTCTCTAAAACTGTGCTCAAACTTGGCTGTGTTACAAGCACTTGAAAACCCAGTTTGCATGTACTTGATAGAGTTCTCAGTTTTTCATCTGAAATTCTCCAGATGTATCTGAACAAAGCAGGTGGTGGTTATTGCCAGCTGCCAGAGGCTGGCAAGGGCGAATGATGAGTGTGAAGCTGGTCTCCTCTGTGCACCTCTTGCCCCTTCCAGCACTGAAATGGTCAGGAGGAGAGGCCATCCAAAGGAAGGCAAAACAGGCAAAAGGGAGATGGTGGGCAAGCAAAAAGGAGGGGGAGGAAAGACCAAAAAAATATGGGACTGGGTGGGAGACCATGTTTTCTGAGCTCCGAAGAGGCCACCAAAGAGGAAAGGTTTCCAGGGTCTTCACCAGACCCAGCTCTTCTGTAGCCTGAGAGATGGAATGAGAGCAGCTAGGGAATGAGAGCAGCAGGCTTCACACTGACCAATTCCAAGAGGCTCTGCTCCTCCAGAACAAAACATTGCTGAGGTTTGAGTCCATCTCATGGTGTTCAGAGGGAAAATGTCAGCCTGCTGGGATTTGGATGAAAAATTTCTGAAAGCTCAAGGAAATATCCATGCTATGTGACCAGGGCTTCCTGGCTGACTCCAGTATTGAAGCAAAGGAGGGAAGGAAGAGTGTTTCTTTGGACATTGAAAGATTTTCACTCTACCTCTACTAAGTATGGGATGCTGGGTAATTAGTGGAACAGCAGTTTTCACAAGCAGGCACTAATCTATGACCTTCATGTCCAGGATGCCAAAAAGTTGTGATCCTGCAAGAAGATTTGCAGAAGCCAATTGCAACCCCAGCTGGGAGCTGCGCATGGGTTCTGGACATCTGTGTGTGGCAGCTTCTAGTCTTTTTCTATTGGGTACCAACACTTAGAAGGTCATTTGTCTCCATTGGCAAAATATGGAGCAGCCCATCTAAAACACTCTTATGGACAGGGTATGAACAGCATGTGGCAAAACAGGCTTTGAAGCCAAATAGTGTAATTAAAACAAGATTAGTAAGAGATCATCATCTATTCTGTACAATGAATAAAAAAGTAAATATAGCATGACATCATCATTAAAAATGATCTTAAAGCTGCCTTTCTGTTTGTATTGCAGGTTCTCCAGTCAAAGAATGGTGATGTCTGCATGCAATTTCTGTAATTTCACTTAGCTCGTCTCTTAATTGACTCTGCACAGTCAAAGACATGTACCCAGCACAGCAGGGCAGCAGCTAGCTAAAATTTATGTGTATGGATTTGGAGGGTTTTTTCCCTGACTTGAAAATTGCTCAAAATATTACTTTATTGAAAAGAAATGCAAATTAGCATCTTTAATTCTTCAGAAGGATAATTACCTTTTTTCCTCTCTCTCAAAAGAGATTTGTTGTCTATTGTTTCTTAGCTTGCTTTGAAAACTGTTCTTTTGAAATTACTGAAGCTAAAACACTTGCTCCAGTCCTTTGCAGGAATAGCAGTCCATGCTACCAGCACTAAGTGGAGGAGCTGTCTGGCCTGCAGTATGAAGGGGGTAGAGGAAAATCTTTTTTAAAAACAAAATCCCATTTACCCAAGGACCTTTTGGAAAGGTGTAAATTGGGAGGTCTGTGTACTAATTTTTTTTTATTAATATTAAAATGGTGCATTTCTCAGATTGGAGCTTTGTTGTCTTATGTCAAGGCTGAGTCACAGGAATTTGAGCAGCTGGAGAGTTCCTATTCTGATGGCCTTTGAGGGTGATGTTCATTAAAAGTAAATCCACTTCCTGAATTCCAATCAACCATCCTTCTTACAGCCTGCAGATGAGTGATTGGAGTCTGACAGCCTTTGTCTCTAGACAAGGTAAGCAAAATGGAAAGGACTCAGGTGGATATTTTTCAGCTGAAGTTCATAAAGGTGGAACTCAAAATAAAGTGAAACAGGCAAGATAACCTCCTTTTACTGATGGGGTGACCAGGAAATGTCCACTGACATTCTTTGGACCACATTTCCCATCTTTTCTCTTGTCATCTGAGTGCATGGATCATGAAAATCAGTGTGGGAGGAAGTCCTTGATCACCTTTAGCATTCAGCCATCTCCTGCTCAAGCCAGTCCACTGAGTCCAGGACTGTAACAGCTCTGTCTCCCGAGACCTCACGGCAGAGCTGAAACATTTCAGGTGCTTAAAAGCCAACAAACTCCTAGGCCACTCTGCAAACGTACTTCAGCTCTTGTTAGCTCTCCCTGGCTGTACTTGCCAAAAGTACTCTCTTGTCCCATCAGCCATGTTAATGGCTGATCAGCCACAATACAGATACCTATAGTCACTAGTGATCATCCACCACTCTGTACTGCTGATTCCAACTCTGAGTTCCACAAGCTGAACAATCATCCACCCACTTTATCATCTACCTTGATGGTCTGTATCTCATTGATTCAGCTACAAACATTCTGTAGAAAATAGTGTTAAAGGCTTCGACAGTGTCAAGGTAATAAATGACATGCACTGCTCTCTCACTTCGAGGAGGTTGTCCTTGAAGAACTACCAGCTCTCCTATGCCCCTTCACTCTCCAGGGCAACTTTGGAATTCTGCCAAGCAGATCCCTGAATGAGATGAAATCTGCTTTCCTGAAGGCAAGGGTAGTAATGCTATTTATTCTTGCAGGATTTAGTAGTTCACAGTTTCATGGTTGCTGCAGGTAAACTTACCCTTGACCATCATGCCCTGGACCAATTCTTCCTCTTTTTGTGAATGGCAAACCCAGTAAGTACAGCATGTCCTCTAGTTGTCTTATCAGTCACCTGTATCAAGAAATTGTCTTCAGCACGCTCCAGAAACAACCTGAATTGTGCCTGACCATGCAGCCCTTCCAGGTAAAGCACACCCTGAGTCAGTCCTATGGCCTGCAATTGTATGAGGTGGCTCTATTGGCCTTCTCTCTTTGATCAAGAAGTCTGTAGTGAGTGCCCGGCACAACACTGCCGGTGGAGCTTTGCCACCTTCTCCTTGCCCACAGGCACTCAACTGGTTCACCAGCATTCCTATGGCAAAGCTCTGGGCACTCCTCTGCACAACACACAACCAATGCTCACTGTTTCCAGCTTGTCTTTTCTGAAGACAACATGGCCCTCTGTGGCAGCTCTCAAGGCATGTGGACTATCTCTGTACCCTGCATGTACTCTGTACCCTGCATGTACTCTGTACCCTGAAAGATATTACAATTCTTCAGTTGCATGGGGGCTGGTAATTCCCCCAGTTGTTGTCTGTGCCACATATGTTTGCTTACAGCAACAGAGGTGAACTCTGAGTCATGATGCTTTCAAGACAGGATCTTGCTGTAGAGATTGCAGTGAGGTGACCTCTGCACATGGATAAAGAGCTCTGAGATGCCTCCCAGGGGAAGGGGCATTTTGAGGCCTTGACTGCACACCAGCCTTTTTTAGGTGCATCGCTCTGCATTTTGAGCTCTCCACTGCTGCTGCAGCAATTGCTCCATTAGGAGTTTTTCTGTGATTACACTGAGATCACAGATCAAGGTGTGATGGTTTACTGCTTCTTTTTATCTAGACCTAACTGTCCTAAGAGTGAGTTTTATTGATCTCTGATGGCAGAGATGCCAGGAGCACACAGCTGTGCTGCTTTAGGAAATACTTTGACTAACTTCATAATTGTTTGCATTACTGCTGCCACAAAGGATGGAAATTTACAGCTCCTTGCAATATACATGCTTTCTTTTCCACTTGTAGATGAGCTGTATTCTACAAAAGCCAAGGTCATCATGCTGACTGACATTTGGAGCTGGATATTGTTAATCCCAGAAACATCATCAATTTTTGAAGTCTCAGGCACTGTTTTAGGCTAATTTCTGTGACGAGTGATTTCTGTAAGTGAATGTTTGACTTAACCTGAGCTTTCTCAAGGTTCAGTGGAACCAATCCTCAGCTCTGTAAACAGAAATCTGGGTGATTCGTGTTTAGGAGCTGCTTCTCCCTGGACTTGCCTGTACTAACAAGAAGGTGATTCAGATTTAAATAAACTCTTTCCAAATGGCCTTATGAGAATGCAGCGAAACCAGTTGCATGTTGTGAACTATGATCCCACCCTGGCTGTGGGAGAGAGCATCCCAACACCTAGAACTCATCAAGTCCTCCCCCACGGACGGGACCATTGGGACGAGCTCAGACGTTCCGCAGTGACAAGGACGCTTTGGGGGGGGCGGGATGACCCTCATTACCACGCCCCCAAGGCTGAGCTGAGCAGAGCAGAGGAGGAGCTTCGGGTTCTAGCCAAGTCACCCGTTAAAAGGTCAGCAACTGCAGAGAGAGAGAGGAGCAGAAAGAGTAGGGAAGAGGAGAAAGCAAGAAGGGGGAAGCTGTCTGGGGAGGCAGAAACAGTCTTGGGTCAGAAGAGGGAAGACCAAGGAGCAGACAGGCTACAAAATGGCATTGCTCCTGTGGCTCGGGTCCCAGCTGTCATCCCTTTGGAGCAACGTCTCTATACTGGGAGTTTTTCTTACAGTCTTTGCTTTAATGCTTGACTTCATGAAGCGCAGGAAGAAGTGGAGCTGTTACCCGCCAGGCCCAGTGTCTCTGCCATTCATCGGGACCATGTTCTCCATTGACTTCCACAATCCCCACCACTCCTTCCAGCAGGTGAGTGGCAGCTCCCACAACGAAGCACCCCTCACACGACCGGGACGGGTGCGGCACACCCTGGCGTGATCTACCCTTGCACAAAGCTGAAGGGCAATGCCCTCTCTGAAGTCGAGGGGGAAGCAAGTCACTGCCTATGGACACTGACCTGGCCTGCACAGATAAAGGATGGTCACACACCACCACTCACCAACCTCCACCTGTGCATGAGCTCAGTGGAGGTGCTGTTGTACCCCATGATAGGTGATGCCGTAGAACTGGCCACTAACCTAACACGTGAGCAGGTCTGGGGGCAAAGGAACGGGGAGATGTACAAACAAGGGGAGACAAGCAACTGTCTGTGGGCTGAGAATGTGTCTGTGGAATGGCAGACTTCCCTGTGAGTTACTGAAGCATGCCTGCAGGTATGTGACAGTTTCAGTTGAAGGGATCAGCTTGTGGGATTTGCCCCAGCAGCAATGCCCAAAATCTCAGTAGCATTCCTATTCAAAGCCAGGGCTTAGCTTTTCTCAAAGGAAAAGCACAGCACAGCTTGCAGCAGATAAACCATGGGGGTTTTGTGCTTCAGCTTGCAAACTCTAAAGGCTTCTTTTCTAGAATAGTGCTGTGCAGCTGTCTGTCCAAAACCTGCCAAATGGAGAAACTAAATATAGCATTTGTATTATTTGCTTGCATGTAGTTCAAAAGCTTACCATTTCCAAATCATATCACGCCATGGTCATGCTAAGCACAATCTTCACCAGTAATCACTTTTAATGATGTATTTCCAGTGCCAGTGAAGTGCTAATTCCCTTTACTGCAAATAAGTATGAAGTACTTCAATTCCTTGCAATGCTCCAGTGCAGAAAGGAAGACACTTAGCTTTTAAACAAAACAAACAACAACAACAAAGACAGAAAAAAAAAATAAACTGTGGGGCATTGCTACTATTGCACTGTCTTTGAACAACGTGCCCCTGAGTACTTTGCTCAACGTTCCTGACTAGCAGGGAAGCTTTGACCTGCCTTCCCAGGAGTCTATGTCCAGCAAAAGGTCTTGTCTACCTGGAGGAGACAGTTCCATGGCCAGATCCCATGGTGACAGGGTTACCTGTGCACCCATCCTGCTGACAGCATTATTCCTTTACAGATTACTGCAGATGTAGGGTGTGTGCCAGTTATCTGTCATACTAGGTGTGTACAATCCTTCTAGGGAGGCTGTTGACTTTAAACTCTAGTGTGGAATTGCATTTTCCAACCATGTTTCTGGAAACATGGCTCTGGGTAGATCTTTAGGAAAAAATGCATATTTTTTAAAAAATTAGATATTACCTTATTATACCTTATTATACCTTATACCTAATTATACCTTATTATTTCCTTTAGCAGAACTAGACTAACTCAAAACTTACTTAGTCTTTCAGATCAAAATAAATTCAAATATTAGGAAATAATTAATTCTTGAACTTACAGCCTTTGAAAATCCCCAGAAAGGTCCTTGATAAAGTCCAAAATACTTGCACAATGTTCATTGCAACAGTTTGACCAGGAGAGGTATACTCTAAATTTTTCCATTCACGGAGCATTGATTTCTGCTTCAGTTGCTGTTTGGCACTGCTCTGAGCTGTTGCATTGCAAAGACAAAGGTCAAAGATCAGCTGAAGATCTCCAAATAAATGTACCTAAAAAAATCACAAAACAGTAAAAGCCCTAAGAAAGTGATATTTCTGATATTACATTCAGCTCATTTTCAGGGACATACTTTTTATCTTGGCAGCTTCGGAAAAAGTTTGGAAACATCTTCCATCTCCAGAACTGCTGGACCAATGTGGTAGTGCTGAATGGGTATAAAGCAGTGAAGGAAGCCCTGGTCAACAAATCAGAGGACTTTGCTGACCGGCCGTACTTACCCATATATGAACATCTTGGCTACGGAAGGAAATCTGAAGGCAAGTCCCTTGAAAATAGGCATTCCTTGCTGGCACTAGCACAAGAAGGATTGGGTAGATGGAAGACTTTCTCCATATGGTGCCACCTTCTCATGTCCCCTGGGTCAATCTCCTTATATGTCTGCCACTCTTTGGTGGTGACAAAATGAGATTTGATGAGATGGGGGCTCCCCTTAGTGGTTGTAGTACAGCTCCAGGTGTGAGCACACACCTCTGCAGCAGTGTTAGGACACTATCAGTGGTACCATTTCCTCCCAGCTCCTGACACCCAGTGATTAGTGCTTACAGTGCTTATGTAAAACAAAGTGCTTACGCAACAACAACTTGCACATAACAGCGCTATATGCAATTTGTTGTCACAAAAAAAATATGGTAACTTTCATCCAAAGCAGAGTATTTTCCAGCCCCCTGCCCACATCTCATCCTCCGCTCCTGTGCAGTGGCACAAGCTGCTACCCAGTTCACACAAGTGAAGGGTGCAATGCTGAATGGTTTGGAGGGAGGATTCCTTTATCCTTAGCAGCCCTTGTTGCTCCCATTGAATCCCCCCTTCATCTTTGCTAGCCATGCACAGGCATTAGAAAGTGCAGTAATCCATTTTCAGAAATGTATGAACAAGCTGTGTAAGATCAGACTCTTTAATCTCTCCACACAGACCTGTACCTCCAAACTTACAATTGCTATTCTCTAGCAAACTTCATTTGATGTACAAGTGAGATATCCTGACATTTCTTGCTCATCCATAATTCCAGGGATTGTTTTGGCAAGATATGGGCACATCTGGAAGGAGCTGAGGAAATTCACGCTCTCTACTTTGAGGAACTTTGGGATGGGAAAGAAATCCTTGGAGGAGCGAGTGGTAGAGGAAGCTGGATTTCTCTGTTCTGCAATAAAGTCTAAAGAAGGTTTGTCACATCCACAAGGAATGAAGAAGTCACAGAAAAGTCAATACAGTGATGCAGAGAGAATAATTACTACAGCCACTTGTTTGCATGCAAATACAGTGTTTCTTATCTATATGCATTCCTTGGAGCCACTTCTACTTTACACACTACTTTAGTGTGGCTAGTGTAACACTAATCCATTTGAAACATAAAACAAATAGGAAATTAGAAACAGAGATATAAAATAGAATTATTCCCAAAGCTGGGTAACTATTACCTTTATGAAGTTTAATGGAACATGCTGACATTATCATACGCAATAGAAGTGCAGCTGAGATTTCACAGCACATAGGCTGTCTTCTAGACACAACACAACATGTTACCTGTCAAGTCACAGAAAAACCCTGCAACTCAGCTTTTCTTGGGAGTTTTCTCCTTTAAACACAGATCAACCAAAGATTAGTAAGAGGTGAGATTATCTTCTCTTCCTAGTGTGATGCATTTGTACTTTGAGTCGTTTAAGGGCTTTTTCTCCTGAAGGCATCAAGGAGGCAATTGCGTATTCTCATTGCTGACAGCTGAAGTCCAACAGCTTGGTGTTACTGAGCTTCATTGCTTGGTCTCCATTTCCATTTTCAGGTCATTCTTTCAATGCACGTTTTTTTGTAAATAATGCAGTCTGCAATGTGATCTGCACCATTGTCTTTGGAGACCGTTTCAACTATGGTGATGAGACATTCAAAAAGCTGCTACATTTGTTTGAAAATTTTCTGAATGAAGAAACTGGATTCCTCCCTCAGGTAAACCAAGAGCTGAAAGCAGCTACCCTCTGTTCATTGAGAGCTTTGTGTTTTCATAATTTTTCTTTTCACATCACATAATGTCTTCTCTCTCTTTCTCTCTCTGGTTCTCACACCCCAGCTTCTTAATGAGGTGCCCATTTTGATGCGCATCCCTGGAGTGCCACAGAAAGTCTTTCGAGACCAAAAGGCGTTCATGGACTTCATAGATGTGCTCATAGATAAGCACATGAAGACTTGGAATCCTGCTTACACCCGAGATTTCACAGATGTGTTTTTAAAGGAAATGGAGAAGGTAGAGTGACACCAGCAGGTCCAGGGACAGTTCCTCTGCCAGTTTAGACTTGTTCACAGAAACTGACTTTCTTCAAAGAGCTGTATAAAACCTCTTACCAACTAATTTCCTACTTTTTCATTCCACTTGATGTCTTGAGAAGAAAGGTGTTCTTTATGCTGTAACCTCCTTTACTGTCTTGAGACATCATATTATCTGTTGATGTTCTTGTTCCTGTTTGCTATCTTCACGTTCCTGTCAGATCCTAGCAACTTCCTTCTTTCCAGTCTACATCATTTGGAAGGCTTTTAAAAGCCAATGATTGAGAATTCACTAATATTTCTAGGTTTGCACCAGGGAACAAATTAACGTACAAGATTCTGTGTAGTGTCAGTGTCTTGATGACAGATGTCTCAGAATCAGTTATAAAACTACAGCAACAGACTGGCTTCTTGGTGTCATTGCCCAGTCTGTAGCCTGTCTTTAAACCAAGTTATGACTTGAAAAGACAGCATCTCCTTCAGGATATGTGTCTTTGAATTGCTTGCTAAGAACTAGTTTCCTACATATCAGAGAAAGGCCTAAATCTGAACTTCACTGGAATTAAAAGGAGTGTTTCCTTCGATTCAGTCAAGCACAAAGTCGGTATGAAAGCAAAGGTACTTGTATCAGCCATCTATCCACCATATGTTTCTGCACATGGATTCACTAAATTTCAAGTGCCAGATGAGCAATATTAGCAAATTCTGCTGGGGAATTGCTTCCGTCATCAGAGTGCTGAGGCTGGACTGCTGCTCTGCAAAACAAACCCTGCCCTGCTGGGAGTGTCAGACACCTCCTCCATGTGTTGCCAACTCGCACAGGCAGAGCTGTGACCTATGTTCCCCTGCACTGAGCAGTACTATTTGAGGGTGCATATGAGTCTGACCATGCTGCCTCTTGTCACGTCTCTCTTCTGTTCACTAACAGAAAAGAGTCTCCTGATAAAGCCAGTCTGATAAATCCCTCTCCTGAGTTAACTTTGGTCAGGTCAGTCCCATAGCTCCCTTGCCTGAGATCTTTTATTGGAATAACAGTTGAATCTTAAATGCCTTATTAATTGCTATCCATATCACAACACCATCAAAATATACAGAATAACAGAAGCTAGTCCCTAGGAAGGGAAGTATAAAGAGGATTAGAAAAGACAAGCATATGAACTCATGCAGAGAGCTTGTCATATCTCATATGCTAACAAATTTGAGCTCAATTAGCATTTGGATGAGAGACCAGTTTTGCTGAAAGTGGTGTTGCAGACTTAATAGGCAGTAATAATACCCTGATCTTTTTTTCCTGTTTGCTTTTTCAATTGTAAGAAAATATCAGGGCAGAACTAGTGAGAATCTATAATGCATTGCTAGGGATAATCCCATTAAAATAATGTTAATTTTGCATTAGGCACATCAACGCAGCTTCCTCTTTACTGGTCAAACCTGAGTAACTGTGTTCCACCTCCTCTGGGAGAGGATGTTACAGCGAGTGGCAGGGGCCTGCTGGCTGTTTGAGCTGAGAGCACAAGGTGTTCCCTTCTGTCCTGAGGGCAGATGTAGTGTTCATCTCCCAGGATTCAGGAGGTGGTTGAGGGGCTTCAAATACAGGAGGTAAGAGAGTTGTGAAATACATCAGTCATGCTCAGACATTGCCTTTGTTGTGCTCTACTCTTGCAATGAGAAATGCATCTAGTGCTTCTCAGTACTTCTCTGGACAATGATATTCTTGTCCAGCAAATACCCCAGGCTCTGATTACCCACTTACTTGCTCTCCACAGGGTAAGGCAGCTGAAGAGAACGGTTTCCACTATAAGAACCTTCGTCTGGTGACTGCAGACTTATTTTCAGCTGGTTCTGAGACCACCACCACCACTCTTCGGTGGGCATTGCTGTTTATGGTTCTCCACCCAGAAATACAGAGTAAGTAAAAAATAGGCAGAGTGTGGCCTCTTCCATTCAACCCTCATTTTTCTGCAAGGAGGCTGAACATCTCTCCATGATTTGGGGATTTTGCAACAAGGAACAGCTTTGGTGATTGTCCTAGCAGAGCCAGGAGAAACACTTTCCAAACAGCTGTTCTGGCAGGGAAGAAGCTCTGGTAAAAAAGATGAGTTGGAAAGGCAAATTTGCTCTTGCCTGCATTTTGGAGGGGACCTGCAGTGGTCAGTGTACCTTCTTTCCAGTATTTGGGATAGATGCTGATTAGTTCAAATGTTCTAATGCTGCATGCCCAGGCACTCTTCCAGCTGCACAGAGGAAGGGTAAGTAGCATGTTGTCCTGGTTTAGAAGAAAACCAGCGGGAGAAATTAACCCAAATTGGAGAGACCACAAGTCAGAGCTACAATTTTACTAAAAAGATCACAATACACACAATGACACAAGATAACAAAACTGCTTTGACCCACAAGAACAAAGTACAACCCGGCCCCCCTGGGACAGGAACAGCACGGTGCTCGTGAGCCCCTGCCCCAGCACTGCGTGGTGCCCCTGGGTGCAGGGCAGAAGGAAAGGAAAAACCTGGTAGTTGGGATGATGGTCATGTGGAACGCAGCAGTTCTGTTGAAGAAAATGGTAGCCGACCCTCAAGAGTGGCAGCCACAGTCCTGCTGGAGTTCTGTTCCCTCTCTGGGTCCGATGAGATGGTTCCTCAGTCACCAGCTTCATGGATTATATATCCCCAGTACCTTCCCCAGGGCAGGGAATCCACAATGATTGTTTTATCTCTGTGAATCCTAGGATATTCTAGATCCTTGGATGTGGGCCATTGTAAGTGCCTATTGTGTCAGTGCAGCTGGGCCCATTAGCAGGGAGGACCCTCCAGCTGGGTGTGGAGGTGTTCATGTCTCCCCGATCTCTCCTTATCTATTGTGGCCTGAGGTGTGAAGTGTGCTCTGGGCAGCTGTTACCAAATGATTTATCATTAACAGCCCATCAGGAATGACATAGAGGGTATAGAATGTACAGGTTTTGGTTATACCCTCATAGTGATAAACCAGTCCCAGCCTCTGTAACTATGACACGTCAGGTGGCAAGACCTTTACCAAAGACACTGTGTGCAAAGAATAGTTATACAGATGGCACCGAGCAACTGAAAAATGCCTTCCCATTTAGCTTCTGTTCCTTTCTCTAATTGCTTGTCCTGCTCTCACCCAGTGCCTGCAATCTCATGCTGCCAGTTTTCTTACCCTCAGCTTGTTTATCTAAGGGTCCTCTAATTCCCTAACTATTCTACTTTTAGGTAAGGTTCAAGCAGAAATTGATAAGGTGATTGGCAGAGAGAGATCCCCCACCATGAATGACCAAGTGAGCATGCCTTACACTAATGCTGTGATCCATGAAGTGCAACGCTATGGCGATATCGTTCCTGTGGGACTACCGCACATGACGTACCGGGACACCGAGTTGCAAGGCTTCTTTATTCCCAAGGTGACCGTGACCAGATGAGCAATACAGCATCCCCTCCTTGTGCAGACACCAGGCATGGGGTGTGGGTGACCCCACGCAACTCTGTAGCATTGCACTTCCAGACCCAACTACTGTGAGTGGCAAGCACTAAAGTAAGACATTTGGACATGCTAAATTCAGGCAGATGGTTGTGTTTGTGCTCTAGGTTTACACTGATTATATGAGAACCCAACTGCAGTGGCAGCTCAGTGCAAAGGTTTCCTTTCCTCTCAATGAGCCGTGACATTCACTGCCTGTGTCGGAAGGAGCCTAACAGGCTCTCTGGAGGCACACACCAGCTTATTGGCTTTCCTAAGGTAGTAGTACTTAAAATTCTAACCTCTGAAGCTATTCAAATGCCACTGACATTCAGACCATTTCCACTGTGACAGGCAGCTGCCCTGGCAGCACTGGCAGAATTCAGGCCTGGGATTTGGGGGTTTTTTTTTGGTAGCCTTGCAGTATCTCCTCTGGCTTAGAACACTGACATGTGAAACAGGAAAGCTTTGTGATTTTCCATGGCCCCTGCAAAAATTGGGCTTTGAAGTCTGTCAGTCAGCTTTTTCTCTGAAGCTATAAAACAAGTCCGGGAGGATCTGAGAAGCAGAGGCTGTTTCCACTGTGTAACCATGGAATTGGCGTTTGCATGCAACAGCCTCTGTAGGGATACAAATTGCAAAAGTTCAGATACTTCAGAGCATAGGGCTGACACCATATGTCATTGGAAAAGTGCCCCGCTTTACCTCTGCTCTAAATAAGATACAGAAGTGGAGATGGGTGCCTTATGCTGAGACATGGAATGATGGTTGTGATTAGATGGGAGACACGGACTAAAGAGGAACCAGCACTGATCCATTGTGCAAAGGTAAAGCTGCTGTACTCATGTAAGTTGTTTCCTCTTGTGGAGGACTGCAGGGAACGACAATCGTCACCAACTTGTCTTCCGTGCTGAAGGACGAGACAGTCTGGGAGAAGCCAAATGAGTTTTACCCTGAACACTTCCTGGATGCAAACGGGCAGTTTGTGAAACCTCCGGCCTTCCTGCCCTTCTCAGCAGGTAAATCTGAGGGGAGTATCCAGCTGAAAGCCAGAGACACAGCAGGAGGGTGATTTGCTCTCCCCATGGTGATTCCAGCATGGATTAATGCCCTCTTTGATGGACACTTTCTACTCCCTCTCTTTCAGGTCGTCGTGTCTGCCTAGGAGAACAGCTGGCCAGGATGGAGCTCTTTCTTTTCTTTACCACTCTCCTGCAGAAATTCACCTTTGTGCTCCCTAAGGACCAGCCCAGGCCACGGGAAGATGGTCACTTTGCTCTCACGAACTCCCCACACCCATACCTGTTGCAAGCCATCCCAAGATAAGTGCACACTGCTGTCCTTTCACTCACAGAGCACCAGCAATGCAAACTCTGCCAGAAACAGAGTTGCAGGTCTAGGCACAATTATGCCGTGTTCCACTTAAGACCTCTCAAGTCTGTGCAAATGTCCACAACTGTGTAAAATAGGGATCTAGCCCAATATCTTGTTTAGCTTAATTCTAGTTCTGGATCTTGAATCAGTCAGCCATAGGAAGTTAGTAATGTCAGTTAGTAACGTCAATCAAGTTTGTAAGTACATTTATGCCTAATCAGCCACCTTTGCTATACTTTGGGCTCTCATTGGTTGCAGAAACAGCTCACTGAACACACAGCTACTGAAAGGATTATTAGTCCTGAATTAGCTTATTGAAATAAAAGGATATCCTTTTCCGAAGGCAAAACACCATTTGGAAAAACCTATCCAGCTGTGCTCTGCCTGTCTTGCAGTGCAGCAGTGTGTGCCTCTGTCTGGTGCCCAGGGCAGCCCAGCTCTGACTTGGTTCCTGAAAAAGCAAGGGATGGTCTGCTGATTTGGTGGTGCTGCTGGTGGGCAGGGTGAGAGCTTCAGCTTCAGCTCTAAGAACAAGGTGACATTTAAATGCATTTTCAGAGCAGTGCTCCTGAAGAATCTAACCATCCCCTTACATGTCCACTTCATTCCTTCCTGTTTATTTCACACTCCCATCTATTGCTCAAATTGTCTTCATTTATAGCCCCAAAGAAAGTAAGTTTTAATCCTGACAACCCTTATGTCATGCTATGCCTGCAGTAGGAGTAAATACCAAGGAGTACATCATCCATATGGTGTTTCAGCCACAGAAGCAGGTAATACAGAAATGTCTATGAATAAATTTCAAGAGAAATCCTGGTGTTTAGATTTACCATCTCCTCTAATTAGGTCCTGAAAACTGGGTTGGTTTTTTTTCAGCATTACATAAAGTCAGCTTGTTTGAAACTGCATGGCCATAGATTTCAGAGCTACCTTTCTCTTTCTTCCTGCAATGTTCCTAACAAAATTGTTTTGCCAGCTGTTAAGATATGTTGATGTTTAGATTAGTAGTAGCTGTCCTTTAACCACATGGCTGAAGGGACCATAGCATAAAGAAGCCTGTATGTATAACCAACACTACAAATAAAATACCTGAAACCGAGTGCACATATGTGGACACGTTCATATGTGTCTTTGTAATGGTAATTTTGGAAGCCATGGAGTCTACTGAATTATGCAAATACCTATTAATGTAGTTGTTAAGATTTGTACTTCATGCTAAGATTTGTACTTCATGCTTTTCATCTACAAAATAATCTGAAAGAATAAAAGTGATCTGAAGCCTTCTTTCTTGCCTCCCCTTTTTGTGGTTGTCTAAGTCCTGCTGTGCACCAGCCTCACTTGACAGATACTCACTTGACGTTTCTCTCCTTACACTCAGCACTGCACCTGCTGCTTTCAAAATCCTTTCGATGTTACTTTTCTGGTCGGTTCAATGACGGTGAACTGAACGCGTTCGGGTTTCTATTGACCAGCACAGACCCGATTGTGTTTAAAGAGGTTTCCAAGAACTTAACGTGAGAGGAACTCAGCACTCCTGTATTTGGATGAAAATGTGGATATTGCTAGGCTAGGACTATCTTTCTAGCACGCAAGAGTGTACTCAGAGAAAGTCTACCTGCAGGAGCAAACAGCAGCCGGTGTGGCTTTTTGGGGGCAGAGGGAACAAACAGCCGATCATTACAAAACGCAGCCCCAGCGCGGCCCTGAGGGGGGGGGGGTCGGACTCTGCGGGGAGTGCGGGCCCTGAGGGAGGAGGGCTCTGAAGGAGGAGGGCTCTGTGGGGGGCGTCGGGCTCTGAAGGGTTCGGGCTCTGTTGGG
>WEIV01008284.1:175971-222432 GCA_013390005.1 Calyptomena viridis
TACTGACGGGTGCGATGCTAACAGAGTGCAGCAGCGCGGGAGAGGTGCCCCGGCTGCGGCGCGCAGCACCCCGGGGTGCGATACCGGCGGGGCGCGGTGTCTGCGGGGAGGGCGGGAGGCGGGAGCACTCGGTCAGGTGATGCGGGCGGCATCATGTGAGCGGGGCCGGACCCAAGATGGGGGAGTCGCTCTGCGTCCCGGCGGCAGCGGTGGGAACGATGGTGCCGAGCGGGCTGGCCGTGGCCGTGGCCTTGACCCTGGCGCTGGCGCTGCCCTCTGTGGCCCTGGAGAACGGGCTGGCCCGCACTCCCCCCATGGGCTGGCTGGCCTGGGAGAGGTTCCGCTGCAACGTGGACTGCCGGACGGATCCCCACAACTGCATCAGGTCAGCGGGGCCGGGAGCGGTGGGGTCGGACATCGGGCCTGCGACAGCTGGCACCTTGTCCCTGGGATCCCGGGGTGCATGGGAGGCGGGCGGCTCGGGCACTCCGGTGCTGGACTGCAGAGCCTCCGGAGCTGAAGGATGTGGCCAGGCTTTGCAGGGTGTTGGGGAAACGCTTCACCTCGGTGAGGTCAATGAACGGGACACGGACGGGGTTTAAACGGGAGCCCTGGAGACTTTCCTATGGCCCAGACCGGCTCTGCAGCGGCCGACCCTCCAGAAACCCCAGTTAACCCCAAAATCCCTCTGCCTACCTAAGCTAGTGGGGAATGGGGGTTGCAGGGTCTCAGCCTGCCATGTCCCCATAACCCACAGTGAGAGGCTCTTCTTCGAGATGGCAGACCGGCTGGCAGAGGATGGATGGAGGGAGCTGGGCTACGAGTACATCAACATTGACGACTGCTGGTCTGCCAAGCAGCGGGATGTGGCAGGACGGCTGGTTCCCGATCCCGAGAGATTTCCTAGTGGAATTAAGGCTCTGGCTGACTATGTGAGTGCCTGCTGGGTACCATGGGGATCTCTGTGTCCCCATGCCACCATGGTGGGAGAACTGGGAGGAGATATAGGACCCTGGTACCTGGGAGACACCTCGGATCCCCTCATCTGCTCCTTATAGTTCTTCTCTCCTCACAGGTCCATGCCAAGGGCCTGAAGCTGGGCATTTACGGTGACCTAGGCAACCTCACCTGTGGGGGCTACCCGGGCACCACACTGGACTATGTGAAACAGGATGCCCAGACCTTTGCAGAGTGGGGTGTGGACATGTTGAAGCTGGATGGGTGCTACTCATCGGAAAAGGAGCAGGCAGAGGGTAAATGGGCTGTCTGGCATTTCTCTCCTTGCTGCATTGGTTGGGGCAGCTGGCCATCTACAGGAACACTTGGCCAGCCCATTCTTCCCTTCTGTCTTCTATTGCAACTCTTGGGCAAAGAGGAAGGAGTTTGGGTGCCCTGGAGCTAGTGTAAGGCAGAAAGCCATGCTGGCCTGGGATCCGCCTTCCTGGGTGGGCTGGAATACAGACTGCTGCTGGGACAGAGGCTGCTGCCAGCCACTCCTTTCACCAATTGTCATCTTCTCTCCCTAAGGCTACCCGGAAATGGCGAGAGCCTTGAATGCCACAGGCCGCCCCATTGTCTATTCCTGCAGCTGGCCAGCATACCAGGGGGGCCTCCCACCCAAGGTGAGGGTTTTCCCATCCAGTGGCAGTTTCCTGTGTTCCCTGTGCCCTGGGGAAGCCCTTGTTGGAGCCGAAGGAGCTGGGTGCTTCATCCGACTTATCACTCAACCCCTGGATGGTGCTTCAGGTCTCCAGAGGGGATGTGGCCTCTCTGCCAGGCATCTGGTGACATTTGGGATTCTCAACATGGCTAGGTGATGGTGGTTAGTGAGAAGAAAGCCCTGGGGTGTGCTCTCTCCACCCTACTCAGCTAGTGTGGGGTTGGTCCTGACAGTCTATTCTTGTGAGACAGGTCCTATCTGGTTTCAGTGTTTGAAATAGGATGTTCCTCCTAGTATACATTTCTTGAGAATTGGTTGCATTCATGTACATCTTCTTTCACCTTTTGAGTTGATTCTGAATTGTCCTCATTCCTGTAGCTGATAGCTGATCACATTTCCGCTGAGCCTCTATGGTTGCTTTGCCAGACATCCTATCATACTGGGATACACCCAGTCATACTGGGACATGACTACATGATGTTACCCTTCTCCAGATCCCTCTGTCTTTTACATGTTTTCTGGACATGCTTTACATGCCTTCTCAACAATTTGTGCTGCCCCTTCTCCCCCACCTTGCAGACCAGTTCCATTTTTTCCTCCTGCTTGAACCCATTCTTCTCGTCAGGTGAACTACACCATCCTGGCGGAGATCTGCAACCTGTGGCGTAACTATGATGACATCCAGGACTCCTGGAACAGTGTACTTTCCATCCTGGACTGGTTCTTCACAAACCAGGACGTGTTGCAGCCAGCAGCTGGCCCCGGTCACTGGAATGACCCGGACATGGTACAGCTGGGTGGTGGGTGCTGTGACCCTGTCTAGGGATGAGGATCTCCAGGGATCCCCTTCTATGGCCAGGGCAAAGAATGAGTGCCAGGAGCAGGAAGCACCAGCAGCAAAGAAGCAAAGCTGTGTTGCTCTTACCTAAGCTGTGGGAAAAACTCTGTGGTTGCAGTGAACCATTCACTGCTCGAGTTTACATGTCATGTTGTCCAGGTGTTCTGGTCCTTCTCTGCACAGACTGAGCGGGAATACTGATGAAACCAAGGGTGTTAGTGCATTTCAGTGTGTGCTGCTGGCAGAGCTGAGATGTCCTGGTAGACTGCTCAAGAGCAAGCAAAGTGTGTGTGAGGTTTCCCTTGCATGCTCCCTCCCAGTAGGAAGCAGACAAGTTTCTAACCTTTTTCTGTCTCTCCCATCTTTTCACTGTCTCCTCTCCAGCTCATCATTGGAAATTTTGGCCTTAGCTATGAGCAATCACGCTCCCAAATGGCCTTGTGGACAGTGATGGCAGCTCCTCTCCTCATGTCCAATGATCTCCGCTCCATCTCCCCAAGTGCTAAAGAGATCCTCCAGAACCGCCTGATGATCCAGATCAACCAGGACCCCCTGGGAATTCAGGGGCAAAGGATTGTCAAGGTTAGGGGAAAGGCGGCTATATTTGGGAGAGCAGACAAGAGCAGCATGGAGCATCGCAATAAGGAGGGAGAGGGAAATAATGCAGGGAAACAGGAGGAGGAGAGCTGTGGAAGTGGGGGCTGTGCTGGTGTAGCATCCCCCAGGGCAAGGTCAGACATTACAGGCCAGCGCCGGTCCCAGCAGCTCTGCCTCACCCACCTATCTCCACTCTTAGGAGAAATCCCACATCGAGGTGTTTCTGCGCCCACTGTCCCAGGCTGCCAGTGCCCTTGTCTTCTTCAGCCGAAGGACAGATATGCCCTTCCACTACACCACCAGCCTGGCTAAGCTCCACTTCCCTGAGGATGCTGTGTATGAGGTGAGCCCCACTGACACACTGCATAGCGGGGCAGCCCCATGGCACCTGGATCCCACTCTTCCCAGCTCTCTATGCATTTTGAGGGGGTGGGACGGAGGACTCTCACTCCATGCCTCCAGGATGAAGAGGCAGCTGCCCATTGGGCCACTCTCCTGTTGACCACTACTGTGCCCTGTCCTGCTGTGCCGTGTCAGTGACCACAGCTGGACCCCAAGATGAAAGGTCTGGGGAAATCCTGGTAGCCACCATCTCTCTCTTCCAGGTACAAGATGTGTACAGTGGGAAGATCACCAGTGGCTTAAAGACAGAAGACAACTTCTCAGTTACTATTAACCCCTCAGGGGTGGTGATGTGGTATCTCCGTCCCATGGCACTCCTGGTGCAACCCTGGCATGGGATCAGACAGCAAGTCCCCGGCAAGAGTCTCCGCCCAGTCCTCCTGTGATGAGACGCAGTGGATGGGGTGTGGGCCAGTGCCAGGGTGAGCTGTGAGACCCTGGGACACTGCACAAGTACCTTTTGCTCGTGTGCTCACCAGTGCTGGGGAGTTCCTTGATACCAGCTTGATTATGTCTGCTCAGTCTGCTTAAATCAGGAATTTCTGGTGCCCACCTCCTAAGGGTATGCAGACCATAATTTCTCGGTGATTGCAAAGCCCTTTGAGATCCTCCTGTGGAAGATGCCATGTGAGCAGCATCCAACCACAGTCAGAGTTTGTCATCTCTGACACCTGAGAACTTACTGCCTCAAGCTGGGTGTCACTGACTGCTGCAGGGACTGTTTGAACCGTACCTGTAGAGCTGCTTTGGATGCTTCAGTATCTTCTAGGGTTGTGACACCCTCTTCTCCCTTTACCCGCCTCCCCCTAACCCCTCACGTGTGTAACGGTGTTGATCTCAAGGATCAGACCTGGTCACCTTTCTTTTGCTATAATCGGCTTGGCTTAGAATAAGGGGCTGTCAGTAGGGCTGCATCCCTCCCATGTAGAGATGGTGGCCACCAGGACCAAGAGCTTCTGGAGGCATGACAGTCCTCTGCAGAAAAGCTTTCCTTTCAGGCCTGATCTTCCTGCCAGGATCCTTGAGGCCAGCACTACAGCAGCCTAGGATGTGTGCTAGCATTGTATTAAAGTCCCCCTCGTAGCAGTTTACAGCACAGCAAAAACCTCCATGAGCTATGCACAACCCTCGCAGCTGTGCTGTGGTACAGCACCAAAAACCGCAGAGCCTTAGTGTGTCATGTACGAGTGGCATTGGGAAGATGCCAGTACTCAGTTGAGGTGATCTTTTGGGTTGGGAGATGGTCACAGGTGCCTCCAAGCTGCAAGTTGCATCCTGTTCCTGCTCTAGAAGAAATTTCTGCTAGGAGGTGGCCCAGGTCCTCCTCCAGCAGGCTGAACACTCAGGGAAAGGCTCCTTCTTTCTCCCAAGGACAGCTACATCCACCACTCCATCCTGAGGAGGAGCCTGCACTAATAAACTGGGAGTGAGTGGCAGGACAGAGTCGAAAGCCCTCAACTGCTTCACCTTAATACAGTGCACACCCTATGGAGGAGATTTAGGTGAGATGTCCTATCCCATCTGCCCCACTCAGAGAGGTACAGCATTCCTGGACTGCAGCCCAGAGAGACTGGCACAAGATTAAACCTCAGATGGGAAACACGTTTTAGGTTAGGCAAAAAAAGTTGTTCTCTGTTTCTACTCATCTGCTGGAGGCTTCCTGGACATCTGCCCACTCTGGTTCCTGCAGGACCAAATGGCTGATTCTGGCCACTTCCAGAAATTTTCTCTGAGTGCATGTTTCCAGTGCTACCGAGGAAGGACTTGCTAACAAACAAGGAGGTGGCTTTGTTCTTGGGGAGTGATTGAGGCAAATCAATTGAAATAAAGGGAAGCAGATCACAGACTCATGTTTGTTTAGTGTTGGTTAGTGTTGCTTGGTTAATGTAAGATTACATGGTCATTACCTCAAAACAGGAACAACTATGCTAAGAAATAGAACTGGTTTCCTGTCAGAGACTGGACTGATGCAGAGTGGAAAATGGCTCTCCAGTAGTTACATCATGTCCAGCAGGGCAACAGTACTCCTTGGCAAAAGGGGAAACAGATTTTACAATTCACAGCTAAGTGCCATTTTCCTTTATCATGTATTTATTTTTCCCTGACTGGAACAGGTAGTGAGGAGTTCCTCTTAAAGACAGGCCTTCCCTCTGGTACCAAATGTAAATAGAAGAGGTGCTACAAATATAGCTGTAGTGAGTAGCAGTCTGGTGACACAGCCCTGCTAAATGCAGTGTTGTGCCTGCCCAGAAAACATGAACATTGCCAGTTCTGGGTACCTGGGTGAGAGCAAAGGCACCAACCAGCCTTCTGCCCTTCCCAGGCAGCAAGGGGGTAAGCCCCATCTTTTCCCTCCCCCAGTTACTTCATTCCAGATCCAGCTTAGCCATGTACAAGGGAGAGAGGACTGTCCCACAGCTGACCCAAGAGGCCACCACCAGTGGTTGTAGTTCATTCCAGCCTTCTATGCAGCACGCAAGAATTAAGGTCAACGCAACATACACACAACAGTGAGCAGGCGGCTAAAGGTATCAACACTCCTGTATTAAAGTGCAAATTATAAAGTTACAAACATTCATTCTTGATTTTTTAAATACAGAGTTATTAGAGTATCTCTAATGCAGACCTAGAAAGTGTTTATAGATAAGGAAATTTACTTCCCCCTTATGTGGAACTGCTTTAAATTGTGCAAACCTGACTTACAGGAGAGCTCTGGCACACAGGGAAGTTAAGGGGCAAAACACTCCTTCCCCCTTGCTGTGAAGGTAGGGGGCTGTAGGAAGAAGTACAATCATCCTATATGTAAAGGATCACAAGGGTCTCCACAAGACTAGAGACTCTTCAGAGCAGGCTTAATGGCACTATGCCCTAACGAAAAAGGAAAGGTTGTGGCTGAGCAGCCAGAGTCTCTGCAAGAGTTGAACAATAGTAACACCCACCCCAGACAGTGGTTTCCAGCTGAGAGGGCACTGCACCCCTAAGAAACCCAACTCTGGGATTACAGTGCCCACCTGCCCATGTTGCTCACATGTGGTCCTGAAGAAAAAAATGAAGGCCAGATTTCCCCTGTGGAGGTAGCACACAGTGCAAGCTTGCTCAGCAGAGGGAGTCAGGGCTCAGAGACCTGTCTTCTGACAAGGTCATCTTCCGAATGTAACATTTTGCTCCAAGGAAGGCAGCCTCCTGTGCAGCACTTAACTCCATTACTCTTGAAGAACAGCTGCCCAACACAGGATCACTGCACAGACATGGGGCCTGCTTCTAGGACAGGGAAAGGGCACTGATCTGAATGCCTGCCATTTTATCAGTTTGCTGCCCTGCGGCACACCTTTGTTTGCTTTTCTATTCAATGGCTACAAAGGCAGGCTGATCGCTGCCCATCCCCTTCCCTCTTGCTTAGCCAAATGTTTCAGTGTCTCTTAGAATGCACTTCCCAAGGTCATCACCCCACGACTTAGTCCAGTAAGGAAACATACACTTCCAGCATGAAACAGGATTTCCAGAGCCCCATCTCATGCTGAATTGTGCTAGAATTTAAGGAAATTCTTGGGCATCCGAGAGTCTGTGCAAGGAACCTCAGCTCTACACCTTTCCTCTCGGATGGTGCTTCAGAAGTCAAAAGTTTGGCATTCCAAGTTGTTTTAGTCCAAGATCCCAGAGCCTTCACATTTCAGTCCTAGGTTAGTCATGCGATACAATGGTGGATTTAAGAAGTCCATCTCTCTCCTCAAACCAATGGCAGAGCAAAAGGTTAGTGCTTTGACCCCTTGAGATAAAGCAAATGAATAGGAAAGCGCTGTTGTTCTGCCTTGTATTGCCACTGACAATGTTTAAGGAGGGCAGGTGCTCAGCTGCCCAGCACTACATCTATTGGACAGAAACAGAGATCCAGAGATATGTTGAGGGGTACTAAAAGCCAAGTTGTCTTCAGGAAGAGAGAGAGTGTGGGAGGCTGACTGCAATTTCCTTCTGTTAGTTGTTCTTCTTATCCTCGGGTGGTGCATAAGGAGGTGGCTGATCCTGGAAAGAGATAGAGTCGAGTCAACATCCCTGCTTGTTTTATGACAAGCTCTTTCCAGGCATTCCCAGGCTTGGCTCACAAGAAATGACTGTTCTGCAATGAAAGCCAGGTGCTATGGGTTAAGCTGTCATCACACTATTCCTATCTAGTATCAGTTATGCTCCATGATATACACTGCCTCTCATAACATTTCTAGGGAGGGTCCCCCCAAAACCAGGTAACAAATGGTCTATTGTAAATGAACCATTTAATCTGTTTTAACCATCATCCCCCCTTCCCTTCCAGGGCTTTGTCTCTGTTGAAGCTCACAGCTCTGACCCAGCAGACAGCAAGCTCCTGGGCTGAGGGCCAGCTTTGCTGCTCCATCAGTCTCCAGCCCACCAGAGCCACATGAGGCAGTGAAGGGCACTGGCAGACTGTCATGTCCCAGGTATAAGCTACAGCCAACCTACTGCCTGCCACTGACCAAACAGTAAGAGACTTCACCGTCTCCAGGCAGCCCAGAAAAATGACAGAGAAACCTACATGCTCTCATCTCGAAGTTTTTCTTTAACTCTCCCCACTTTCAGGCTCAATGGATGCAGAGAGCTCTGCGTGTTCTTTGTGCCCATGCAAGTCTGTTAGGCCTTTAGAAATAAGGTAACAAATGGCTGTTTGGATCAATCTTAAGGCCTTTCTCCTTTCTTGACTGAAAATTGAACAAGCCTTCTTCACAGGATCAACATCCATGCCTCCTTCCCAGAAAAATGCATATACTCTGTGCATCTTCAACATGAAGGTATGCTAGACTTTGCTAGGAAAGCACTGTCTATGCTACTGACAGAGAAGGGAGCAGATACACACAGATCAGGCACTATACTCACCATGGGCATGTACACATTGTGTGGGTTGGCAGGATTGTAATATGCACTGGAAGCAGCTTCCATGGCCTTACTGCCTCCTGAAAAGGAAGGAAAAGAAGCCACTTCAAATACCTTAGGCAGTGGTCCCAGAGCCTTCTCCTCAGCCACAGCTCTTCCAAGGAGGCAACAAAGGCTCAAAGAGCTGACAGGAACTGCAGCAAGCTGGGTTAGAATTCAGAGCAGCTCAGGAAAGCTGGCTAGGGCTGACCACAAGGTGTACAGTGCAAGGCTGAACAGTTCCCCACATATGACTCTGAGCTCTTGCAATAACAGCTTCTCCACCCCATGCTGTGCCCATGCCACCCTCAGGCCAAGCCCCCAGACCCTGGCAGCCCCAGTCCCATTTACCTGGCATGTCTGGGCTGCCCCATGCTGGGGGAGCTGAGGGTCCCGGAGGAGATGGGCCAGAGTAGGGCGGCGGAGGTGGCACATACGCAGGGTTCATGTTTGGAAGTGGAGGGTAAATACCTGAAAAAGACAACACAAGACTGATGCTTTGGACTGTGGCAATCGGACAGAGAGGAAGAGAGCTCACAGGCCTGGCAGCACGTTAGCTATGGACAAAAACAGTGTCCAGAGGGAAGCTCTGCAGACTTGGCACGGATGCAGACAGCAGGGATTTGACAATTTGCAAATGCCTGTCATATCAGCAGACAATAATTCTGACAAGTAGCAGCACAATTTGCAAACCACATTTTTATATAGCTGGAACTATAGTGACACATGGGTGTGATCAATAGCACATGACAGATTTTTGCAAGGACAAGGACCCTTGATGGAGACAAAACTACAGTAACCCTCACCGTACCACTGTCATTTCTTTACAGCTAATACAAACACAGTCATCATTACACAACTTCCAAACCTGGAGTTTGAGCATATGGATATCCCATGGGCTGTGCAGCTGGTCCATAGGCATTCATTGGAGGTGGTGCATAAGGATATGGTCCGTTTGGTGGTGGAGGGGCAGCATAGCCTCCTGGCACAGGTGAATAACCCCCGGGGGCAGGGGCATAACCTCCAGGAACAGGTGTGTAGCCATAGCCAGGGTTCTGGAGAGGAACGCCACTGGAAGCTAAGGAGCACATGTTTAGTAAGCCAGACATGTTTTCTTACAACTGAATGTACAGAATAAAAGGTGCTGTGTAGATGTATAGGATAAATGGTGCTGCTGTTAATGCAGCACCATTTCCCTTCACCTAGATTCACTACATAGTTCTGGCATAGTACTGTGCTTGAAAAGCATTAGTCACAGGGTGCTAAAGGAAACTGCTGCAAAAATACCACCTAACAGCTACCAGTCCCACCACAGAGCTCCCACTGTGTGAAGAAATTACCCTTTTAAAGCAAGCATCGGTACAGGGTTTTTTCCTTCTTTTTAAACTTTCTTTCTGGAAAAAACCCTACATTTTAAAATGCACATTTCTGTAAAAGGAGAGCTTTATCAGAAAAAAAGGTATATTTCCTCCCATTTTAAATTTTCAAATAGAAATTCTTTTTTAAAATCTATTTTTCCCTTCTTCAAACGTGCATATTAACTTTCCCCCATATTGCACTATTATAGAACTGAGCTGAGGGTAGGTAAATGAATAAATTTTTTTTTCAACTTTTTTTCCAGAAGGAGTAAGGTTCTGTAGAAAAAGGTGGTCCACTTCCAAAGCACAAACCCCAGAATATTTTGACTGCACAAAGCACTAAGATGAACTAAAGAAAAAGGACTGGAAGGGAAAACAAAAGTGCCCTTGGAAAGAGAAAAAATACTTTGCTGTGGAAAAGGGCATAGTGTACTCCTCATCCTATGAAGTTCAGAAGGAGCACTATTTGCTTACTAGCTCAGCTGGCCACAGGGGAATCGCAGGCTCTGGAAATCCCTTACCACTAGAAGCAGCTTTGAACATCAGCTGTCCAAACTCGATGGCTCCTCCACTGTTGAAAGTCAGCTTAAATGTCCCCTGCCCTTCCCAGCCACCTAGGAGAGAGAGCATTAGAATTGAAACAGACTATTCACCTCAGTAGCAGACAGCAAAATTGCTAATACTCCAATTATTTTTTTCTCCTTCATTTCAAAACTATTTTGCATCCTATTACCAGGAAGAAAGACTCACGGCAGTGCTATCAGATGTCCCTCAAAATATCTCAAGAGGATCAGGAATTTATTTCTTTACCCTTTAAAAGTTATAGTCATGTAGGAGCAGCCTAGTCTAGGTAATAGGCTGTTTTGTTCTTTCCTGAGAAGTTTAATAGAACCTAATAATGAACACAATGTAAAGACAGAACATTTATTTCACTGAGGATTTTAACTGAAAGTCCTCAGATGAAGTTTTATTGCTGACCTCAGTGGACTACAGATTGGGATCTGCAACTCAAGCTAGGATTTAAATCAAATGTAACATTTTTAATCTCTTTGACACATGGAAAATCAGACAGATCATTAAATGCTGAGATGTAATAGAAATTTTTCAGGAAAAAAAAGTCAAGCAGGTGACATATTGCAAGATAACTAGTAGTGCTTTGTTTTGCTGGGGCTTTTTGGTTTTTTGGTGGGTCTTTTGGAGGGGGTGCTTTGTCATTTAAATAAAAGATTTTGTAAAATAAGATTTATCTTGTCTAACAATGAAGTTCGTAAAAAGAGAGATAGCCTCTCAGGGACAAAGTAGAAATAGAATATAGAAAAGAATCCATCATGGATTAAATAATCCCTTTAGAGATTCATCTCTTCAAAACCAGTGTCTTAAGATGACTTCAGCCTGAGAAAGTGGGCTGATCCACACTCCTTAGTCACTTTAAAACCTCGTTATGAACAGAAAGCAAAAAGCATAAGCTCTCCAGATGCCATGAAAATGCACATAAACTAATTCCAGGGCTGAAGAGGGAAGAAATTTGAACCAGAAGCCTGGTTGTCAATCCCTGTTTATCTTTTGCAATTCCCTATGTCTGGTCTTTGGTCATAAACAGCAGTGTAAGTCTTACTACAGTTTCCTGATCCAATTGGGATCAAAGCTAAATCAATGATGGGCAGCAGCCTCTGAAAACAAAAGTTGTTGCTAATTCTAATTCTGTCTATGAATAGCATTGATTGGTGACTTGGTCATTCACCCACCCTTCCAGGTACAAGCACATGTGGAAACTGAGTAAACACAACATACACAGCAAGACAGGAGTTAGAGAATTGAACAAAAGTCATCTTGTGGAAGTCGGTTCCTAGCCTGGGAACTGTGTAACACGGCAGCAGTGCCTTAAAGTCCAGCAGACAGGAGTTACCTCAGTGTGGACACACCAGCTACACTGCCACAGCTACTCTGCCTTTCCTGTGCACATAAAGTGCCTGTCTGATGTTCAGCAAAAGAGGTCTTGTGACACTTGGGAGGAGTTCAGTGTACAAAGCACAGGCACGTACCTCCTGCCTCGGCCTGAATCTGTCCTTTGATGTAATTGGCAGAGAAAACAGGCTGCTCAATTGAGCATCCCTTCACCAAATAAAATGGCATCATGAAAGACATCATAGGATCCTTGCCCTTTGACACAAAGATCACCTGCAAGACAGAAGGGAACACTTCTGAATTACTTGAATTAGATACAGTGGGTGATCGTGGAGTTCTAGTCATACCAGCATCCAAAAAGGGCAACTTAACTCCTGGTATGAATAGGCATTGTGTTATTTCACAACTTTAACGCTGCAGATCCCAAATGGATTTGGTGGCACATGGCACAAGCATGTATGTTCCAAAATAATAAACCACTTGAAACACACATGCACATTTAGAGTTTTATTGTTCTGCTTTTTAAGGATGTGAGTATTCCAAGAAAGTAATATTGACTGACACATTATAAGAAATATATTCTCTAGAGAGTGATATGTAGGACTGCATGTGCCTTTGTAGGGAATTGGGATTGTGACACAGGCATGAACTATCCTATCTCCATTTTCCCTTCTCCTACCTAGTGCTGTCAGTGGTTCCTTCCACAACAAAAATCACTTCTATCTAACTAGGTTTCTGGTCTAAAGTTTACAAGATCCTCTGAGAAAGCAGCAGCCCTGCTGGCATCAGACTTACCCTGTAAGGGGTGAGATACAGCATCCCTTTCTTAGTGCCTTTGAAGACTTCAGGCTTGCCTGTCACGTCACTGAAGGAGAGCTCCACATCTTTACACTGTTTGAGAACACTACAGGAGAAAATCAGACAGATCGGAGAGACAAACTCAGCAACAGCTCTGACACCCCCCTGCCATCACACAGGGAGGGGAACAGCACACCAAAACTCTGAATATTTCCCAAAAGTTCTGTTGTGGGCCCTGCCGTTTTGACTTGGAAGACAGAGGGATGATTTATGTGGAGTGGAACAATTCATCCTCTGAAAAGCCCTGCTCCTCCTCCACAAAGAGAAGTTTTAAATAACAGTTTTTCTTTCTGTCTCCAAAACTGCCAGGCTGACAAATTCTGCTCTGCACATAAAAAGCCTTAGCCCAAAGATCAGGGCACAGAAAGGTGCAAAGGTGTAATCTCACAGCAATCCTCTCTCCCCATTCCATGCTCAAATCCAGGCCACTGCACTGGAAAACAGTGCTGCTGTAACACCGCACCAACTGTGCCAACTGAGGAAGTGGCTTTGCTAACACCCCCACTGCTGACCCTGCTTCACATGACTTAAGTATTTGTAATAAACAGTATCACGCTAAGGAACAACACACTGAGCCAGCAACGAGGATATTATTGTTGGATATCTGTGGGAACATTAGCAGAGTTTGCTAATGACGCAAAGCCAAATGAGAACTGTGAACACTGCAGGGTCAGGGGTATGGAGATGCTTGGAGAATTAAATATATTTTCAGAAAAAAATGAAAGAGTCATCTTGGGAAAGCATGCCACTGAATCTAGGGGGCAGATCCTAAACATACCACATGGTAAGAAAATTTGCAGAATAAACAAAAGAGCCTTGGGGTGATAAACTTTAGCGTGTTACAATGGCAGAAGACTCCAAGGTGTTTTGCAGTTCAAGAGCATGGAAAACAAAATCACAAAACCCTAAACCGAGACCAGCATGGAACAGGTTGGATGTAAGGTCTTTCGATCAGCATATTGTAGAATCAAATAAAGTCAGGAAATTGTTATTTGGGGAAGGGAGTAATCTACAGGGCCACCATACGAAAAAACAACCAAAAGCCCTGTAGTTTCAGGTTGTTTGCTCTTTAGGGAAGAGAATGCTGTAGATCTATCTGAAAAATGCAGCTACTTGAGAATGAAGACATTAAAAAGTCTATCTTTAATGAGAAAAAAACAACCTCACCAAGAGATTCTACTGGGATGTTATTGCATAACTGAGCTAGATGTAGATTCTCAGATTGGCTGGAAGGGACAGACTGATGAGGCAGAAGAGCTCTTTCCATTTCCAAAATGCAAGGGGAAAAGTTTCTTCTCAGTTAAATAAAACCAACTTCTGGACAGCTTTGATCCCATCAGAACACTTCCTCAACCATGCCCCGCTGCAGCATTTCATGTCAGTTTGCCTCACTGGGAAGAATTTCTATGTAGTCACTGTAATGTTTACTCCTTTGCACCTACTCACACAAGCAAACAACATGCAGCCACCACCACTGGGAGCAATCAGGCTGCAGAACTGGTTTGCACCTTCATGCCTGTGCAGGGCTGTCACCAGAGGGCTGTACACCCTGTGGGGCAATGCTGCCCCCACCTGTGGCTAAGCAGCACCTTGAAGAATGACCTGAGTCATAAAATCATAGAACATTAAGAGTTGGAAGGGACCTTAAAGGTCACCTAGTCCTAACTCCTATGCCATGGCCAGGGACACCTCCCACTAGATCAGGTTGCTCAAGGCCTTATCCGACCTCACTCTGAACACTGCAAGGGTTGGTTCATCAACAGCCTCCCTGGGCAACCTGTTCCAGTGTCTTACCACCCTTAAAGAATTTCTTCCTTATGTCTAGCCTGAATTTCCTGTCTTTCAGTTTGAACCCGTTATTCCTTATCCTATCACTACAGTTCCCAATGAAGAGTCCCTCTGCAGCTTCCCAGTAGACTCCTTTCAGACACTGGAAGGTTGCTATGAGGGCTCCACACAACCTTCCCTTCTCCAGGCTCAACAGCCCCAGCTTTCTCAGCCTGTCTTTGTAGGGAAAGTGCTCCAGTCCTCTTTTCAACTTTGTGCCCTCCTCTGACCTTGTGATGTTGGGGACCCCAGAGCTGGGTCACACCAGAGCAGAGCAGAGGAGCAGAATCCCCTCCCTCGACCTGCTGGCCATGCTGCTTTTGATGCAGCCCAGGATTTAAAGGATAGAGATCTCCTTTAAATCAACATGAGGTCTGCATGTCAAAGAACTTCCATCAACGACATATAGAAGTCAGCTACAAATTCAACACTATTTGGAGCATATTTTTTGAGTGTATTTATCCTACTGATCACCATCTCCAAACTCTTTTGATCTTTTATTTCGATCCTTTACTGGGCCTCTGGTTTCTAGGTTTTCTCTTGCCAGGATGCCAGGAGCACCCGAATACAACCGAACCGAGGCCTAATCCCGTGGAACTGGTCTGTCAATCCCCGCTCGGGGCGAGGGCGGCTGTGCTTCTATGGAGAGAAGCTCCTTGGCACAGAAGAGGAACAAGTGCTCCTTACTTTCAATTCAAGGGATCAAGACTCCCACTTTAAGTGGTCTGTGCCTTTCTGACGTGACTAGTTGCACGACCTTAAAAAAAAACCCCAATTCTTTAACTGTTACTGGCGATGGCAGCGCACTCGTCACCCAGGACGCCCTCAGTGTTGGAGCGGCACTAAGGACGGCCGAGCTTCCACACTGAAGACGGGGCAACTGCGGACTGCAGCCGGGCCTGCTCCCCTCACTGCCCGCCCCATCCCACCCCCACCCTGCCAGGAGCGCTGTAACTGCGCAGACCTCAGGCCGCGCCGGGCCTGGCCGGGCGGGCAGGGATGGGGGTTGCCCCAGCGGGAGCCTCCCACCCGCGGCCCCGCGGGCCCGGNCGTAACGTACGGTAACTGCCCACGCGCCCCCCCGTGGCGCGGCAGGCGCGAGGTGGAAATGACGCACAGAGAGGCGGAAGTGAGGCGGCGCTGGGACAGTTTAATGGCCGCCGGTGGCGGCGGGGCCGGGCCGGGGGGCGGCACCGCCCGGGCCATAACGAGGCACACGCTGGGGCCTACGCGCCGTCCTGCTCGCTCCGCTCGCTCTGCTCAGCGTAACTGTGTCCGTTCTCTACTGTCCTTGTACGAGTAGAAGTTGTCCAGGATTTGCCGTGTGATTGGCAAAGCTTTTCCGGCGAACGGCGCATGTGGTGGAGGGTTTGTGGGTCTCTGAACGCGCCGAGTGGGCACCTCTGGTGTAAGGTTTAGACTCTACCCCTCTGTGATATCGTTCAGGGGATATCTCGGGAGAACGGCTGACTTGCTGTGGTCATCCAGGAACTCAGCTGGAGTGATACGATCCAGGCTTTTCCTAGCTTGTCCGTCGACAGAGACTTCTTCCCCACAGAATCTCCCGTCGTGCAACGTGGTCGTTGTGTTTTGGTTTTTTCTTCTTTTTTTTTTTGTTTTGTTTTGGGTTTGGGTTTTTTTTTGTATTTACCATTTGTAGAGTTCCTGGTAGATAAACAGGTGTCGGTGGGATATTGGCATGAGCAGATGGTAGTGGGGAATACCTGAGCTTGCTTTTCTCAGCGAGCTTTTACAGATCCTTTAGAAGTAGTCAATGATCTGACAAGAAATTACAGAGCAGAGCATAAAAACCACCTTATTACAAACAAATAAAATTTCCTAAACCTAAAACACACAGTCTTGCCCTTGCAATCCATGTTACAGGCAAAGGAAAATCTCTCTTCTGTTCTGTTGGTCTGCTTGGCTTTCTTTAAGCAGGGCAGCGTTGTCCCTCTGCCATAACTTGTTTGGGTCCAAAAGTTGTAGAAACCTCCGTACTGCAGCCCAGGGCAGAGATGATAGTGTGGCTTTGTGCTTCAGTGCTGAGAAGCAGCAGAGCCCTGGTGGTGTCGGTGATGAGCTGTGCTGAGGGTGGCCCGTTGTGTGGCAGGATGGTCTGTGCAGGGTCCGTGGTGGAGCTGCTGGCACTGGCAACAAGGTTCTTGTGCCCTGCAGGACTGGGGAGGCCTGGTGCAGGGGAAGGCAGGTGCAAGGCTGTGTGCACACTGCCTACAGGAACACTGGGAGCTGTGCATGTGGGTGGTAAAAGGAGTAGGGAGGGCTAGCATGGCCCTTGCATCCTAGTGGTGCTGTGAATGGCTGATTTGTGTGCACAGGTGGGAGTGAGAGTGAAGAGACCTTTGCTTTGCAGTGACAGCACCAGAGAAAGCCACAAGATGGCCTGTGCTCTTAGATAGTTTTGCCAAGGCTTGGAGCACCATATTCCCAGCTCTGGCCCCTGTACAGGTCTGTCAAGCAGCGTCAGGCTTGACTTGAGTCCTCCTCTGCTGCTCATGTGCTGTTCCCTCCTCCTCCCTCCCGTGTCAGGCCTTCCAACCTCCATCCCAAACCCACTGCACTTCCTCTTACTGCTGCCATCCCATGCCATGGCATTCCACATGTGCAGCTGGCCATTCTCCTGGAGGGGACAACCCCTGCCACACATGTGACATGCAGAAACAGACAGACACTGCCAAGCTCAGGACATCTTTGATCTTCTCCCCTTCTCCCTTCTGCCCTTGCAGCCCCAACGCTTTCCACCTCACTTGGGGACATCCAGGAAATGGCTGATACCAGAGAGACACAAGCATGTTGTCTTCAGCAAAGCTGTGCCTTTTTCTGCTTTGGAGTCTTCACCTTCCCTCCCCATCCCCTCCAGGGGAAGGTAAAATGACAGCTTCTCAACAGTGCACAAAAGCACATTTTTAAGAAGGTGTGAGAGCTTAGAGAGGGAGGAAACAGCCTGGAGAAGAGGATTAGTCAAGTACTTGGAGAAGTGAAGGAGAGACAGGGTAAAAAGTGGAGAAAGTGAGATGGGGAAAGGAAAGAAAGGAAGAAAGCTCTGGAGGGCTAAAAGGGAATGAGGACAAAAGCACCGGAGTGGAGAAAGACACAGGACAGTAGGAGGGCAGAGGAAGAGACCTAAGACTGCTGCAGTAACAAATGCAGGCATTTCACTGAGGAGGAGAAGGAGGTATGTCTTACGTCCCCACCATCAGTGAAGAACCAGTGAGACACCCTGGCCCAGTGCTTCTCAATCCATGGCTCTTTGCACTCCTCCCAAGGTCCACAAGGCCTGATGCCAAGCAGAGCTGCCCCTGGGGGAGGTCCCAGCAGGGATCCCCCATGGCACTGTCTTTCCTGCGCTCCCACAGGAAGATTGGCTGAGACATGCTCAGTGCTGGTGGAGAGACACCGCTGCAATGGGGGGTTGCAGCGGTGTGATGGGGTGACCCCAGGAAGTGGAGTGACCCCAGGACAGCTTGGTCTGGTCTGCACAGAGTCAAATGCCTGTGACACAAGCATGGCTTTTGACCTTAGCGCTGGGCAGGGCAAATATGCCCTTTGCAGCAGGAACATGTTCATTTCCTCTGGATTTTACTTCTTTTGGAAAATCCATCTATTTTATCCAAGTACTTTGATGTTTCTCAAATAGATGTTACAGCTCAAGAACTAATTTGTCTCCTCCCACTGATCACTTGCTCTGAACCACAAAACGTGTCAGTCTTCTCTCATCTATCCACTTCCAAGCTGCCATTTTTCCTTGGGAAGCCACAGCAAGAAATGGGAATAAAATGCTGGGCCACCATGTGCTCAGAAGACCAACCAGCTGCCTTTACACCCATGGAAGATCCAAGAGAAATCGCTTCTGACATCTCCTGAAAACACTGCATAAACCAACTCCACCATCTCTCCTGGATCTCTCCTTGCCATGTCTCCCAGTGATAAAAACAGGACCACAGCATGCCCCATATCTCCCACCTTCAAAATCCATGCCCCCAGAAATCCTTCCCCCTCCAACCCTATTTCCCCCAGGCAAGACACACAGCTGAGACACAGAAACAAGAGAAAGGAAGATGACGGACAGTCCACTGTGCAAAAAACAGACCAAGAATGAGGACACTCTGGGAAGGACGGGGAGATGCCCTTGGTCCCTCTCTGGCACACAGGCTGGCACACAGACACACCCGCACGCACTCACACTCACATCCTCTCATGCCCACAGAGGATGTGCCACGTGCTTCAGAGACAGGCCCATGGCAGAGTCAAGGGTAGCAGGGGTGGGAGGTCGTATCCAGGTCTCTGGATACAGGTGACAGCAGGGGGGAGGGTCATTCACAGGTTACTTTCGTGGTTTTCCTCTGTCTCAACAGCCATGGGGGGCAGCCCTCCATTGTCATTCAGGCGTTTGGCCCTGTAGGTCTCATAGTGGATGTTGTGGGTCACTTCTTTTAGGTCCTGAAGGTGGGTCCTGCAGGAGACAAAGTGAGATGGGAAACAGGGTGCAATAACCAATATCAGCACAGGCAGTATTAATCTTCTGATGGTAATTTTATTCCCTGAAATAAATGGAAGATTTCTTCAGTCAGTCTAGCTAATGATCATACTTCTGTTTCTGCACGGATGGCATGGGTGCCATCATACACAACTGAGAGTTGGAGCATCAGCTGTCAAGGACACATATGCAAGATGAAGCCTATGGGCCGAAATTCCTGGCTGTGCTTGCCAGTGCTCTGCCCCTCTCACACCTGTGCCACCGGCACAGCTCCTGGGCATCTTGGTGTGTCAGAGCACACAAGGACTTCTCTGAAGCAGCGGTGAGACAAGGAAGCATCAGGAGGCTGTACCAGGTCCACTGCAGACCATAACCTGTAGAACAGTGCTGTGAGCTTTATCTCTAAACTCCACAGAAAGCCTGTGGGCTTGGGTTGCTATATGTTTTGTGATGATCTTTCGGGTAGGATGTTTTTACTGGAAGACTTGGGGAATACACCTCTGCTGCAGAAGGTGTCACAGAACAAAAAGAGCAGCAGGGTGATGTCAAAGCATTGTACCTGGCCAAGTGTCTCGATACCACCATACCCACAGGTGGAATGAGCCACAGAGCTCTGGCTTCGAACTCTGTTTTCTTTATTGTCCTATTTTTGGTGGTGTTTTAAAACATTATTGTATTTATATGGAATAAAGATGACTCTAGATCTGCAGTTCTCTAGAATTTGGGGCCGATACCACTTGTGCTGAGGCAACTTCATGAAAGAGAATAAAAATAAGACAGGACAATCAAAGCTGAATGAAATACGGAGCTTTTCACTTCCAGCTCTTATGTTCCAGCACATCCTTCAACCTGAAAAGACATGGTCTAGGATGTGGTAGTGACCTCTTTATCACTGACCTGTTGTCAGCAACAAATGGAAGTTTTACAACCTTATTGGGACATAAGGGCTGTGGTAGTACCTTGCTTTTCTCCAGCTGCCCAGCACATACATGAAAAGTAGCACCTCCTTGGTATAGTGGTCGTGTTGCTAAGAGAGGCACTAGAGTATCTACCCCTTAACTCAATTGAACCCTACTCTACATAAGCTTTCACTTCCTGAAATGTATATTATTTTCCTTTCCATAGGGGCTATTTCACTCTGAATGGATCTCAGGAAGACTCCTGGCTCATCAAGAGCAAACTGGTGCATGACCATGGCCTTACCTGATGACAAAATCTCGAAGTAGGGCAAATTCACAGTGAGTGAGGTTTTCCACTGAAAAGAAAGCAAACAATTGTTACGTTTGATTTTTTCAACAGCCCCCTTTGTGGCTACAGAGCATGGGAAAGTCACTGCCATGGGACAGGTTTCAGATGGGTAGAGCCTTCAGACTTTAGAAACAACAAACAGTTGTCTGAACACCACACTGTTGGGTATTGAGGAAACATGCTAAAAGGTGCTGAGCAGTCACACATGAATTTTCATTTGAAAACCAAGGCAACCTCAGGAGCTTAGCCTCACACACTGTCGTGTCAGGAGTGGCTCCAGCTTCTGCCAGGTGGTGGTAGTGGCACTGCATTGACCACAGCAGTTCCCATCCTGCACAGCTATTGAGAATTCTCCTCTTGTTTCGTCTCAAAATGTTTATCACAAATAGGATGGGAAGGGACATGTTATCTGGACCATTGTCTATTACTGAGACCTGCAGACATACTTTCAGCTCCCAGAAGCAAGAGGTTTTTTACCTTCAATGATTCCCCAAGGTGTTTTCCTGCCCAGGACTCTTTTGCCATTCACCTGGTACTCCTTGTCGCTGCCCACTACTGCAAAAGGCATGCTTTCCTGCTGGGGAGAGACACGTGGAAAGACCTATTGAGTCCATTCCAGAGAGCAGCACCGCCACCGTTCTCCATCCACCTTTCCTCCTCTCAGCTCAACAAACACAAAGCCTTCTCCAAGGCAAGAGACTCTTCCAAGCAAAACTTCACTGGCTGTCCTCTTCACCCGTTAGTGCTATCCCTAGCATCTTGGACCCTTGTTTTCCAGGTGTCCTTGCACCACCTCAAGCCTAGTGGGTAGTTTGCATCAGTGCCAGGGGCTCTGGAGCAGGAGGCAGAGCTTTTCTGCTCCCATTTCCAGCATTTCTGAAGTGGAGGATGACCAGAGAAGTACCTTAGCGTTACGGGAGAGGGTCCGTCAGACCAGAGCGGCTCATATGGATAGCTTGAGCTGAATATTTTTCACCAAGTTTGTAGTTCTTCAGAAAGGAAAAGGAGAGGACTCAAAATAATCCTCCCCAATAAGACACAGGAAAATTCAACAAGTGTAACAGCTGAAATGGTTGTACTGAGGAAGGTCAGAAATAGAGTAGGGATGCAGTTTTCCAGGGAAGTGGGACAATAGGTGAGGCAACTGGGGACCCAGATATCTCTAAGCACAGGGAGAAATTATCTGTGTCCAGAGCATAGGGTGCAGGAGACCCTGCTATCCGTGACATTGTGCAGATGTTCATAGATTTACTCTGCTTTGTAGATCCCTGAGCCTGGGAAGAGACTGCAGTTACCACAGGAACGGAAATTAAAAAGCAGTTTATTTCCTATGTGTGAAGGCAGTGGTGGTGAGTGCAGAACAAAATGTGGTGCCCTCCTCATTTTCCCCCTTCCCCTCCCACAATAAAATGTTTCCTACCCTGATTTTGTCGTTCTCTGTTTTATCCTCCAAGTCCTCATCAAATTCTTTCTGGGGATAAAATTCGATCCCATTTACTTCTAGTTCTTTGCGCACCTAAGCAGAGAGACATTTTTGAGCACAGAGCAGCACAAACCTGAAGGCAAGGCAGTTGGGATGGCCAGGCAAACACATCTGGGACATCCTTGCAGTGGGCAGGGGCTGGTGGGATTGTCCCAAGGAAGTACACAGCAAACTGAGGGCACACAGCAGCAATGATGAACCTTTCTTCCCAACCATGGTTACTTGTCTGGCTCTTCAGTTCTCATGATAGAACATATCACGGGATGTCACAGGGATACACAAGTTTCTTCTTTCTCTAACAGATGCCCTCAGAGCTATAAACAGCTGAATCTTTAGGACTTACCCACCAACCCAATGCTGGACTTTGCACACCCTGGGAACTGCACTGTAACCCCAGAAGAAAGATACCACTTATTTCTCCCACCTCCAAGCCAGGGCAGGGAAGGATCCCATGCAGGAGAGGAGATACTCACTCTCTGTTTGAATTCGGTCTTCTCCTCCAAGGTCATGGTGTCAGCCTTGGCAATAACTGGGATGATGTTCACTACCTTGCTGAGATGTTTCATGAACTCCAGGTCCAAAGGCCGCAGGCTGCAGCCCAAGAGGGAATAACATGAGAGGGGTCACTTTATCCTCCTCGCCTTTCATCCTAGTGACTCTCCCAGCATCAGGGCAAACCCTCCCTCGCGCATACCCTGCTTGCTGTGACCATGCTCTCATCTCCTTCTTCCCATCTGTCCTGCCCTCTCCCAAGAAACACAGTGGCATTTCTCCTGCCCTTGTTACCCTAGACCCTTTCAAGCCCCACAGCACCCAAAGTCAAGCTAAACAGTGGCCAGCCTGCTGGCAGGATCCCTGGATCCATGTCTGAAATGGAGCAGTGTAGAGTGTATATCTGGCACAGAGGCACCAAGGGCTTGAGGAAGGATGAGGGACTGTGTACATACGAGTGGCCTGTAGGGGAGATGAAGTAGAGGCAGCAGTGCACTCGTGTGTCTGGAATTCGTTTCTTCCTTGCAATATTCACCTCTTCTTTCAAAAATTTTTCATATTGCTCATTGATGTATTTCTCAATAGGCTCCCAGCTGTTAAAGTGGGAGAGAGAGATAAATAGACAGGTACAAATCTCTTCATGTTCCTGCCTACAGTGTTCCCAGCTCTGATAGCAGCAAAGCAGGCTCAGGCATAAAAAGTATCCACTGCAAGCGTCTTACCAGCAGCAGAGGTGTGTAAGGGTTTCTTAAGGGCACAGAAATAAGCACTTACCATGTAATACATGCATGCCCCCAAGCCCATACACAGACCCATGGTGTTCACAATCTCACGGCCCCGTTACCAACCCCCTGAGTGCAATAGGATCCCAGACACTTTCCAGGGCCAAGTAGGTGAGAGTCACTTCATAGACTGTCTTAATTCCAGCCCTTCCTGGGATGCAAGAACCTTGTAAAACTCACCAGTTCTCATTGTTGATCTGGTCCCCAAATCCTGGCGTGTCGATCACTGTCAGCTTCATTTTGACACCACCTTCTTCAATGACTGGGGGGAAAATTGTAAATAATCATACTCCTCCCTTGGGACTTGCTCTATCATGAAACAGGTTTCTGTGTCCTACAAAAGAACAAGAGAGCTCTGCTCTCATCCCTCCCCAGCAAGCATGATCAGGTTGGGTCACGTCTCAACAGTTATGACCCCTACTTGGGTGTCTGACCCCAAATTTTAGTAATATCTGCACCAAAGCCACCTTACTTCGCTCTGCCACAGGAAAACAGATTTGTGCCCAGTTTGAGGCCCAAAGGTAGTATGTACCTTACACAACTTCTGCTCCCCTCTAATGCATCATCCTGACTCTGAGATGATGCTCGTTACCTTGCACCACTGTAGGAGCTGTGCTGATGCCTTGCGATGAGGAGATGTGCTCCACCAGGCTTGGGATGGGACACACCATTGCAACTTTTATAGATTATTAAGCATCTGTAGGTGGGAATGACTTACAGAAAGGCTTAATCCACACATGCAGACTAATGTCTTAGCAGAAGAAATATCTATAACTATTTTTCTACCCCTCACTTTTGGCTGTGGCATTAGTGGCATTGCTCTTTAAGAAAAGCCTTGTTTGGCTCTGAGGCCATCTAAAATTGTCCTTTAGCTTCCCACGGACATAGGGCTGCCTAATACCAAACAACTATTTGTGTAGTCTGCTGGGATCTTCTGCAAGACTGCACTGAAGCATCAGTATTACTCCCACCTCAGCAGCCTGGCTCTTACCATGTCCAATGGCTTTGATCTCCACCGTCTTGGGGATTTTCTCTTCCCGGTTCCAGCCTGAAGACTTGCGGCTCACCTGGGATTTGAAGAGGGTGTTTACCAACGTTGACTTTCCCAGTCCACTCTGACCTGAGGATTGCAGAGAGGAAGCTTGTGACATTTACCACAGCCTGGTGATGACAGCAGGCCCAGAGGATGGAGCCAGGCTGGCAGGGGAAGGGGCTGTAGGTGTCTCCTTGCCTTGTGCAGGCTGTCCTTTCCCTCAGAGTAAGTGCTGTCTGCTCCCTCGTGCCCTCCCCGCAGGGCTTGCTCTCCCACCTGGCCTCAGAGGACATTCCCTGGCCATGGTTCCCAGTTCCTCCGTTGGTCCCTGCCTACCTACAACCATGATGTTGAAGTCGAAACCTGTCTTCATGGTTTTCTTGCGCATCTGCTCAATGATGGTGTCAATACCAATGTAGCCCAGCAAGCTGGCGTTAATGCCCATGGGTTTCATCGGCACAACTGGTTTTTGTCGTGGCTCTGGGACCAGCTCAGACATGGCTGCTTCGGTTCTGCTTTCCACTGGTCCTGCATAGGAAGAAAGATTGAAATATCTTCATTGAGGTGTAGCAACAATCTGCGTGCTGACCTGTCACGGGGGCTGAGGGCAACTTTGAGCCATTTCAAGGCCTACTGAGGATTACTGAATGGGAAGATTTTAGTGGTAAGGCTCTTCATGGAAGAACATCTACTTGAGTTTCCAGCACCACTCTGGATGAGGAGGGGAATTGAGGTTCATTGAGCATGCAACATGTCAATGGCTACTTCTGATCAGCAGGAGCAGACCCAGTGAGCCTGGCTGGGCTGCTAGTCGGGTGCCCAAAGCTCTGTGTGTGTCTCCTCGTTCTTATCTCCCAGTTCTCCACAGTATCACCAGTGTTTTGCCACTCCAAGTTTACCATGAAATTTGAGATAGAATAGACTTTCAAAAAGTGTCATGTACCAAGTCCTGGCACTGGAGAAGAGTTTGAGATGTACTGCAGGGACTTGCAAGCTTGGCTCTTACCAGTGGTGGCTACGTTACTGGCCATGCTGTCTAGGCTGAGTTCCTCAGAGGAAGGCAGTGGTGGAAGTGAAAGCATGGCCATAATTTCTATACTTGCCTCCCACCCACAGATCAATGATTTTTATCATGCTCAAGAAACTATTCATCATGATAAAAAAAATGATTTTCTGCATCTTTCTCTCCTCACCTCTCCCTCCTCACTTCTTCCATGTAAAACAAATAGGCAAAAAGAAAGGCCCTGAGGGCTTTCTAGCCTCCCTGACTCTTTCTGGTGATGACACACATTGCTTGGAGCAGGCCTTGCCCATTTACTTCCTTCTCTTGTCTCATTAGTGAGCAGCTCCCACCTCTGGGAGGAAGCTGGAGGTTCGGAGAGGACAGGACATTGAAGAAAAGTTGTAATTGGTGGGGAAGGGAGGCATGAGGGATGAATCTAGAAAGGAAGATGAAGGGGATGGGAATCAAATACCTTTCATATACAATCCACTTGCAATCTAGAGCCTCTCCCACTCTTATTACTTGACTCTCCCAATTCTTTGTCTCATTAGACGGCTATTTTTCCAGAACAGAGGCAGCATGTGTTTTTGCTTGGTAAGCACTCCATTTGTTTTGGATGCCACTTCAGTTCAAGTATCTAACGCTAAATTACCCATTTCCACAATTTCGGTGGAGTTTTTTTCTCCTCTCAGCAGAATCCACTGGCTGCAGAGAAGGACATCAGCAGCCAGGCAGGCAACTGCCATTTGGTGGGTGACACATGCCCCTTTTGGTAAAGAGTATGACTCAGAGATCATCAGGCTTGGAACACTGATGGCACCAATCCGGGATCCCTGTGACAGCTCAGCCAAGCCAAGCAGAGACAGGCTGGGGAGAGGTCACAGAGATTTTGTTCAAGGACAGGGTTGGGCTGCAGCAGGCTCCATGTCTACGCAGACACCAGAGCTGTTCTACATGGTGAAGATTTTAGATTTTACATTTTATATAAGCTGTAATATCCCACTATCATTTGCTAAGGAAAGACCTTGTGGAAGGGCCACCCTTGGCAGGGGGAAGGGTGCCTCCACCCAGCTCCTTTTACACTGTTTGGGAAGCATTTTATTTTAAACTAGGAGAAAGGATCTTTCCTCTGTGTGAGAGGGTGGTAGCACATCCACTCATGCACAGCACTGCAGGTAACATCTGAAGGCTCTTGTACCAGCTCTGTTCCACTTTGCCCACACAGAAGAGGTTTGCCTACACAGAAGAGGTTAGCGGGAGGATATCCCCCTCCTGCTCTTCCCTTCACTGAGGGAACACACCTTGAGCTATCATTATCCTCTCCTGAAGCAGCGAGCAGCACCCTGGGGGGACCAGAGCACAAGATGTACTGTTGGTTTGAGCCAGGCTGGCAATTTGGAGCACCTTGCAATGCCGGGCAGCTGCCCGAGGAGGCAGCCTGCCGAGCTGAGTGCTTCTCAGCTGCAATCCTCTCTTACACCCATCACAACTAGTCTGTGCCTTTCCTGCTGACGAAGCATCCCCTGAGGCTCCTGTTGTCTTTTTCCAGCTTTATCAAAGCTGGTGCTAGCTAGGAAAGCCCATCTCTCTGGTACAGCACAGAGGGCCAGGCCAACCAGCCCTCCTGCACCCTGCCCTTCACTTGTCCTTTCCCAGGCTGCCCCACAACACATGTATCATGGTCACATGGCTGTGCTCTCAACCTGCTGCAGCATCCTCCAGTATGCACTCCACACAATCTGCTGAGGTTCCATCAACCCCAAAGAGAGGAAGAAGGGAGAGACAGGTAATGATGAGGGTGGCCCTAGTGAGACATTTGTCTACAGCAGTCAGTGGTGCCAAATAAACCCTGGAGGTGGATAGGGAACAGGTCAAGGTGGGAGGAAAGCCCAGCTGACCAGCTGCATGGGATGGGTGCAGGACCTGGACCCTGTGGGCTGTGACCCCTTTGCTGCCTGGGTGGTAGCTTGTCCTCAGGGAATGTGTTGCCCTCTCCCTTATTCCTTCAACCCTTGCTCTTACACAGGGAGGAAGAGGGAGGAGGGAAGTTGCTGGCAGCCTCAAGGCTCACTAAGAGGTTCATAACCCATCCCTCAATCTCACCAAGGGAAGCTTTGCCCAGAGCCAGCAGATGTTGCTAACTGCTATGGACATCACAATATGTGGCCATCCCTTTGCAGGCTTCGTTGCTGGCACCAGGAGCTTGCAGTGACTGGAGCATGTATTTCAGAGTCGGGTTCCTGAGCAGATAGAGAAAACCCTGAGACCAGGAGAAAAGATGTCCAGAAGTTTCCTTAAATATATTTCCTGGATTTTGTATCTGGATAGTCAAGGTGTCAGGGTAAGCAATCTCCCTTTCTCCTCTTGGTCACTTGCCTTCCTCTCTGCCTGGGGTGCCTCCTCATTCAGTCTCAGGCAGGGAAGCCCCCATTTTGCAGAAATTACCCAGGGGCTCAGCTTTCTGCACATGATTTTCCACCTCTTGATTCCCACGGATGAATCCAAGGAGCCAGTTGAGGAGCAGCCTGCCAGGGAGGTCAGGTTGTGCAAAACGGGGTCCAGAGTTTTAAGAGGCACCCTGAGATATGAGACCCTGAAACGTGCCTGCCTGCCCCTCTGGGAGTGGCTCTGTTTTACGTGCACTAAAGCTAATGCTGCTAGGAGGCCTCCCGAGCGCTCTGAGTGGCTGGTCAAGGGGTGTCATTATGAGTCCTAGGCACATCCCATAGCCCTTCCAGCTGTCCCCTGTAATGAATGCATGATAGGGCACTACAGCCAGTGCGGCTGATAATGAACAGAGGGGTAGCCAAGGTTAACCACTTACATCCGCTGCTCCCATGGCCCCCCTCTTCCCTGCTGCTTTGTTCTGTGTGCTAAGAGAAGCTCATTTAAGAGGACAGTTGCCGGCGATACCCCTGCTGCCGAGATCCGGTAGGAGGTGGCCCAGGCTGGGCTGAGTTGTCAGGGAATATCTGGCTCACAGGAGATGCTCCACTAGACTCTGGAGCAAGGAGAAGTGCACTGCAGCATTTGGGGCTGGGACAGGCAGGTCCAGAAGCACGAGTGCCCAGAGCGGTCCCCACGGTCCCAGCTAGCTCCTGCTTCTGACAACCGCTCAACCCCCCCAAAACCTCTCCCTAGAAGGCCGGCATATGTGGCCATCAGCAAACGCCACTACTGCAGCTCACCCTTCATGCCTACCTCTGACATTCCCAGCAGCTATGTGGGGACAGAAGTGGTGCTACAGGTCCCTTAGGGGCTCAGGTACTGGGGAGTAACGTGTACTATGTTCTGATAACCCAGATACAGTAGCATCCCCTCCCCCTGCCTTCCCATCCTTTGTCTGAGTGGCAAGAGAGAGGGAGGGCTGCAAACAGTGCTAACCACAACCCAGCTTCCAGCAAGAAAAAGCTATTTAACCCCCACGTAACACATGGATGGCTTTGCTGCCACTCTCCTCCAATGTGACACAAGGTTGTCCCCTTCCAGCTGGAGGTGGTGATCCACACACGTATCTCACCCCTGCCCCTTCCACCCGTGTGGCCCTGGACCCCTGCAGACATAGAACAGGGAGGAGGGATGGGTTCAGAGCCTGAAGTCAGCTGGCAGGAGGGAGCCCTCAGCAGGTGATGCCAGGTTCCCAGGAAGGAAAGCAAGCAGGTGCTTCAGTAGCACATCCCTCTTGAAGCTTGCAGGCAGCAGGATCTGCTCCTTGCTTAAGATCTGCAAAGGTGCTAGACTGAGCATCTCTCCACTGGAAAAATACCTTTCCCCTTCAGTTCCCATGATGACCCCAGGGCATTTCTTTCAGCTTTGCAGGGCAATGGCTGAGCCATGCTGGATGCACTGCCTGACCTCAGGGTACAGAACAGAGCCATTCTTCTTACCATATCTTTTTGCCTGG
This sequence comes from Calyptomena viridis, assembly GCA_013390005.1. NCBI lineage: Eukaryota > Metazoa > Chordata > Aves > Passeriformes > Eurylaimidae > Calyptomena > Calyptomena viridis. Next base: position 204,777 of record WEIV01008284.1, read on the forward strand.
CTTGAAGATCATCTCAGTCCTCTGGGCTGCCACAGCCTTCCCGGCAGCAACCTTCCTTCCCCTCAGGATTCTGCAGAGAGTTTGGGCAGGAGCCCGGCCTCAGTGAAATCTAGGGCAGTATGTGCCAAAGCCTCTCTGGAGATGCAGAAGCTGGAGGTGAAGGGACTGGGCAGATCCTCAGCCCAGCTGCCCCAGCCCCAGCCATACCCTCGGTGCTGCTCTCCAGCCGTGCAATCCTTACCCCACGGCCCAGCTCACCACCCGGGGGGCATGGCTATATCACAAGGCAGGAGCTTGCTGAGCACCTCTGGACCAGGGTACCCACACCACCACAGCTGCCTGTCCCCCTGTCCGCACGCCTGCCGGCTCCTGCGCAGATGCCCAGGGAGCAGTACAGGACATCCCCGCTACCCCGGCAGCGACTGCCTGTCTCTGGCAAGGGACAAGCCAGGAGCCGAGCAGCTTGTGGGCTTTCCCCAGCCCTGGACCAGCTGGGATTATCTGTTTCTTTCAGAGCAGCCCCCGGCGCCGGCTACTCCCCATTAGCTCCACAACCAGCTCTGCTCCTTCTCCTTCATACGGGACTGCTGCCACCGAAAGGAAAAAACAGAGGAAAGACAAAGCAAGGAACGCTTTCCACTGCTGCCCTTCAGGGTTATCCAACCCCCGTGCCCAGAGCTGGGCAGCGTAGGGGCACGGCGGAGGATGCCTGCACAAAAAAAGCTCCAGAGGCGTCCCTCTGGCGTTGCCCAGCCCTGCCAAGCCCGGAGCATCCTACCTTTGAACATGAAGCTTCCTTTGTCTCCGAATCCTTTCGCAAGGGGGTGGGTCTCCCCCCACTTTTCTAGCCTGATGCTGATGAAGCAGTACGGGGGGCTACAAGGCTCTGCTTGTTTTTACCTTTCTCTTTCTTCCCTGTGTCCTCTTCTCCCCCCCTCTCCTTCCCTTCCTTCTCCAGTGGCTATTTCAGCAGAGCGGGGATGCTGGTGCTGCTCCTGCTGCCATCGTCATGTGACCTGAATATTAAACATCTCCGCAAAATCTCCCCCCTCCCCGCGCACCCTCCCCCGGCTCCATCCCAGGCCCCCGACTCCATCCCAGGCCCCTGCCAGCCTCCCTGCCTTGTGGGGGGAGAATGGCCGCGGGGTTGAAGAGGTCACTGCCGATGGGGCCCCCATGTCCCGGAGTGATCCCCCTTGCATACCCACACCACATAGGCCTTTTCTTGCCCCTTTTCTTCCCAGTTTCCCCGCGTTTTCAGCATCTTTGCTTGTTTAGGGAGGGGCATATTTAACCCTTCACAGCTTAGCTCCGGCAGGGCTGAAAGGATGCTCTTTGCCCATAGGTATTTTTTCGGTTCAGGGAATTGCAAGGTCTCCTTCTGCTTTCCTAGGGGGGAGGAAATTGGGAATGTTTTACTTCATCAAAAGTGATTTGCCCTTCAGCTCTGCTTGTTGAGGTGTGAGAAACCTTTTCTCCTCTGGTACCATAATTCCTGGCTGCCAGCCCATGGTGCAGAGACAGAGCCAGCATTGGCCCCTCCGTGCACGTGTGTGTACACACGTGTTCATGCATGTGCACGTGCATGTGTGTGCATGCATGCAGGGAGCAGGGAGAGGCTCTTTCCCTTAGGCCATAGGAGGGCACACAGGTCAGATCCCTGAGTGCACTGGCAGGCATATGTGCCTAGCAATGCCCATCTGCATGTGTCCAGTGGATGTGACTGTGCCTGGAGAGCCGTGCACATGTCTCTGGCTGCTTTCACCTTTGGATGGGAATGCCCTTTTCCCCTTTTGCATTTCCTTCTCCTACATTCATGAGTGCTGACTCCACCAAGCACCGTGTCCCTGCCATACTGTGCTGGAGCACCAATATCTGGGAATGCTCTGACCCTCCACTCATCGGGATGACAGGAGCACCCTTTCAGGGCTATCCCCATGTGTCCCTCCACCACGAGGCTCCCCGCTGGGTGGAGGCCAGGCTGTGGGATGCCTGGCAGGCTCAGCAAGGGTTTGGGGTGCCTATTTCTGCAATGCTCTAGGATAAAAAAGAAATTGCACCCGCTGCAGGTCATGGGAACATTTAGAAATCATCATCAGCAGTTACCCAGGCTAGGCTGAGCAGTCGACAGGCTGGCTGCCTCCAGACAGACTGACAGACAGACAGGCATCCTAGCACTCGCACCTCCTCACACGGTGACCACAGCTGCCTGTTTCCCTGCTGAATGCCAGGCTCACAAACACATGGGCTCTCCTTCCACTTGCTATTGCCCACCCATGCTCCCACTGTGGGTCAAGAGGAAATCACTCCCAGGTGAGAAAGCCCCATCCTCTCCCACATCATTCTACCTCTCCTGAAGGGTCCTGCCCCATGCTGGGCTCCATGTCACTGCCGAGGGACCCCTCGGTGCCTCCCTCCCCCATGCCCAGCCCATCCCGTCAGCGGAGACCCACCGGAGCACGGTGGGGTGCAGGACACCCCCATCTTCGCCACCAGGGTGGCCTCAGCCCCTGCAGAGCTGCCACGTCGCTGGGGCCCCTCGGCCACTGTGGGCCGGGGGCGAGGGGAGATGGGGGTGACAGGGGCAAGGCCCCGCAGACGCTCCCAGGGGAGCCCCCCTCCTCGCACACCAGCCCGGCGCAGGGTCACCGAGAGGCAGCTCCGCTTCGTAGAGGCAGTGGCACCCAGGGGACTGTCCCTCCGCCGTGGGGGGCCCGGGATGCGGCTGGGGGCAGTGGGGCTGCCTGGGGCAGGCGGGAAGCTGCGATGAAGGGTGATGTCCTCCTCCATGGTGGTCGGCAGCAGGCTGGAAGCAGCGACGTGAGGGTGGGGGACTGGTGGTTCCAAGCCAGGTTGAGGGGCCCAGGCCTTCCCTGCTGTCGGGGCTGTGGTGTCTCGGGGCCCAGAGCTCCCTGGAGCTGTGGATATCTACGTGCTTGAACCCCCACCTCCAGCCCTGTCCAGCCAGCCAGCCCGCCTCCAGCGGGGACAATGGGGCCCTTGTGGCCTGCATGGCACACTCCCACGCTGGGTGCCATGGCTGCTCCTGCCCCTGTCCCAGCACCTTCCTGACCTCTGCCCCCAACAGCCCCACACCATGGGCAGCCCCACACCACCCTGATGGGCAGAGGTGGAGGAGCAATGCAGACCCACTGGGTCAGGCCTGTGCTGCCTGTTCCCAAGGACAGCGTGTGTGATTTAAGAAGAAATAAATTAAAATTTCTGAATATTTGAAATGTTTTCCCTTCCTCTCTAATTTTTTCCCCCTCAACTGGCATATTCCAGTGCAGTATTCCACTGCAGAAGTTCAGTGGTTGTTTGTTGGGTGCTTATCGAAATTGATGCTTCTTTCCCTTATTCTGATTTTCTTTTGCTTCTTCATTATTTTGATTGTTTCTTAATTTTGCCAGCTTTGGGGCATTTTCAGGTTCAAGAGAGCACTTATTGCAGAGATCCAGCTTGCTACTCTACACCTTCCTTACTATAAGAGACTGTAAAGGGCAACACAACAAACAAAGAGGAAAGGAGAAAGGTGTTTTGGTGGGGTGGAATGAGAACACACACGATTTGGTGGGCAAGTGAGACCAAAGAAAAGGAGAGACAGGTATAAATAGCACTCACGGCACTGCTGAGACGATGCTTGCCTACCTTCAGATGGCCAGGGCTGAGAGAAGTGGAAGGGGAATCACCATCCAGTGACTCACAGCAAGCCATGGGGAATGAGGGTGGAAAGCAAGGCTCAGGGCAGTTTGAGTTCTCTGCTTCTTTAAGGGCAAAGAAATAGAAAAGGTGGAAAAGACCAACCTGATACTGTGTAGTATTTCTAGCACTAAGTATCTTCTCTGATGGTTTATGCACTTTAATTCAGTATCTGTGACTATTTCCCTCTCCTCTGAGATCTCTCTGGCTACCCAGGTCCCACAGAGGAGAGTCTTAGTTTTCAGACAGCATTTACCTTTGACTTAATTATTCCCAGATAGCAGCAGCGTAGCTGGCACAGGAACCAGGCAGATGAAGACTTGCCCTGCTGCAAAGGAAACCTTACTGCAGACTGGTCCTTGCTGCCTGCTGGAGCTGAAGGAAGGCAGCTCCCAGGGGAAAAAACAGGAAAATAAAGCGTCAGCCATGCAGTTTGTCACACACCTTTATTCCACTGGGGAGGGCTTTGATGCTGCTGGCCATAAAGTTGTTCAGAGCCATGAAAAACACCTGGCTTTATGCTGAATGCATTAGTGAACAATGCAAAACACAAGCCAGAGGGGGTGAATGATTAGTTTCTCTCTAGTCCATCCTTCACCTGTTTATTGTCTTCTTTTGCTCAGTTTCTACATCGAGTTATGGACAGAGTGGAAGTGAAAACAGGCAGAACAGCATACAGAGAAGGACATGGAAGAGGAGAGAGGGGTCCCCTGTGGGTACAGGCTCCCCTTCCCACAGGGATGGTTTAACCTGTCCCTGGCTGCCTCAAGCCCCTCAGTTCCAGCACAGAGGTTTTTATTGCTACCCCATGGCTCAGCTGTTTGCAGGGCAGTTCCCACCTATGAGGGAGTCAAGGTGAGGAAGCAAGTTTCCAAGCTGATGCTTGGAAATATGGCTGTGATGTGCCAGATGGCAGGGGATGTGAGTCATGTAGCACATCAGACCATGCAGCCCAGACCCATGGCACTTCCCTTTCACAGGGCCAAGTCACCAAGGAACAAAAATTTACCTGTTTCAGGCTACTCTTTGAGTCTTTGCTTGCCAGGGTGAGTGAAACTTTGAGCACAGGAGTAATCCCACTCACTGCATTTCCATAAAGAGTGAGACTCCCTAGTTGGAGTACTTACATCACAAAATCTGCTATTTGACTGAATGAAAGGATCCTGACTTGTCCTCTGTCTGAAACAGAACCAGCAAACTCCTGCCAGTGTGCCTGGTTTTGGTGTGGAAGAGAGTGGTAATGCAATTGCAATCTGGTGTTTGAAATATCGCAGAAAGACCCAGGATATTTGCAGGATGTCCCGACCTATTCTTTAGAGCTAAAAATAAACTTTCATCCCTAGGGAATTACCAAGTTTCAGGATGCACCTGCACTTCGAACCTTTGCTTGCCAGGGCAAGTGAAACTTTGGGCACAGGAGTAGTCCCACTCACTGCATTTCCCTGCATCACTTACTCAAAGCAACCCAATGAACTCTGCTCCTTTCTTTGGGAATAGAGAAAACTTCTGTTGACAGGTTCACAAATGAGGCTGAGTGACCCAAGTCCATCCAAGAGCTGCGGCACATTTTGGCAGCTGGCCCGAGGAACTCCTACTGCCAGAAGGAGCACATAGTCAGCACAATGGAAGGATGCTGGAGATGTGCATTGCCAAGATACCAGCTGGCCCAGATGATGGCACAGGACGCACGGACATGTGCATATGGGATGGTAGCACTGGCTAACATATCTTGGATATGCAGGAGTGTGGCACACAGGAACCCTTCTTGGCCACAAAGGGTGGGTGTTGGGGTGGGAGGGGAGGTGACACAACCTCTTACCATAGGCTCAGAGCTCTCTCAAACCTCCCTGTGCATACTGAGCAATGCACTGGGATGGTAGGGAAGGAGAAGATGTGCATGTCCCTCTTAGCCTCAGCATGACAGCTTCATACAGCACTTTGGTGGCTCATAAGCCCCGGGACTGGATGTGCAGGATGTCTATAGACATGGGATTTTGTGCCAGACACACATTATAGAGGTTGGGTCCAGAAAGCAGAGGTGGTACAACAGGCCCATTTAGATGGCAGACTCAGTATCCTTTCTCAGAGACATGCAGGAAAATAGGGAGATGCTTCACAGCTTTGTTTTGATGACAGTTAAAGGAGAGCCTACCTATGCCACAGGGCTCTGGAGCACGGGTGCAAGATGCCTTCCCAGACTATCCCATCTCACTCCACAACAGAGGAGCAGAAGGTCAGGTAGAGAGAAGGTCAGGTAGGAGAGGCTTATGTGATAAATCTGGCAGCACCCCTTTATGGAGAACTGCAGAACATTCTCAGCTTGATACAGGATTTGGATAAACACCTTTAGTAAAGAACTTTAATTTGAATGTGGTGTATCTGGAATGAATGGATGGATGGACGGATGGATGGACAGATGGATGTTCTCCATCTAACAGACAGAAGCAGAAGTGGTGTGCCTTTGGCAGGGACAAAGTCAGTCAGTCTCTGGGGCTTGCTGAGCCCTTGGCCCCTCTGCACAGAGCTTCAGCAAGTCTATCATCCCAGTACCAAGAATGGGTGCTGTGAAGAGCTCAGCTGAAGCAAAGATCTTTGTTAAAATCCCACTTACTTCCCCCCAGATATTCCCTGGACTTAAACAAATTGGGTTAGATTTAATTTAGTGAATAGGAAGGAGTAAAAGGTTCTGTATCTCTTTGCAAGACTGGTACCCTGCAGAGACCTTTCCTCCTGAACGTTCTGTTGAGATGCCAGAGAGCTCAAACTCAGACGATTAACATGGGATGATTCATTTGAGTGGTTCATCAGTCTTGACCATGGGGAGGAGCAGAAGGCCTTGGCTGGGTGAAGAGCTGTGAGTACATGGGAAGCCCCAAGTCTACAGTGCCACACAAATCTTGACTAAGAAGCAAAGGGGCAGAATGGTGAGCAGTGAGATCAGATCAGCAAAGTGATGACCTGCCCCACTTGCACCAGGCCAAGACCGTCATCCCTACTGAGGCTTGTGATCTGTCGTCCACTCAGGAGAGACTGTTCTGGATGTGATGGGCAGCTTGTCAGACCTCAGGCACCCCAAAGGCCAGGTTGTCCCGAATCATCAATGTCTTCCGAAGGTCTCGTTCCATGATTGGCCGCTGTGTTCGCCACTTATGGGCTTCTTGGAGTCCTGGCTCAAAGTAGTAAATGCAAGCTCCAAAGCCCACCAGGATGAGAATGGAGATCATCAGATACACGGGCACAAACCAATCCAAGAAGTGGGGCATGGCTGCCAGAGAAAAGGAGAGAAAACTCATGCAGTGGCAGCACCCAAAAAACACCTCCACCAAGATTCATCACAAGACATCTGTCTCATCAGCAGTGCACAGCCTCCCTGAATCCATCCTCACAGCCCTGCTGCAGCTGGTTCATGCTCGGTTGCACACTAAGGTTGCACCTCATCCATTGGGAGAGTCAATGCCTTTGGGGTCATTGCAGGGACTACCTCACAGGGTGGGATTCCTGCTCCCTCCCCACAGAGGGAGTTGAGTCTGCATGCCCCAAGTTCTGCTGCCAGTGATTAAAAGTTGGCAGCAGGTAAGTACAGCTGCTTCTCATCTCCTGCTTGAGGGAATATCTGCTTCCCTTGACTCTCCATGGCCTCTTTGAATTCCCAATCTGAGCTGATTTGGCTTGGGACTGAGCCCTTCCTTGCTGCACCCCTAATTAGTGTCCTGCTTTGCCAGGCTTACGGACTTTGCCGTGCCTGGTTCAGCACCAGTCTGTGAGCAGAGCCGAGATCCGTCTACCATATCAGCGATGGGGTAGTGGGAGACACTTACCAAAAGCAGCTGCTCTGCCTTGCCAAGAGCCTCTCGCCACTGAGGAGTGAGGTGAGTCCAGAGCAGCGTTGCCCTGGGGAACACAAAACAACACAGCGCAGGACTGCTGTTGACCCAGGGCTGAAAATGAGTGAGCAGAGAGGAGCAAAACAATTTCTTGTTTAGCTGTCAGGGCTGAAGATTTCTGGAAGTGTGGACAGATGGGATCCCAGCCTCACAGCCTGCTGGTGCCCTCTCCCCACCATTATGGCCCTGCTAATGCTGTTCTCAGGGCAGACACCCTCACTTGGAGAGTTAAAATCTGTAATGGTATCATGTTTGTACCCATCCTTTATCCACATTCTTTGGGAGGAAGAGAGCAACCCAGACTGCAACCCACAAAGGTGCCCAACTTGTCCAACTCCCTGCTGCTTGCTCTTACCAAAACACCTGCCAAGTGTGGGTCACACAGGGACAGAAAAGAGGATTGAGAAGCATATCTCCCAAAAAAGCACAGCTATGGCCTCCCTGGGCACCAGGGCTGCTGTGTTTTGTCGTGTGAATGTGCTGCTTGTTACAGGCTTTGGTGGATTAAACCAAGGACTCCCAGGCTTTGGAAAGCACAACGGTGGCAGACTCAGGCATAAAAATTCTGTCCTGAAGGGAGGCTTTCCATAACCCTGATCCCTCAGTGGAGGTGATGAAATGCCCCTCAGCTTCAGCTGGACAGAGTAAGGGCAGAGCTGCATCCATGTCAAACTCTTGCTTTTCCAGACAGCTGAAAGATGTTACATGCCACTGTCTCTCAAGTCACTCCTCTGCCAATAACTATGTGTCCTCACCTCTCTCACATGGGGACAGTGGGGGATGCTGGGGAGAGCTCTGAGGTGGCCCATATTGCTGCTGCTTTCTCCCACAATGATGGCTGGGCTTTTTTTTTTTTTTAATGCCACAGCCATTAGTTGTTTCCAATGTGCCCAGCAGCATTTATCTGCTGGACATCTCTTGCAACAGGAAGACCTGTAACAGGAAATGTGAGGTTCATCTCTAGCCTCTGAATGACACCTCTTTTGTCACAGGATTAGATCTGAAACAAGCTGCAATTCTTATGACCATAAGCAAGAAATTGCCAACCCTGGAAAAAAAGCATTATTTACTGTCACTTATTGGCATGGATGTTGATATTTATCAATGACAGAGGGGACCTCAGTGGAGTTTGCCTCCTTCTACCACGTCCTTTGGCTTTTAGCAATCCTTGGTTTTGCTACACACGCTGCTGCCACTACCAGACCTATCCAGCACTAAAGTTCTGGAGGACTTTTTCTGTCTCCCTCTCAGTGATGCACATCTTCCTTTTGCCAGGCCATTGCTCCACCTGATCAAGAGCAACAGGATTGGGAGGTGCAGCATTGACCACCATTTGACCAGAGCAAAGGGGCAGTTTAGGTGCTGCTCCTGCCTCTTCCTGGCTGCCTCTGCCTTCCTCAGGTAAGTAACTGTAAGGAAAGCTCCCATCACAGCTTGCAATAACATGACAGATGTGTTGTGGGAGCTGTGGAACTTCCCTCGCTTAACTCATCCTAAGGGACCATGTAGGGAATACCTCAACAAGAGTCAGGTCTGAGCTCCAGGTTTGTCCAGAAGCCCCTTAGCACAAGTTTCCTACATGCTCTGCAGAAGTAGCTCCCTCGCACCCCCTGCATCCCCAGTTGCTGCTGCAGACAGCCTGGAGGGGCAAACCTCTTCTCCAGAAGTCCCTCAGCTCTTGACACCCATCTCCAGCTGGCAACAGCAACAAGCAGGGTTAGGGACCATGGCAAGGTGACTTTGGCTTGGAAGCTCTGGACTGACTGGAAGAAAGCTAACAACCTCATTTCCTTCCCTGATCATCTGCTTTCCAAACATGGGAGTGAAGCTGCCATCCAAAAAAGCACCACAATAAAAAGCAGCCCTACAGACTTCCCAATTCATCAGAACCAGCATTTCCCAGCTCCTTGCCAGCAACCTATTCTTTGGTCTGCTTGCTATGCAGCCCTCACCTCGTGCTGCATTCCCACACTGCTCACCCATCCCTGCCCCCTCAACGAAGGGTCCTTGCCATGGCCAAGCCGAGTGCTGGACAAGGTCTCAGAGCACCTCCTCAGCCTCTGCAGGGCTGGCCTGATGAAGCAACTTGCTTTTTGTCAGGTGAGCAGATTTTAGCTGAAAATGCTGAAAAGAGGGAGTTCCATTCAAAGACATCAGCTTTTTGGAGCAGTTCTGCAGATACTGAATGTGCCTTAACCCTTGCTGGACCAGTTGATCTCAGCATCTCATCTTGCAGTGGGACATCCATGTCCCCTGAAAGACAAAAAAGAGTCCTTGGTCTTTCTTCTCAAAGAGTATCTCATATAGGTAAGCTGTGACCCTTTATAAATCAATGTTATATATGTCACTCCAGCTGCTTGCCTTCAATGTCACCCTTGGATCCCCCCTGCCACATCTCACTGCCCCTCGAGGTGCCATGGGTACAACTGTGATGGGAGCCCCGGGGGACACGCTGCAAATGGCAGGACAGAAACTGCTTGGGGGAAGCTGGGAGCAATGTACCAGGACACAGGTGACTTTGGGTACAAAACCCTCCCATATGCATTGTTGGGAGCACAACCCAGGTTGCAGTGTTACCTGCCAGGAGCTCACCACAGCTGCAGAAGACCCCCCAGTTCTGGGCAGGTTGCAGCTTGGAGCAAGGAGCTGCCCATGGCTGGGGACCCAGAAAAGACCTCGCTCCCATACACCCCATCCCTGACAACCACCAGCTACCTGCCCTGCCACCTGCCACCTACCTCCTGCCACCTACCTTCTGCCACCTACCTTCTTCCACGAGTGCAAGGAGACGGGACGAGGCTTCTCTCTCCGGCATCTGCCGGGGCCCTTCCGGGATGAGTCAGGCTCCTTTACCGGCCGGGCAGTGCCAGGGAGAAGGGACCCCGCTCCGGGAGAGCTGGGCGACAGCGGAAGGCGACAGGCGACGATGGGCGGGAAGCGGACAAGAAGGGAGGGATAGCGGGAGCAGCCGTGGCGGGCGATGGGGAGGACAAGGAGCCAACACCGCGGCCTCATTGCCCACTGGGGCTCCCGGGGGCTTCCCCCACTGCCTCCCCGGCAGCGCCAGCCCCGCTCCAGCCTCCCCAGGGCACCCCACCGCCGGCCTCCCCTCCCACACAAGGAGGGACCGTCTGCAACCAACTGCATCCCGGCGCGAGGAGGGGGAGCATTTTAGCAGCCGTCGCTATGGCAACGAGCCTCCCCAGTTCATCCGCACATGGTACCCGGACCAGAGCCACGGGAGAGGTGACCGCGGGATGCTCTCCCTCCTCCCGCATCATCCGCAGTCCGGGCTGCAGCCGCGGAGGAGGAGAAATGCCTGGGCAGACGTGTGTGAGCTCGGGCTGATGGAGATGGATGGGATGTTAAGGCTGTGTGCCACCCAGGGTCTGGGGGCTGGTGGTTTGTCGGCAGCAGAATGGAGACAGAGAGAGTGAGGGTGGAAGGGGCATGGAGGTTAGTACTTCTTTCAGAGGTTTCATGTAAAAATAAAACAATCATTGCTTTGACCAAAAGTATCTTACATCAAAAAACAGAAAAACATTGCTGTCTGAAGTACTACTTTTGTTTTCAATGAAATACCTTGTTTCCTAAATCCACACTTGGTTCTGTCATTGCTGCTGCTGATAGGAACACAGAAACAGGAACAAGCAAACTATTTTGGTTTTTTAATATTGTTTGTGTTTTGAGGTTGGTTGGTGGTTGGTTTTTTTTTTTTTTTTTTTTTGTGCGATAAAGGACATTTTCACCATGACCCAGAGGTTGTTTAATACAAAAATGTTTTAACAAAATCATAAACAACTGTATCTGTTATTTGATCTCCTGCCTGTGCTCTCCAGCTCTGCCCATTTAATCTCTAACAATTAATTCCCTGCAGATGTGCCACACTGAGTGGCTGTAAAGGCTTGAAGAGTTAATAGTATCTACCAAACTGTTTGAGCCCCAACTCTGTGCCCACTACACTCCTATGCCCCAGGAGCTGTGAGATTTGGTTTTGGCTTCCCAGTAGGTTGTATTTCAGGCACAAATGGCTTCATCCCCTCCCCAAGCAAACCTATGGATGATGACAGAGCCTGTGTGCACTTGCTGGCTCCAAGGGTAATCCACCCAGAGGATCTGTCACCTGGTCACCCATCAGTGCAGAAACAGTGTTGTGCTGGGAGCCACTTACATCCTCATGAACACTGCCAAAATGTGTAAGATGCCCCCATCATACCCAGCCTACTGTCCCAGCTCTCTGTCCTAGGGACACCAGACACCTAGGGACACTGGGGGGTCACCAGAGCCAGTGTGTCCATCAGCCTGCAACTTCTCCCCGAGTTTAAGCTTGGGCTTAATGCCAGCATGCTGCTCATGCAGTCAAAGCCCCAGAACAGCAATAGTTTTGACTCACAGAGTCATCTTCTCCCCTGGCTCACTTCCCTGCCATGCAAGGACTGGGAGGGCATGACAAAGAGCAAGGGACCACCTCTTTCTGCAGTCACCACCACAGCAGTGGGCTTGCACAAGTCATGACATGACAGCCTCACTTTCTTCAAGCAGAACCACCCCCCACCCCCCCGATAAGTCTGAAGCACCTTTGGAGGCAGCAAGAAATAAATACTGGGCCATGTGCTGTGGGGGCTGGGACATGCTTGTAGACCCCATGCCTCCAACACAGCTGCTTGCTGCCTGTGACAGGGCTCTCAGGTGCTGTCGTATCCTTTGGCTTCCCACAAGAGCTGAAGCAGCGAGACAGCTCCAGGCATCAATGTGCCAGTACAGCTCAAACTGCATGGAAACACTTCAGCTGCAGTTCAGCTTTCACCTTGGATAAGGCTGCTGTGCCACTCAGATCTTCCAGGCATAAGCACGTGCATATCATTCTGTCTGGTGCCTGGAGGGCTTTCAGTCGCCTCCACCTTGTCTTGGAGGAAGCCTCTGAGTGGCTGTGCACACATGAGCCTCTCAAAGCCATTTTCCCCAGGACACTTGTCTACCACCAAGCCTCTGACTATCCTCCATATCTCTAGGCAGCCACAGATTCACCTACCTGATGAAGGTGAGCGTGGGGTCAGGTTTGATGGGAGAGGGTTACCCAGCCAGAGCAAAAATCATGAAACACTTCTTATACAAAAGCCCTGACTGGAGAAAGAGGAGATTGTAGGTGCCCATGGTCCATGAGGCATAATGACGAGAAGGCTGACTCCATGAAGTTTTCTCAAAGGATTTATTTATCTATTAGTGCACTAATTTCTATGCATAGAAAGGTTAAGCATCTAAGCATTGGCAAAACATTTCTTACCTACCTAGCAGACTCACTAAGCATCCATGCCCTGCAGACAGTGTGTCTGGTGGGCCTGGGCAGATGTCTCTCTACCTGACTAGATGTTCCCCACCAGACAGAGGGTCTGCTCCTCAAGGAGTCTGCAACATGTCTGCCTCTGCAACATGTCTGCCTTTCTTCCTACGCAGTTAAAGGCTTATATATGTCAGACTATATTGTTTACATGAAGCATCCAATGACCTGGGGACCAAGTTCTTCCCTGTCCAACCAGGGGGGACAAGGTCATATCCAGTCAGAGCAACACTTCTGCTCATGCTCAGAAGAAATGTGGCCTACAGCATAGGCTACAGGAGATGGTTGGGCAACCTCAAGCACACACTTCCTGCTTACAGCACACCCATAAATCACAGCATGAACAGCATAGTGAACTCGACTTAATCCCAGGCTGGTTTAAGCCCGGTTAAGTGTTATGCCAGTCTTTCCTAACAAGTTTCTTCACTGTTCTTTAGTGTCCTTTGTGCTTTTATCAGCATGTCTGAGATGACCAAACACAGGTTGCCGTCTGTCTTTAAAGCAACATCAATCTTCCAAATATTGCTCTCTCCAGGTAGGTAGAGGCGTGGGAGAAGATGGAGTTTATCAAACTTGTCTCCCCCAAGGTCTGCAGTAGAGGACAAAAATCCAGCAAGAGTCACAGAAATGCTTCCCTGCTCAGCAGCTAGAAGTGAGAGAGCTGCTGCAGGATGCAGAAGACACACCAGATGCATGGCAGGGCATCAGTCATGGATACTCTGGTGGGAAAGCAGAGTAACCCACCTTCCAGTTGCTACTGCAGCTTCAAAAAAGAAAACCCGCTAGAGAAGCTTCACTGAGCTGATCAAAAAGCCAAGGAAATGTGTATGGTGAGTTAAATAAAAGAGCGGAATGAGAAAAGATTACTTACTTTGGGTCTAACAATAGCTGAGAAGAGTCTTTGCCAAAGGAAGCTGAAGTTGCCAGCAACATATGTGGAAATGCCATTAATTTCTCTAATAATTTGCACTTGCTGCAAATTCTATAATTTTTGTCTGTTAGTGAGAGAACAAATGCAATTAAATAGGTATGAGTTTGTATCCTGTAAATGGTTTGTACAAGACTAAGAGAGGTCAAACTGGAGCCAGTGATGCACGGCTAGGCTACATCTCAGAGAACTCATGCTGAATGGGGCTGGAATGAAGCCACCACCATCAGGAGTCTGGGTACAGGTGTTGAGACAACTGGGACCATGCTGGGGTCAGTGGTCTTCTCTAGACCACCTTCAAAGCCTGTCTCCTTCACTCCTCTGGCTGCTCTCAAGAGAGAAATCAGAGACAAAATATCTTGAGATGCAGCCACTGGATGAGGCATGCAGCAAATTGGCCAAGGAGGCACAAGGGCAAGGTGTACTGTATAATATTTTTGTATTGGCTGGTGATGTCCTGCTGCAGGATCAACTGCCTCATTCCCAGGGAGCACTGGTGATGGTCAGGCCAAGTCTCACTGACGTCAATTGCTTTTGTTGGCAGCACAACACCCATTTTTTAAATGGTTTGTACTACCAGGGTAATGTACAATGGCCCACAGAGTAAAATCAGGAGCTCCCCAGTTCCATATCATGCATTGCTCTCATCCCTTTTGTCTACACTGGGGACCAATGCATAGACACCCCTGTGTCTTCTCTGCTGTACCACTCAGAAACAGAGATCAACTCATTAGTCCCACTTTGCAAACTGGAAATGCGGCACTGAGAGGTGAAACAGCCAAACACAGTCACACAGTGATATCTAAAATATAACCTGGCCTCCAACACCACCCATGTCTCATCCTTCTCCCTTTGTCTCCTTGCCAAGCTACAGAACTAGACAAGAGCTTCAGACACATTGGCAGACTGAGTCTCCACCTCCTTACACTATCGTCTACCATGAAAGACAGTTTTTAAATGCTACCCTTTGAAATAAGATCTGTTTTACACCCCCTGACCCTTGGGCAAATAGCCAACAAGGGTGCAGGATGATGACTTCTGTTCTTCCCTCGGTTCCCCACTGAGCTGAGCTTGCACTGCAGGCTTTGCATCCCCTCTGTGGAGCATCCCTGGCTGCATTTCAAAGAGGGAGGAAAGCAAAGTGCATCTGTCTGGCTCAGCTCACTGTGCTAGCTGTTAGACAATAGCTTTGCATCCCAGCAGGAAAGTGGCTCTGCCAAAGCCTGGACTTGGAGGCAGGGACCATCAACATTTCCACTGTCCTGCTCCAAGTCACCCTGAGGTGGTCTGTACCCAAGGATCTTTTGTTAGTAAGGGACTGAGAGGAAGGCATCCCCCTGTAAAAGGGGCACAGTGAAGATGCACACAAAGGAGGAAGCAGGGTGAATCTCTGTGTCCCCATGGTAGGGTGGATATCATCCCTGCAAAGGTAAGTCTGCCGAGGAGTAGCCAAGAAACCTGTTGGGGACAAACGAGAATAACTGTGGGATCAGTGGTAGCTCATCTGGACACGCTAAACCTCCACAGACACCAGTGTTGTTAGCAGGAGGAATCCTGCAGTGACAGGGGACAGTGAGTATGTCCCCAGCCAGACATGGAAGCCACCCAGGTCCTTCTATGGGCTCAGAGAGCAAGCAACAGCAAGTAGCATAGGGCAGGAAGAGAACAAACACCTTTTAGGTGGGTTCCAGAGCTTTCCACACCCTCAACAGCCCAAAAGAAATGTTGCCCCATTTGCTCTCTATGTGCCCCCAGCCTCTGAGCTGGCTTTTGTTATTTATTGCATCTGCTTGCCTCTCGTCTCTTGGACACGTTTGCCCTGAATTCGTCTTCCCTTCCCCCTGCCAAATGCAAAAACAGCCAGAAATATCCTGTAATCTCTTCTGCTTCACCTGTAATTTGTCTCATGCTGGCAACGAGCGAAACCGTCTGCCTTTGTCAAGATCAAAAAAGCCACGGCAGCCATGTGATGTCAGCTTATATTAACTCCTCCCTCTCTACCCTCTCCAGCTCGCTGCAGAAGAGATGTGTCTTCAATCTCCTGCAGCCTTTTTCCTTCCCCAGCATGTCTCTTGCCATTCCCCCAGCATCTCCCCTGTTTGAAGGGGCAGGGAGAGCTAGCACCAGCAGGCACTGAAGGGGTCCCGGACATTGGAGCCAAATTCGGGGATGAGGGGGAGGTGCAACAAGGTGGACCACAGGTCACTGAGGCACACTGGACCTCTGAGGGCCTTACATCAGTGCACATCATCCTCCTGTTTTGACCTTGGAGTGAGAAAAGCTCAGCCTCCATAATGGCAGTGCTTCTGCATGGGCTCCTTCCTGCCTGTATCACAGGAAGGGGAGCATGGGGCTGGGCAGAGGCCAACCAGCCAGTGGGCAGAGGGGAAAGGTGCCCAGGGAGGGACAGGATGGAAGTTGAAGCTGCTGGAGCTACCACAAAACCTTGCACAGAGCAATTCAGTGTGCAAAGCCAGGCACTGCCGCCATACAGTGCTAAGGAAATTCCCTTCCTTCGAGCAGTCCTTATAGGATAAGTGCATTAATTTTGTTAACATTTTTCCCTCATATTCAGCACTGGTGAGACCACACTTCAAATCCTGCATTTGATTTTGGGCCCTGCATACAAGAAGGATATTGAGGAGCTGGAGAGTGTCCAGAGAAGGACAACAAAGCTGGTGGAGGGTCTGGAGCACAAATCTTCTGAGGAGCAGCTGAGGGAGAAAAGGAGGCTCAGGGGAGACCTTATCAGTCTCTACAACTGCCTGAAAGGAGGTTGGAGTGAGGTGGGGGTTGGTCTCTTCTCCCGAGTAACAAGCAGTAGGATGAGAGGAACCAGCTTCAAGTTGTGCCAGGGGAGGTTTACAATGGACATCAGGAAGCATTTCTTCTCTGTAAAGGGTGATCTGGGGCTGGAATAGCCTGCCCAAGGAAGTGATGGAGTCACTATCCCTAAATTGTTTGAAAATGTGTAGATGTGGTACTTGGGGACATGGTTTAGTTTTGAACATGGTGCTGGTTTATTGGTTGGACTTGATGATCTTAGAGGTCTTTAGGATTTAACAATTCTATGATTCTAGATATCAGTTCACATTATAAACCGTTAGGTAAGGAGGCAGTTGAATTTTATTGGAGCCTTTGGTATTGTTCAGCCTTGAGCAAACGAACGGGCATCAGCTCATGGCAAGAACCAGGGGGACAGCCCAGCCCTGGAAATAACTCTCAAAAGCTTAGGGCTGTCCATGATGCCCCTGGACAGCCAAGGCGAGGTCACCATCCTACTCCTCAGCATCTCTCCGGTATTGCCTGGCGCCACCCTCGGGCACAGCTGACTGCTAAGACACCTGGATGCCGTAGGAATACTGTGGCTGCTTTGCAGAGTTTTACCGTGACCAGCCCTCGTTGGTGGTCAGTCACAGCGTGTGGTACCCGAGCGCTCGGGGGGCCCGTGCTGTGCCTGCAGTCTGCAACTTCCCAGATGCAGAGGGGCAGGCACTGATCTCTTCTCTCTCGCCATCAGCGATAGGAGCCTTGGGAATGGCCTGAAGTTGTGTTAGCAGAGGTTTATGTTGGATATGAGAAAAACGTTGGTCAGGGACAGGCTCCCCAGGGAGACAGTCACAGCACAAGGCTGGCAGAGTTCAAGAAGCGCGCTGTCAGGCACACGGTGTGACTCCTGGGGCTGTTCTGCGCGGGGCCGGGAGCTGGACTCGCAGACCCTTGCGGGTCCCTGTCCCACCGCACACCCCGGGCCCCGTTCCCTGCCGGCGCCGCAGCGCCCCCTGCCGCCCCCTGCCGCTGCCCGCC
>WEIV01008284.1:222453-241925 GCA_013390005.1 Calyptomena viridis
CGGCCTGTGCGCGCCCCCGCCTCGGGCCGCGCTTCGGTGCGCCGGGCGCGCGGGTTGGGCGCCCTGCCTTGGTGTGGAAATGTGTCCCTGACCGCGGTGTCGCCTGTGCCCGCAGCTCGTGGGGTCGGACGAGGGGCTCCAGCAGAAGCTGGCGCAGGCGATGCTGCAGGAGAAGAAGGACTTCAAGATCAATATGTGAGTGGTGGGGAGCGGGATGCGGGGCCCGGTGCCAGCTGTCCGGGAGGTGCGAGCCGCATCTGTGGCCGTGGCCCGAATTCAGGGAAAGCTTCCGCTTCAGGAGAGCGCGCACCGATACTGGCTAAAACTGCGCGTTCCGCCCCCGTGACGGTGGTCGGAACTGCAACGCACTCGGCTCGGAGAGAAGTTCCGCTCTTGCGAACGCTAGAGAGCACTGCTGCCCAGATGTGGCCGCATCTGCAGCAATAAACCCCTCTGTCCTCGGGGCAGGCGGGTTGGGCATGCTTGGGAACGGGGGTGGAAGCTCTTCCCACGTTCACATTCACCGTGCACATACCGTTGCCCTTCAGATGCTGCACAGATGTTTGATTATTTAATTGGAAGGGTATGAGAGGAACACAATTGTTTGGGGTTTTTTCCTCACCTGAGAGACAGGCATATACAGAAATTAAACATCCTGGGACAGAATGGGACGAGTACAGTGCTTGCAAGTACTTGAAACCAAACAAGTGTTCCTGAAAGATGTCCACTGCTTTTGGTGCTTATTGTAGCCATTTTCTGGTTTGTGTGCACGCACATACTTTTCCTCCTCGAGCTATTAAGATGGAATTTGAGCTTTAGCTGCATGACAAGTCCTGTCTTAAAAACTTGATTAACTAACTTTTTATGATGAAATGTCCTTGACAGCTCTCTTACCAAGAGCAAATGACTTTAGTCAGCTCTTCAGAAGGTGTTTGTGTTATTTTGCTGCCATAATCCATAGCTATTCAGTAAAAGCAACCCAAGCTGTGCTGCACCACTGGCTAATTAGAGCAACTGTGGTGCTCTAATTGTGGCATCCCGGATGTTTGCGCTAAATAATAGCAAATGAATTACTCCATTTTCTATTCAAAACCTGCTGCCTCTGCTGAGCTGTGGAATGCCATAACTAGATGGCTACTGGTACTGCAACTGGGTAACTGCCCCAAGGCATGGAATCATGTGCTTGTGCTACTGAGCAAGATAAGTCTCTGCATTAATATTGCTATGAAATCTAAGTCCATTACAATGGTTTGGGTTTTTTTTCCCTCCACTGTGTTACTTTGGGATTATACACAGTACAAAGAAATATGGTATCTCATCTGGCAAGTCTACCTGCCAGGTACAGCTGTTAGGAGAATTGCGGGGCTGGGTTTTTTTGTGTCTCTTATTGCTAGGGAAAAAAGGGCTTCTGCAGTGCATATTTGGAGGCTGATTACATCATCTAGTCATGTTGGTTTAAATATAGCAGAATTTCAAATAATGCAGTGCTTTTTTTGGTTGTCTTTTTTTTTCCTCCAGACAATGAGATCTGATATTTTCATCACTTTAAATTTCACCTTAATTAATATGCCTGTTTAAGTTGCAATGTGTCTTTCAAGCTCACTTTCCTTGTATCTTGTGTTAGTTTCAGAATGTTTTTGTTGTGTCATATCTTCCTTATATGTAAGAAACAAAGCACCTTTTATTTGGAGACTGGCAGACAAAACTAAAAGCTACATAAGATTAATAGGAGGGAATGTACTGTGGTCTTTGGTGCTGGGGAAAACTGTGAAGATCTTAAGACTGAATTGCTAGAAATAATATTCCCCAAGGAGATCAGAATCAATGTTTCTCTCTTGGCTTCCAGAGAGGAAGTGGATTGTGATAGTGACTGAACTTCTGAGATTTTTGTTTGTCCAACTTATCTTTAAGGTGATCTTCTGAAAATGAGGTGCTGATAATGTTCTTCCCTATGGAGGTCCAGTTATGCACTGCTGAAACCTTTTTTTTTGGGGGGGGGGGNTGGGGGGGGGGGGGGTTTCTGGTTCGTTGGTTTGCTTGGTTGATTTTTGTTGCTGTTAGTTAATGGGTTGTGGTTGTTTGGTGTTTGGTTTTTTTAGTGTGAAGAGACACAAGAATTCCCCACCCTGTATTTCTTCCAACATCTGTATCAGCAGTGCAGGTATTGTGTAGAAGGACATCTAAACTAACCTCATAGCTCCTGACACAGTGAAACGGTTAAAAAGGGTAATGGTATAATAGAAGCTCTTTCTGAGTTATAATTTCATCTATAAAGATGTACTAGTGATAAGTTTCTGGTTTAAGATTTTTCTGTACCTGGAAAGGTAGCCACTCCTGTGTAAGCATAGGAGCAATAGCTGGAATGTGGCAGGAAAGCACTGATGCATTTTAAAGGAAACTTGGCAGCAAAATATACCAGTAGAGCATCAGGTTCACTTTGTTAGACAGGACCCTTTGTAAAAATTAAATAAAATTACTTGCCATACGGATCTGTGCAAAGAAAATGTTCCTATGAGTCTTGTTATGCTCTAATAAGCTTCCCATTATAACCAGCCTTGTTTAGCAATTACCATTGTGGCTGTCAGCAACTATGAGTGGGACTAAGATATGAGAGTACCACTTAAAAAATCACAGCGTCTCTTCAATTACCATGTATTTAGTTACCACCAGGCATTCTGCTAACTTGCTGCGTGGTGAACTGCAACGGTTATGTGCTTATGGGTAAATGGATACTGCCTTACCAAGCTATTTGGTTAAACTGTCACATTTATTATCTTTCAGTCACCTTGCTACATCCCTCCCCTTGCCTTCAGAGAGGGATCACCTTCGGCCCAGGATAGATCTGATTGTGTTTATGATTGACATCAAGAGCAAATACAGGTAAAAGAAGGGCAAAAATGAGAGGGGTAACTGATACTCTTTCTTGGATTGATGGCTAGATCTACATTTTTACTGTGTCAGAATTGCTGAATAGTGAAGTTCAAACCCAAGACTTGCTGTGATGGAAGAGCTCAGTAATATATACAGTGGCCTTCTGGCCTCCAGCAGTGGACTCGGACTGAGCTGCTGTGTCCAATAACATGCCTGTTGTGCACTGAGTTGCCGTATCAGAGAAGGCAAAATTTATTTCTGGATCTGGATATGTGGTGATATGAACTGAGCTTTGGAAAGATGCTGTCTGTAAAATTAGATGGAAATGGTGGTGGTGCTGTGAAGTCCTGTAATATGCAAATGGCTGATGTGTGCTGGCCAGTGCTACCCAATAACCAGCCAGCCACTGTGTCTGTGTCCCCAGTTCACTGATATTCCTGGTCAAGTGGGATCAGCACTACTGATGTCTGTAGGCAGAAGAGAAAGGTCTGCAGGAATTGATCCCTTTTCTATTATCTTGTGCTCGCCTGTGTAGAAATGGTATTTGTGTCCCTAGGCCACAAGTAAAGACTTGCTACAGCACAGAAGTCAGCATTTTATTACTTACTTAACTTGTGACTGATGATCCTGGGCTCTCATTTACCAAAAATGACAGGCCCAGCTGCACACTTACAGCACAGATGGTGCTGCAGAAATGTGTGGGCAAGCTCTTCCTGAAAGAGCCGAAGTGGTGCTGAATCTCATTGGATGTTAATGAATTCGGATGCTTCATGTCTGTAAATCATGGAGGACACTGTTCAAACTAAGTCTAACTGTTGAGTCTTGAGTAGAAAGGATATATTATGGATTATTAAACAGCTGTGGGTATTACAGAGGTCTCTGATGTTATGCTTTTAGCATAGAGCAGAACTCTGCAAGCTCACAGATCAGCAGATGTTAACATCACTGGTTTTCTAATTGTGCTTCTGAAAGTTATTCCTGTTGTCCTTATGCTGCACTGGTTTAACCTCACTGTCCAACTGGATTGTCTGTACTTTTCTGACAGCTTGAAGAATGTCGAAGCTTCCCTAGCTTATGTGGAAGCCAGGTTCTTCCTGGGAAAAGTGTGCTTTCTTGTTACTGGGGGTACGTATGGCACCTCTTCCTCCTCTCCAAGCAGCACAACTCACTCACTGTTGGCTTTCTTAGGGAAGTGACTTAGCTTGAAACAAACCAAAAGAAAGCAGCAGCTTTGTTGAAAACTTTGCTTAAATTATTTCTGAACTCATCTGCCTTTATTGTTTTCTTAGATAAAACATGGTTCTCTTCTCTCATGCTCACTTGCTCCTTCCTTTTTGTTTTTGTCAGTCAGACCTCTCTTCTCTGTCCCTAATCCCTGAATATGTGTTATTGATTTTTTTTTCCCATGGCACTGCAGAACTCTATCTTCTTGCAGATCTGCCTTAATGATAATCTTAATGAGCAGTGAGGAGCATATGATACTGTGATAATAAAGTGAATCTAAATGGATGAGCTACAAAACTATTAAGTATAATTTTACTACAAGACTGGTATCCCTGCTGTGTAATGTCTGGCCCTGTTGTGACTCTAATCCTTCTGTGTCTGTGCCACAAGCAGAGAGGGTGCTTTCCTGTGCACCCTCCCTGCATCAGCTCTGAGGAACTGGAGGGGCCAGACTGTACTGCTCAATGTCAAAACAGAGGTGCTGTGTCCTTGGAGTTTGGTGGTCAGGAGGCCTAACTCTGAGGTAGAGGAGGAGTCTTAGCATTGTCTTGTGCTGTGACTCTCTTAATAAAGTGAATTCCTTGGAGACCAGACTACTCTCTGATACCACATGAGCCAGGAGGACTTCTGCTGAGTGAGTGGAAGACTGTGCCCATGCTGATGGTGCACTGATCCCTTATGCATAGTGTTAATGTCACATGAACAGTAATGTGGCAATACTGTTCCTGATATTAGTGTTATGAAAGACCTCTGTGCCAATTCCATTTCAAATCTTTAATCATTCTGTTTGTACTACTCACTGTTGCCTCACCTTCTATGGTGCTCTCAAAATTAGCTCTGGATCATGTTTTAGTTGTGGAATTTCCTGGCACTTTTCTTCACTGATTGCTGATTATGGGGCTTGTAATGTGGGAAACTTTTGTAGTTGGCAGGGTGAATTATTGCAGCATTGAGACAAATGCCATCTCTAAACTGGGAGAAGCCTACTGCAGTCCTGTGCTATTCTGTGAGCTGGAGGTAAGGTGCTCATTTGATGCCTGAGGGATTTCTGAATTCCACTGCTCTGTGATCCTTAGGATCATCATTACATTAGTAATAAATACATGTATATATGCTGCTGTCTTGCATAAGTGTCAGAGATCAGACTCTTTCTACAAAAACAGTAGAGATACAGGAGTCTGTCTGTCCTTGAAGTGAGCCTTCTAGTAACCCGCTCCTTCCTATGCTACTTCAAGGCCTCAGAGAGCCAAACCTAAACTGACAAAGTAATCTCTGATATGCAAAGCCTTGCTATTCTTGTTCCTTGCTGTGTTTTTTCTTCTTGGGAGGCCCTGAGCTGTTATTTGCTGTATGACTCCTTACCTCTGTAATGCTTCATGTTAGTCAAACTTTGTGGCTTCACAGACTGTTTTGCCATCTGATATGCCACACTTTCCAATGACCTGCTTGGTCTGAAAAGCTGGAGGGAGAGTTTGGCATCCAGCAGTAGAACACTTCTCTGTGTACTCACTGTTCCATCCTCAGAGACTGCTTCCCTACCAGCAGGTAGTACCTGTGCCTCCAGGGCTTTCAGCTGGCAACACTATACCTTCCTTAGCATTAGGGGAGTATATGGGCCTGTTTGAGGTTTTCTGTAGCTAGCCACTTACTGCCTGCTCTGGTTCTTTATTTTATCACTGCTTTTCTTCTTTTCTATTGACCAAATAATTTCTCCATTTTGTTTCCAGTTGGAAGGGATACTGGTTTCCACTGCTCAACGACTTCTCCGAATGTTACGGATCTGTGCTGGTTTCGTACGAGGAGTTTCTGCTTTGTCCTTTGGCTCACTGATGAGGAACTCTGATTATTAGCTTCTGATTGTGATAATTCAGCCACATTCATCAGGGATTATTTTTTCACTTCAGGCATTCAAGTTGCTGCAGTTGGAATCACACTGGGGAGCTTTTTTCTTGACTTGTCACAACCACTCATCCAGAACTGTTCCTAGATGCTTATCTCTCAAGAAGAGCTTGATTTCTATTCAATGGATAATGTATAGGTGCTGTGGGGAAGGCAGTTTGAATTGGGAATTCCTATCCATTATTACATCTGAATTCCATTTCATGATCAAGTTTGAGTTTCATCCATTTGGCCAGTGGCCAGGAGCTACATGTTTTTCTGAGAGAATATTGGAAGAGCATGTTACTATCTCCAAAGTACTAGAGGAGAGGCAGCAGACTCCTGCTTACTTCCAGTTGGAATATAGCACCTTGCACTAATGTGAAACCTTGCTGCCACGTTTTGTCTCTCTGCCAAGAGAGGAATAGGGAAGGAACGCTGGCCTGCAGCTTTTAGATAGACCATACTTGGCAATTAATGATCCAGCTGCGTGAACATCTGCCCATCAAAGGGCTCAGTATTTCCATGCCTGATACCTAACTAGGGAGGAAGGGACTAAAGAAGATAATCTAGTACTTTAGCTTTATTTTAGATCTGTGAAGGCAAAGATTCCACTTGTCAAGCCCAGGATCACACCAGCAACCCAGCCTCTGGGGCTGACCAGAGGTCAGATGCAGCATATTTGACCACAGCCACATTGCCTCTACAGGTTTGGTGTATGCTGTGTATAATCCCTTTACTAACAGGTTCTTAGCAGCAATAAATGATGCCTTATTCTTACTGTAAGTCATTAGCATTTGAGAGTTCTAATTTAATAAAATTAGTAACATTTAGTAGTTGTGTGTTCTTTGTTATGTATGTGGCACAAACTCTAAACCTGTGAACACTTGCCCTGGTTTGCCCTGGCAGCAAGGCTGGACCTTGCTAACAGCTTGAACTCCCAGTTAGTTGTTGTGCTGCACTCGTGGCTTCAGCCACGTGGTGGTGGCAAAAGCTTTCCAAATACAGCCCTTCCTGTACACATTGTTGAGCCACCTGCCAGAATACAGTGTATCTTGAAATGCTGGGATGTTTCTTGCCCAGAATTGTGTGCCAGGTAGAAATGAAGCCTATCGAAAATGTTATGCTCCCCTCCGGTTTAATTTATTTAATCCCTAATAGTCTGCTTTAATGTTCCTAGGTGCAGAGCCCTAACTGTGTGTACTGTTTCAGTTAGCTTGTTTCTGACATCTGTCTGTGAGCAGAAAAAGCAGAAAGCAGCACTGCAGGCTTAATCAGCTGTGAGTGTTGGCAGTCTTTGCAAAGACAGCTCAGCAAGGCACAAAGCCTATATCCTTGCTCAGAGGACACACAAATCCCAGCTCCAGTTGTATTGTTGCTGGCGGGGGAGGGCTAGGTTGTTTGTCAGCTGGAACAAAAGGAACTAAACCATTCAGCTGTGTTATGATGCCCAAAAGGTCTGGACTCTGGCTAAAACCCAAAGGAGAAAGACATGTGCAAACTGTCATGGCTGTGTACGGAGGACTGGAAGCTTAATGGGCATGCCCTAGTTTCAGCTAGCTTTGTGATTCTGAAGGTACTAACCAGGACTTGCCACCAGAGAGGGGCATTCATGCTGCGAAACAAGTTTCTGTGTTGGTTATGCTGTCTCAGCCTTGCTCTCGATTTGGGTCCCTCAGAATAAAGGAGACCATGGTTTAGAATAGACTGGTTTCAATTTGCTCTTGATGAGCAGGTGCAGTCTGGGGGAAGGAAGAGATGTGGCATGAAATGAGCCACTCCTTCATGTCCTCTGCAACTGCTGCAAGGTAAGGAGACTTTTCCATCTCCTAGGCCACTCTCCCCTTGACTCTAATAACTGTTGGACTCAAGTAAAATCCCTTGGCCTTGAGTAATTTCACTGTGCTTGCTTAACTAGTGAAAATGAAACAATTTGTGGTCCACCCAGAATGCTTTGTAGCAAGCCACACGTGCTACTGTCCATTCCAGCACCTTCAAACAGGGTTTTTTTCCACTGTTATCTTTCAGATGTGGTATTTCCTCCCTTCTACTACTTTCAAAGAAGAAAGATGTGTTTTTACTTCCTACAGGTGGCCGAATCTCAGCTGGTACAAAATAAAATCTAGTTCCTTAAGAGCAGCATCTTGCTTCACCTTGGGGCAAATATTTTCCTTATTCTTAGGAGAAAGTATTTACTGGAACTGGCAGGGGAAGTGGAGCGTATCTAAGAATATGACACTATGTCTCAGGTCCATCATGTTTTACAACCCAGAGTAGTTGGGACACATCTAAAGCTACATCTTTATGTAAATACCTCTAGGAACTGTCAGCTATTAGTTTAGACAGGCCATAACACTGCCCTTACCCTCAGCTGCCTTGTCTTCTCTGGTAGTATCTTTCATCTGGATGGAGTAGCCAGGGCTAATGTTTGATAAAGCTCTTGTGAAAATAGTACTTGGATTAGGATCAGAGGCGTGGAAGGCCCGAAGCTGAATTAAGCCTTGTGACTCAGGTTCTGTTGTGTTTAAACATCATGAAAGAGCTTGCCAAGCTGACTGAAATCTAAACTAACAGAAACATTTTGGAGTTACTTGCTTTCTTTTCTCTCTGTTGCCTCAGTTCTCTATCCCTCCAGAGTTTTTCAGAGAGAAATCCCTCTCTGTGGCAAAAGTACCCATGAGCATTGCTGGTTTGACTGTTTCAGTTTGTGAATGTGTTTTTGTTTGTCAGTTATGTCAGCAAAATTAGTGTAAAAGTGGTTTAATTAGTATAGATCTCACACCAGTTGCATTGGTGTAAGCTTCACGTTTTTTTGGATGGAACTGAATGAGGTTGTAATATGATCTCTTCTGCTATCATAAATTGACCCACAGGATTTTACCTTCAGTCCGGTCACTTGAAGAAGATTTTGTATCCTCAGCCTGCTGGTCTGATGGCTCACAGAGGTGCTTTGTGAGAGATTTTGGCACAAATCAGCTTGGTTCACATTACTTTTTGGGATTATAGCTCTCTGCTACCCCAGGGCTTCCAAGGGAAGGGGTTTTCTTTCCTGACTTTGCTGCACTAGCAGTTAAATTAGACCAACTTTTAAGCAAGACAAGACATGATATACTCAGTCTATACCAACAGGAGAGAAAGCGCATGTTCTGATACGACACCCATAGTAAAAGATCTTTGTTCTGGAAAAAAGATCAGAGATAAATCCAGCCATGGGGATTTATCTGCCCCTTCCAAACTAGAAACTAGCGCCCCTTGAAACTAGTGGTAGATATCTAGATTCAAGACCTCCTCTAATATTTGGTTCAGAGACTGGTTAAAACTGGATGTCTTTGCCAAGACCTGTAGTTTGAAGGGAGTGGTTGGGTTAGGTCAGCAGCTGTGGTCAAGCTGGTAGTTCTCATTGTGACCACTGTCCACAGCAGTGGTGGACAAGAAGGGACTCCTGCTCTGCTGCCTGCAGCTGACCTGCAGAGCTGTGGCAGAGGTACCTGCTCTCCTGGCAAAAGTGAGGGAGATGCTTCCTCCTGTGGGATTTTTAACTTGCCTTGATTTTCTAGGAGCACTGGGCTTTGCTCTGGTTGGATTCCAGCTGCTGTTTCCACTCAGCTGGCCCAGATCCCCTGGCAGTCTCCTCTGCACTCTTGAGTGTTCTCCACTTCCCACCCTAAGCGGGTGTGCAGTGTTGCTGTGGGCTGCTGAACAACTGCCACTTTCCATTCGATGGCCAGCTGTCCTTCAGTGGTGGGGAAAAGTGATTTATATGCAAGAGAAAGCAATAGTTGGCACAGCCCAGAGCCAGGAGCCAGAAACACTGGGTTCATTTCACCTCTGTGGCTGATTTCTAGCATGACCCTTGGCACATGTATGAAAATTCACTGTGCCTCGCTTGCTCTGCCTCTACAGCAGGAGCTGCCTCCACTGAGGGGGTGTAGTGAGGACAAATTGACATTGCTTTGGGGTTGCAAATCTGGAATTGAGTGGAACCATTCTGAAGAAACCATTTTTTCCTATTCAATAGAGTTTGATTTAGGTAAAAGTTCCATAGGGGAGGTTTTGGTGGGACCTGCCTGCTGGGCACCTCCTGAGATCAGCCGTATTTTGTGCTGCTTACGTGTCTGACTCTGCTGCAGGGAGACTGCCTGAAACTGGGCTACAATCTCATAAGACATTGCGGTATGGTTGGGTTTTGTTGTGAACTGGAACGAAACCACCCTCTGAAACACCAAAATTCCCTGCACAGTTCAGTTATCCTTGAATTGGCCAGTGGGAGAAATCAAAATCTCTGGATCTCTTCCTCGCTGTTAAATATTAATACAACACAGTGATGCCAGGCAGGATGGCATCCCCTCGGGTCAGTGCTGTGCAGGAGGGGCTGTCTTGGCTGTGAAGAACCGGTGCAAAAGAGAGGTTGGGCACTGGGGACTCCAGAGTGATGTGACTTGCTCAGACTCCTTGGCAGCTGAGTAGTGTGGGCTCCCAGCCCATGCTGGGCCACGTTTCCTTTGCCACGGGCTCCCTCTGCGAGAGCTGACATGTGCTGCGATGCTGACATCCCTCATCCCCCCTTGAGCTTACCATGTGGGGCATTTTGAGAGGAGCCAGGAAAGGCCCCATGCCCATCCCCCCTCCTCGCCACCTCCTTTGCCGAGGGAAGTCAGCGGTGTGTGAAAGAGAGCCCATGTTTTACATACGTGCAGGCTGCCTCCTCGCCGCCGGCCCAGGTGCAGCTGCGGGCTCTGTGCGTCACGGGCAGGAGCACCGCGGTGGGGCAAGGAAAAAAACAGTGAGAGAGAACACCTTCCCTTGGGAAACGTGGCTCTGCTGCACAGGGGCTGCTCTATCCTCTGGATACCACCACCCTCTCGATGCTACAACTGGGCCAAGCTGTGCCGGGGCTGGCTGGAGCACCTGTGCTTAGGCACACTGGAAACACTGGAAAAACCTAAAAAACTGGAAAAACCTAAAAAGCCCAGTTAGCATTAAACATGCTAAGAAGGCTTGCCTTGGTTTCTGTTAGCATGGAGTATTTTCTTTTTGTCTTCCCATGTAAGCTCTCCAGTCCCACTCTGTGCTCACCCTGCAGGGACAGGGTGATGGTGCCATGCTGCAACTGGGCCTGCCTTGCTCCTGCCCTGTGCTCAGGTTGTTGACCTTGGGTGTTTGTTGATGGCTGGAAGTCCTTGAGGCACTATTGTTGTCTGCACTGGTCGGCTCAGAGCTCTCTTCAACCTCTGTGCTGGCCAGTCTCCTAGGTTTGATGGCAGTATTGGCAACGCCCCAGTATGAACATTCAATTTTTGGCTGCCACTGCTGTTTCTTTTTCTTACTCTTCTAAGATCACAGACATGAACCCAGGGCTGCATTTGACTCAGCTCAGTGCATAACAACCTGTGGCTCATGCAGCAGTGGGGCATCTCTCTTCAAAGCAATGTGGCAGCATCAACTAATTAATCCTCATTTCCCCATGGGACTGAGGGGTGACTCAGTGCCTCATGCTGTTATGCTGAGCACCAGAGGATCAAAGGCATTGGAATGGGGGAAGCCCTGGGATAGCACAGTGTCACTCTGTGCCTGCACACCAGGTACCCGTAAAGGCTCAGTTTTGTGCACTTATCTCCAGAGCTCCTTTTTAGCTATGCAGGGGACTGAAAGTTCTACATCCTTAGAGACAGGGCTGGAGCTGCCTTTGCCTCACTCTGCAGGGAGTGTTTTTACTACCTGATGTTCCCTTTTTACCCTTTTCTTCATTACAACCCAATCTGGACATCCTGAGCCATTCTCCCTCCTGACCTACAGGTCCTTCGTACCTCCCTAGTATCACCCTGTGTATGTGTCTGGGTGAAAGACAGGGCAGGGAGGCTTAGGCATTGTTGAAACAGAGCTGCAGTGGTGCTGCATATCCCTCTTGGGCTTTGTGATCCCCAGCAATCTGCATGCCAGGCTGTTCCAGCATGGTGCAGTGGCCCTGAAGAAGTACAAACAAACCTCAACACCTGGCCCTGGCATCCACAGTGCTGCTGTGTGAGCTACTCCCTGGGAAGGAGAGTTGCTTGCACGCAGACATTGCATAATACAGATCTAGTTCAAACACAAGTTTGCAGGCTGGGAAGTGTTTGCCCAGCCTGTGGGGAAGAGAAAAACCCTCTGGGACAAGGACTGCTGCACTGCATCTTCTGCTCTGTGTTATGAAGGAGATGAAACATGAAGCATGTGCTTTCTTCAAAACCTAGGTCTTCCCTCCTACCCAGGTTGCATGTGGAGCATCACCTGTATGAGTCCTCTCTGAGTGTGTATGAGCTGTGGTTTGGCTGAATTCAGTCACTGCTTGGGACTAATACATAGTGATGGTGTCCTATAAATTATATAGTCGGAATGTTCACCATCTGCTCTACACTGAAAGCTGAGTGTGATTGATACCTTCTTCACTTCCCAAAGCTTGACTCTCTTGCCAAGCTTGAAATGTGTGTGTGGATGTCCTGTAAGTGGTTCTGATTGAATCAGGTAAAGAGGGAATTTTTTAAGCAGGCTGCAATGTTCCCTGTGCCTAATGTGAGAGCTGAAGCAGAGGCCAGCATCCTAATATGGGGCTATGAGTAAAAGCGAGTCTGATTTCATGTTAATTAGGTTCTAAGAGGAGTGAATCTTGATTGCAGTGGTCATATCAAAGATTTAAAATAGTAATGCAAAAAGCAAAGGAAACCCCACAGTGATTCATATAAGAAGGGGAAATAAAGACAGTCATGGAGGAAGAAGGAGTTTGAGGGGGCCTGAATTGCTCTGCTGCCCAAAAGCAGGAGGGGATTTGAATCAGATTATCCTCATTAGATGTCTCTTTAAAGCATCATCAAGCCAGATGAATGGTCTGGGGGAGAGCTTGCAGGCAAGGTGGCTGTGATTATCATTAGGGATTTACAGTCCTAGTTATCTAGCTTAGAGACAAGATTATTAGGGGGTATGAAGCTGTTCCTGCCCTCAGCCTCTGACGTGCATTTTTAGGTTGGGTGATGGGAGACGCTGTGTTGCTGCACAGCCCCTTGGAACCTGCCTGCATGCTCTGGTGGTCCAGCCCATTGCAGTGCTTTGGGTGCACTGTGGAAGGGGAAGGAAAGTATGAGCCAGGGACCTGTGCTGGCCAGGAAATGTTCCATGGGGATGGACAGGCAGCC
The DNA here is from genome assembly GCA_013390005.1 of Calyptomena viridis. Classification (NCBI taxonomy): domain Eukaryota; kingdom Metazoa; phylum Chordata; class Aves; order Passeriformes; family Eurylaimidae; genus Calyptomena; species Calyptomena viridis. The sequence continues at coordinate 235,593 of WEIV01008284.1, forward strand.
TTGACTGTGACAGAGGGCAAGACCTCCCCTATAGGTGCTTACACTGATATAGGAAATGGGGAAAGGGATCTTGGAGGGGGGATTATGTCTGTCTGCCTTGGCAGATTCATTCACTTCCCACACCATCTCCCTTCCTGTGACAGTCTATGCCAGTGCAACTTATCCTTCCCAGCCAGAGCCTTTGAGGCCCCAAAAGTTCAGAAGTTGGTATGGCTGTTAGACAGGGAGCCCCCATGAGCTGTGGAGAGGGCCATCTCTTTGAAAGAGAATTGATAGACTTTGCCCATAGGTCCCTTGGAGTCCATCTGCAGGGATGGTGAATATGGCACAGGGCTACTGACAGTTGCTCTCCACCTCCTCAGCCCTGCAGCTGCAACGGGTCCTCATTCTCCCCTTTATCTCCCTCCCAATCCCATGTGTTGCACCCTTGCTGCTTCTCTGTGCTTCGGCAGGATGGCCAAGATATTGCACCCTGATGCCAGCCAGGAGAGGAGGGGCACGGGCCAAATCCACCTGTCAGCTCTCTCCTAACATCACTCACGGAAATTCATTACGTTATTCTGCGCTCAAGCCCATGCGAGTAAAATCGCTGGCCTTTTTACACCAGGCTGGTACCTAAAGGTCTGGAGATACTGTGGAGATACTGGGGCAAGCATGGCGATGCCACTGCAGACTGATCAAATGCATCCCGTTGCTTTGCCCAGCAAGGAAGGGGAGGAGAGGAGCGGCTGTCAGCCGGAGCTGTGCAGCTGGCAGCATGGCATTGACGAGCTTGCTGCTGCCGGCAGCCGACTGACCGACCGGCTGTGGGGCCCGCCTTGGCTCAGCGGAAATCTGCTTCCTTGCTTCTCATCCTGGATTGGAGCTTCACTCACATCTAAACATGTGCCACTCCTTCCTCCTGCGTCACTGCAGTTCCTCTCAATGCTGTGGGCCTGAAAATAGCTGGAGTTTGGCATCTGAGGGTCCAAGCAGCCTACAGTCAAAATCTCTGTGTTCCCTTGGCTGAGCTGCTCACAGGGCATTGTCCAGTGGTCGCAAATGTGGAGATAAGTTGGAGATTCTCAGTGGTGGGGGTGAGGGAGGCTGATCTTGAGCCTACTGCCCCTGCCTGTGCCCAGGGTAGTAGGAGGCTGCAGAGCAGCCCCAGGGACTCACAAGGACCTGTTTCTAGAGCAGTGGTTGGTACTGGAAACCACACAGTCTCTTGAACCCTTACTCCTGCTTAAGTTGTTGCAATCTACAGGTGCCACTGGAGTTTTTGAGGGTTTTTTTGTGTGCTCTGTTTCCCACTTGAGCTGTGCTTTTAGTTATGCAGGCATGCTGATGTTTTTGAGCATCTCCGTTAGGATGGCTCCCATGTCAGTGCTGAGGAGCATGACTGTGAAGAGCGGTGCTGGGGCTGGGCTGCCATCTGTGGGGGGCTGTGGGGTGTTATTTCTGTATGGAAAAGGAGGATGGTTGTACAGCAGGAAGTAGATTAGGTTGTAACAGATCAGTGCAATCAAGAAAAACGTTATTTATTCTATGTTGGAATTGCATGCAAGTCCATTTGTATTTTCTCAGGTTGCCTTCCTGTTCAAATGTATTCACCAAACTATTCCCATGTGTGAGCTGGAGCTGTAGCTTTCCTGTAGGCAGTTCATTGCAACAAAGCACTGTGCAAGTGCAATCTGGGTTGGTTAGTTTAGTTTTAACCTCCAGGCTGACCAAAGCAATTTACTGTTCCTTGCTGCTGGAGCAAGGTGCAAAGTGTGAGGACTCAAAGGGAGACAGCTCCTCACTTACAGCAGGCTTTGATTTTTGGCTCTGGAGTCATCTACTGGAGATTCATGCCTGAAGAGTGCAGGTGGAGCTCCCCACTGTCGGTGGCCCAGTGTAGGGATGCCTGATCTGGCTAAACCCACCTGTTCAGAGGTTTGTCCTGTGGCAGCACATCACCCTCAGCTAGTGGTTTCTGTTTCGGTACTGGAGGTGCTGCCTGGCCCTGCCCACAGCATGTAAACACTCCATATGACGAGTCATGGGCAAAACTGAGAGGGCACTTGGCTTCCCCTCAGTCACCCAAGGGGGGACAGGGGAAGCTCCCACCTCTCCTCAGGATGGGGATGGGAGCAACATCCTTGCTGTGGGCAGAGCAGGCAGGGGTTTGTGTACTTCTGCTCGTGGGGATATCAATGCAGAAGGGCCAGGCTCACCTAACAGTGACTCGGCTCATGACTTGGCTGGGCTTGCAAGAGCCAGGGCAATGTTGGCCTTGCTAAGTTAGCCTTGCTGAATCCCACCACACTCTGCAGAGCAACAAGTTCCAGGGACATGTAAACAAGGAGGGGGGAGACAAATTATATTCAGCAGAGTGGGGTACTTCCCCACACCAAACTCCCCATGCAGGTGGCTGAGCAGGGTCACAAACCCCCTTAATATGAAGCAGAACACCTGCAGAGAGATCTGGGTTTTAGGACGATTGTGAATCTCTTAAAACCTTTGCTTTCCCCCATTATTCTTAAAATCTTCCCAAGTGTTGTCCTTAAGATCACCTGGCTTTGAGAAGGCAGAGCAAAGTACATCTGAGCCATGCTGGGGCACCCCAGTCAATACTGAGGAAGAGGTTTATGCTGGAGCTCTGAGAAACCTGCTCCTTAGAACTATAGTGGGACATTTTAGGAAAGGATATTTCCCACCAGCCAGTGTCAGGGTGTTGGGAAGGAGTGCGGGGATGACATGCCAAATGTGCTTTGGGTGTTGGGTCCAGCCAAAGCATTCCAGTGGCACCATCGGGATGTGGGGCAGATGTTAGGCAGTGCCAAGAGATTCCTGAGACATTGGGTGCATTCTGTCAGAGGTTTGTCCTGAGGTAACTGGGTCTGCTCAATAAACACCTCACGGCTTCTCTGATTGACAAGCCTTTGAGTTTCCGGTGTGCATGAGCACAAGGTGAACTTTCGGTGGATATTTTCTGCTACAAGCGGTTTTGCAAGTGTGTGCGTGAGTCACTTCACCCCCCCCTGACACCAGAAGAACCGCTCACACGAGTCCAGTCACTCATGTGTGCACAAGCACTCGCAGGACACTGTCATCCCTCCACAATCCTGCATCACCAGCGCTGCCATGTCCACCACAGGAATCCCAGCAGCCAACCTTGGCCAAAGCCAGCCCTCCCTGTGTGGCATGGGAGCAAGCGGCACTGGAAACTGAGCTCTCTGACTCTGGGATTAAGACATGATTCTTAAATCACTCATTTGATATCTTTTCTGGTTTATTTGTTTAATAAAAGCACTTAGTTAGTTGGAGACCCAGGCTCCTGGGGCTTTCATTTCTCTGCAGAGAAGATAAGAAAAGCACATTTCCTTATCCAGTGAGTCATTTTTTCTGCTCTTTAATTATGCATTTGTGTGATTATCAAGCATATTCAGCTCTGAGATGCAAACAGTTCAAGCTACTCACCAAGTTTAACTTCTGCTATTCCAGAGATGATCTATCACAGTTATGAGGGGCAGGGGTGGCAAAAATAGGGGAGGCAAAGATGGGAGAGGTGAAGAGGGGGATGGCTGGTGCCCAGAGCCTGGGCTGTGCCCGTGAGCAGGCACACGTGTGAGTGCTGCTGGGATAGTCAGCACTGATTTTCTCCATGAGTAAGTGTTATCATGTGTGAATTCAAACATCACCTTCTTGGCCCAGGAGGAGGTGGACAGGCTGGGAAGAGGGCATAAACGACCTGTAGAGCACGATAAAGAGCACTGAGAAAATGAGGGGAATAGAGTACAGTCAATCGCAGGGACGAGTCTGCGACATCCTTTCACATAACAGGACCTTAGAGCACTCTATTCACAGGAGGACATGATGGCTGCCATTCCTGGGGTCCCCCCCACACGTTTGCAGCTTCAAGTTTTCATTCCATGTACTGCAATGGGAGTCATCAGCTCCTGAGCTCTATTGTAAACCTCACTCTCCACATCGAAAGCAACATGTAGGTTACTTAGTTTGGGCTTTCCCCGGTGTGCATATTTGACTGGAGGGGTTGCAGAGTTAATCCGCAAGTGCGATAAAGCAGATGCTGGGAACCATTTCCCACCCTGGACTTTAAGCTGAACAGGAAGTAGAGAGGGGAGGAAGAGGGGTGGGGTGACAGTCCTACAATGGGACCCATGGGAATAGGGACTGAGGGTCACTGAGAAATGATTGACATGGGGGAAGCACAGTGGGGGCATTTGAGGGGGGAGGGCAGGAGGTGAGTGGTGGAGGAGCATCCCCGTTTGGGAAAAGGAGACCAGGAGGTGGAAACACCCCAGGAAAAGAGGAACAGCAAACCCTTTTGAGCAGGAAGGTGGATTTGGGGCAGGTATCCTGACAGAGCACTAGATGTTTCGTGGGGATCCTCTGCCTCCATGCATGGCTCCAGCCCCACAGCCCACAAGGCAAAGTGCTTTCTGGGCCTTAGTCCCTACCCTTACGCTTCTGCGAACTGCTTACTGGGGACAGTGAGGATTCTGGGTGCCCTCTCCTTGCCAGGGCTCTCCACTGTGGAGCTCAGACGTGGACTGGAGCGAGCCTTGGCTTTTCTTTTTCTCCCTGCTGTCAGTCTTGGCACGGCATCACAGCTTTCCGTCCCCTGGGGCTGCTCCCAGTCCAGTGCCCTGCTGCTGGACACACGTCCCTCCAACTCCCATGCCTGTACCCCAGCCCTGCTCCTTGCTTGAAGTGAGCAGGAGGCAGAGAGCCTACTGAAATGGGATATGGAGAGATGTCCTGCTGTTTGACCCAGTTGTCCTGGCAAGTACAAGCAGAGGCGAGTGCAACCTGTTCAGGGCAAGCATCAAAGCGAAGGGTGATGAGCTGGCTGTGCCATTTGTGGCTTCAGAGCTCAGGGAAGCACTGAGAGAGGGAAGTGCTTGGTGTGCCCCCAGTCACTTGGGGAGTTGTATTTTGACAAAGATGGAGCAGGAATAACTGAGCCACAGGCTCAAGAATGATGGCTGGGCTCTCACAACTCATTGGTGGAACCTGCAGCCCCCTGGGCTTAGCACAGTCATCCCCGCTGTCATAGCACAGAGGTGAGAGAGCAAGCATCTGGGCACACCAGCTGGAAGGAGAAGTGAAATCACAGCAAACATGGAACTGATGGGCAGTGACCAGTTTAGGTTGGGACTTTGACTTGCCTGGAGCCCCACAGCGCCCAGTGGGAAAGGCTGAAACTGTGGTGGGGCTGCTTTAGCACTGCCCTGGTGCAAGTCACCCTTTGGGGATGCTGCTGGCAGGGAGAGAGATGTGCTGTAGCACAACACCTGCTGTGCCAGGCATGGGGTACTGAAGAAATGCTCTTGGGCTGAGATCTACTCTGGTAAGCTGATGACTGTGTCCCATCCAGGGCTTCGGGGGTTGGGATGTGGACTTGCCCAGCAGTCCCTGGAAAGGGGCAGGCACACCCAGGAATCAAGTCTCCTGGCTTGTCTCAGAGGAGCTAATTTGTCCAGTGAGGACACCTGGTACTCTGTCAGCTTGAGTCAGAGCACCCTTTGGATTTTCTCCTCCTCTTTTCCCAGCCTTGGTCCTGGACAGTGAAGGGCAGAGGCCTCACTAGAAGCAGCCTAGAGGCTGTAGCAGCTGGAAGTACGTGACTCCAGCAGTAAAGCCCTATTAGGGATCTCCTGGCTAGGACAGGTCACTTCCTTCCGCTGAGACCTAGCCAGCAACTGCGACTAGCCCCTTTCATTCCTACAGAGTGAATAAAAAAAGGATGTGACTTTTGCTTGGTAGGAATAGAGGAAAGACACTTACAGCACTGAAATTCATCTCTTCAGATCTCAAGCATCAGGTTTGATGTGAGTACTGACAGCAAAACATTTCTCCTGCTCCTGATCAGGGACATGTAAGACCATCAAGGTTTTTTTAGTCCCTTCCAAAGCTTTGGGGACCAGACTTGTTTGGTGTGACCTGCTTTGCCCATTCCCTGAGCAGTTAGTGATCAGAGTCAGATCTGAACCCCAGAGAACGAGACATGGTGCTGAGGAACCATGGGTCTAGGTCGGTGATGGAGAGGATGGAGAGAGCAAGGTGATGGAGAGCACCATCATTAGTATGGGTGGAGGACACACAGCAGTTGGCCTGCCCGAACAGCAGTCCCTGACAGCCCATGTCCTGGGGGCAGTGGGTGCTTTTAAAAAGGGACACATAAGTGCCCCTGCACTCTTCTCCTCTGGTCCTTTAATGCATTTCCCATATAGGCTGGACCTGTGGCCCTGTGATTGGTTTTTGTAAAGATCCCGGCACAGGAAAAGTCTCCTATAGACAGTGGAGGAGGCTGAGAGTGCTTTTCACTGCCAGCAGGGGAGGGTG
>WEIV01008284.1:241978-265890 GCA_013390005.1 Calyptomena viridis
GGGGGGGGGGGGGGGAGCGGGGGGCGGGCAGGGGAAGAGTGAGGATCGAGGAGGTCAGGCAGGGGCACCATATCGCTGGGGATGAGGTGCTGCGTGGCTGAGGCACACGAGGTGCTGCGGGGATTTTGGAAACATATTTTGGAGGAGAGGGGTAGTTCGAGGGCACATTGCACAGGCAGGCAGGGGTAGGGCTTGAGCGTTTGCTCTCCTCCTCCCCGTGAAGATCTGCCCCGGGCCAACCACAGCGATTGTGAGCCCCAAGGGAGACGACGCATCCTGACAGACTGTATCTCCCTCTGCCACGAGGCCGGGGGCGCTGCGATTTCACACTCGGGCGGCCNACCTGTGGCCCTGTGATTGGTTTTTGTAAAGATCCCGGCACAGGATCTCCTATAGACAGTGGAGGAGGCTGAGAGTGCTTTTCACTGCCAGCAGGGGAGGGTGNGGAGTGGGGCTCTCACTCCCGCTCTACCATGTCCTCGTCAGGAAAAGCTGCCATTGCCCGGTCCTGCCTCTCTTCCGAGTGCTTCGACACCCTGACCAAGTCGTGCATCAAGTGCTCCGACTTATTCAAGGACAACACAAGTAAGGGCACAAGGGCAGCCGGGGGCCGAGCTTCCCAGGGAAGGGTGACGGTGGGCCATGGAGGCTGGGGACATCCCAGGGGTGGGCGGGTGGAGGGCAGTTTTTCCTGAGGATGGTTATGGAGGTGGCAATGGAGGATGGAGCACTGCCTTCACCTGGAGGAGGAAGAGAGGGGAAAGAGTTCCAGTGAAAGAAACATGATGAAGGAAGAAAGATGATCCAGGTCACAAAATGCTCCAGACAGGAAGAGCAGGATCCTTTATCTCCTACCACCCAGGAATGGCAGAGGGCGGGATAAGGGTCCCATTAAGCAGGGGGACATTTTGTTGCTGGTGGTGGGTGGGTAGCAGTGAAGTGTCACTGTCCTTCCCTGCCACTGCAGCCCCAGGGCTGACCGGCCAGGTGGAAAATGCTGCTGCCCTCCTTCCCACCTCCAACTCTTCCATTCCTGACGCTACTGGCATCTCACCCCACAGCAGAGCCCACCCTGGCACCCACCCTGACCAGCACTTTCCTGATCGGGGTCCCAGTGGCAGTGGGGTTCATCCTGATTCTGGCTGCCCTCTGTGGCTTCCTGGCCTGCAAGATGGGAAAGTGGAGGAGGAAGAGGAAGGCGGTGGATGAAGAGGCCAAAGGTAGGGGACTTCTTCTCCCTCTCAGAGCACCCTGAGGACCCTGGAGCAGATGGGATCACTTGCTGCTGACTCCCCTGAGGCATATCCTTGTCAAGGCTAGCTCTTCTGCCTCGACATCAGCTCCACAAACATCCCAGGGCATTTTGGGTCGCCACCTGAGTGACAGTGTCCTGCATTCCCTGGAAACCTATGCCTGTACATGACTGCCAGGGCAACCCTCATGAGCCATCCCTCCCTTTGCTTGCTTAAGGCACCTGCTGGCACCATCCCCTCTTCGCAGAGGACATGTACAGAGCACTGATGAGGAGCTCTGTGAGTCCTCGCCCTTAGTAGCCAGATGGCCGTGGATGGAGTGGGAGTTATGGGGGCAGTGGTGGACATCTGGGGACAGCTCCAGAAGAAGCCTCTCCCTCCGATGCTGCAATGGAGGTCCTGTGTTGACTGCCCAGGTTGCTTTTCCTGCTTGGGATACCCAGCCTCCTCCAGCATGCACCCTAAAGACCTCGATGGGTGTCAGAGCCAGCCCCATTGACAGGAAACTGAAGCGCTGCCCAGGATCATCTGGTGCATCAAAAATAGGGAGGGGGGGGGCAAGGAATGTGTCTGAGCCTTTCCTGGCAGGGTACTTCCAGCAGAGTAAGGCCACAGTGCCCCATGATGGCCCATTTTGTTGGAGCGGCTGTTTCGTCCCTTGAGGGCCTCTACACTGGCACTGACTCAACCTGGACACTCTTGTCAGAAATGGTCCTGCCTGTTTTCACTCCTCTTCCTTTCTGGGCAGGTGGTATGGCTCTCCAGGACCCCCATGGGGGGCTGTCTCGGGGGGATGCTGGCACCCACCACTGCCCACCATCCGAGTGGGTGTCCATGGGGGGAAGCAGGGCCAGGGGAACATGGTCCTTGTACCCTGGCTTGCCCACACACTTCTGGCAGTGCCAACTGGTGACTCAGACCAGGGGGACATTACCTGAGGCCTTTCTGCTACGCAACAGCCCATGAAGCATATGCCTAAGAAAAATACCAAGAACAAAAGAGGAGAGAGAAGTCCAGTGGCAAGAGAGATCTGGCCATGATGGAGAGTGTTGGAGGCACTGCTTGGACAGCCCCCTGCAGTATGCCCTGCTCTTTGTCCCCTTTACCAAGGTCGTACCACAGCAAGCCCACTGCTACAGCACTGGATGTGTGGAAAGTATCAGGAGGCTTGGGGCTGGAGGCACACGCCTGCATTCAAAGTGTGTAAACAAGTCTATTTTTAAGCGGGAGGCAGTCGGGGAGGGTGAGTCGCCATGGGCTGGGCTGCTCTGCTCCTGGCGGGGTTTAGCAAGAGGGCTCAAAGTGGAAGTGCAAGTTTCTGCCTTTTCCTATTGCTTGTTAGAGGGGAAAAACCCCAGTTGTAAGCAGGAGCAACTCTGAAGCAGGAGAGGTGTGGGGGGGACCTTGCAGGCTCCTCTTGTTTCAGCTCCATCTTCCCCCTCAGGGACAGGACACTCTCCCTGGGACATTCCTAACCCCACTTTATGAGCCCAGTAACCCTCTTTTCTTGTCCCTTCTCAGCAAGCACGGACACTGCCAGCCCCCTGCCCAGCCAGGACCCTGCTGTGCCAGAGGGAGATGGTGCTCTGGACCCAGATCCATGCCTGCATCTTGATGGTGGCCTGAAAATGGTGGGGCCACCCGGGAAAGCCAGGGCAAAGCGAAGGCCATGCTGCCAGGGCAATGCTGATGGTGACATCATTCTTCTTTCCGCTGTGTACCCCCGGCATGAGGAATGCAACCACAGCTTCCCACTGCCTGCCACTGAGCTGGGGGCCACAGCCCTGGTCACCACCAAAACCACACAGAACTGTGCCAGAGAGGAGAGAGTCTGAGGGCTGGGAGAATGGGGCTGGAGCGCTCCAGCTGCTCCCTGTGGACACCCACAGCTTGTTCCTGGGATGAGCAAAGCCTTCTGCAGGTATGAGCTCTCTGAGGTCCAAGTTTTGCCCTGAGCAAGATCAACCTTTTAAGATGAATATCCTTTTTCACTTTCCCGTTTGTGCCGAGTCCCAAGTTACACCTGTAAGCGTTGGAAGAAGCCAAAGTGGATCATGCCAAATTACAGTGAATTGCTGACAGCTGCCATGGCTTAACCATTGGGAGGTGGCAGAGGAGACATGACTGGTGAGGATGGAGCATGGCAGGGACTGCCATGCCATTTGTAAGGCTGCCATTGTGCCAGGACAGGTCTGCTGCTGGATAGGCAGTTCATGAGAACATGGGGCTGGAATAGCAGAAACAGCAGGGGAAAAGAAAGGTGGAGAAGGAAGCAGAGAGTTACATTAGGACCAAATCCCACACTGCAGTAGCTCCATTTTTGCTGCTGACTTCAAAAAAAGCAGACTCAGGGCCATATGGAGCCAGGCATATCCAGCATCTACTCCATTCAGAGTCCTGCCACCCTGTCTTCTGCACTCTATGATACCCAGGTCTCTTCTCCCTTTGGGCACTCTCACACAGTGGCAGGCATCCACTGGCACTTGTAGGAACCCCCTCCACAGCTGGGTACCCTGGGGACGGCAAAAAAGTCCATATTCCCAAGCATTGAAGAGGGGAAAAAAGACTGTCCTTGCTCTGACCTACAATCCCTAAAGTTAGGGAGGACCAGGGGCAGGCAACAGAGACAGCTAGTACAGAGGAGCTCCATGAACTTGTCATTACAGCCCCAGACAACCGTCACTTCAGCTCACTGTCGCTGCAGAAATACTGTGTGTCACTTGGGATGGATGTTTCCACACTGCACAAAACCAGTCAGGGAATGATGTGAGCGTAGGCAGGATGACTTAATTTAAGTGAGTGTCCTCAAGGCTTTGCCAGAGCTGGCCAGCATTGCTGGTCCCAGGCATTTCTCTGTAGACGGTTCTCTTCACCCACCTGCAAGTGACTTTACTGCACAGGAAGGGCTCTGTTTTGGAAATGAAACAGTGTGGGATTGCTGTTTCCAAGTAATTACAATAGCTGAACAGAGATAGGTCAATGTGTTGGGTGAGAAACCCTGCTGGCCCTGGAGGAGGTGATTAGACAATGAGAAGTGCCTTGGTGGTGTTATTTGACAGCCCGGATCTGCTCTTAGGTGAGGTGGCTTCCTTGTCCAGGAGGCTTTGGACACTGAGCAGAGGTGGCCAAGCAAGGTGTGGGGGCACTGCCACCTAGCACCAATGGTGCCATATTTCCCAGTAGGATCACCTGGTGGCACTGTGTGGAGGGGGTGTCCCTCTGGTGATGAGAAGGTGACTCCTTGCCTGAGCTTGAATTCTCTTCTGGGGCTGCAGGACAGATGCTGCTGTTGAAGGGTAACCCTCCCTCTTCTTCCCTGTCCATGGCACTGGAGCCAGACTTGTGGCATCTGTCACGTGATGGGAACCACAGGCACTGACACAAGTGCCAAGGCTGAAATTCCTCACCACAACTCCTCTCCCAGACCTAAACATACTGGCAGAGGTGAGCCTTCATCCAACTGAGGCTCCACATGACCCAGGATGGGATGGGTCCCCATCTCAGCCTTGGGGCTGAGGATGGTGGAGGACATAGTCCATGTGCCCAGTGACTGTCTCCTGGGGCTCCAGACACCTGTGCCTCACTGGCAGGAGCTGTGGAGGCTCCAGCACTGGGGTCAGAATTACCCACAAGAGCCATGCTGCCCATTGGAGAAGGGGTATCTCCATGGCACGAATGAGACATCTCCTCATCCTCCTGCTCCACACCCAACCCTGTGAAGTAACTTCAAGCAACCTTTGTACATCTGGAGTGGGGAAATGAGCCCAGGCCAAGTCAGAGGATGTTTTGGTGCTGGGAAAAGGACTGCTCGTGGGAGGCAGAGCAACCTGTTCCATGGGAGATGGGAGTGAGAGGGAAATGGAGCAGAACTATCAGGACCATCCTCCATTTCCCACCCAGTGACAGCTGCAGCCCAGACCTGTGGATGCACTGCCCACCCCAGACGATGTGGTGATTTGAAAAAGAAACATGCATACAAATCTTACTGGAAAAGCCTCTCTTTCTGCTCAGGTAAGGACTTCTGCTCTCATTTCTGCTGGAACTTAAGCCAGTCATCTCCCTATATGTGATGTCACCAGCACTTGCAGTTTGCAGAGTAGCAATTTGATCCACATTGGATTCCTCGGCCAGTGAGTGCCCCTTGAATCTCCTCTCCGTTATGGCATGTGGGGTGTCTTCCCCACATCCTACCTGCCTGACTACCAGCTGTGGTGAGCTGCTGGTGGTGGTGTGGCTCCCTTCCTACCCAGTGTGCCTGGGCCTGGACTGGATTCGCAACCTCCTCTGTGTGCCTCTCCATCCTTATGTACAGAGCAAGGATGTGTTTCTCTTGTCTGCAAGGAGAGATGAGGGAATAGAGATGAAAAATATGGTTGTAAAAATTAAAGAATAAAGTGAACTCATTGCCAATGCATGCTCAGAGGTCTGTATGGGGTCTCCATTCCCCTGGATTTAGGGGTCTCTGACATGGTGGTCCTTGGAGTACAGCAGGGCTTTGATCTGGAGAAGCTCCGCATGCACTGGCTTCACCAGCACATTCCCTGCACACAGCCACCTGCATGGCCAGGAACCAGCGAGCCTGGCCACCTGCCCCTCCCCATGGCCACACCAGGAGCTGGCTGATAGGACAAGGAGTGGGGAAAGTATTTTGTTGGGGTTTGTTTTTGTTTGGGTTTTTTTTTGGGGGGGGTGGGGGTGTTTGTTTGTTTTGAGGGGGGGGGGGGGGTAGGGGTTGTTGCCTGTCTTTGACTTTCCACAGCAGTTTCTCACTTCCCTCTGTGAGGCAGGAGCTGTGCTTCCTCCCCAGCCCAGCACCCGCCCCACTGCCCCACTGCACAGCTTCCTAGAAAGGCTGGTGAAGCCAGGCTTCATCTGGCCACAGGGGCATGAGGTTTCAGAGAGAGACAGGGGAAAGTCTGAGTAAACTCCTGGGCAGGAGGAAGGAGTCGAGGGTACTCGACTACAAAATCACCTCAGGTATCTCCCTAGACATTTCAACTCCACTGACCTCGCTATGGTGGAGGTCACAAGTGTATTTGAGCTCCTACAAGTCCCAACAGTAATGCTGGCAGTAAAGGAAAGAAGCCTTGGTGTCCCTAGGGATGGGGGTTTGTTTTCATCCCTGGTTCTAAAGGCAGGAGTCAGCTGGCCAACAGGGCATGGTGGCATGGGGAAGGGTGACATTTGGCTAAGGGTCTTGTGCAGCTACCAGTCCTGTCAAACACTCCTCAATCCCACAGGATCTCCAGCCTCTGAAATGTTCAGCTTTCCTCCAACAGCCTCCTCACCTTGGTCCTTCTTCCTCACCTTCTCCTCTCCACTCCCATTACTGGTTCACCCACCAGTTTAGTCTCCTGATTGTTCACTCACAGGCCCAGCTAAAGCACCCCCCACAGACCCTGCAGACCCAACTTGTCCATCCATGGGCTTTCTGTGGGTGGTGGACCTTGACAGCAGGCAGGGCAGGCAGGGTAAGGTGGTAACCATTTTGTTCCATGCTTGAAGTAATACCCTGATGGCCAGTGTCCAACAGGGACTGTCTGTCTCTGGGTACACCCTCCGATCCCCTCACTTGCCTCAAGAAGATTGAGGCTGTGTGGTAACCTCACCTGCTTGCAGGACATGGATCTCATCCCATCCCACAGGAACCTTTCCCACCACTCACTTTCCAGTGCCAGACATGGCATAGGGACACATGGGTGCCCCTGCAATCCTCAGGGGACACCTATGGGAGGCTGTGGGTGAAAAAGAGAGGTCAGCAGGCCTAGGGCACCTGCCACGAGGTGGCACTGACACCACACACCGGCCTGCACGGCTGCAGTGCCGCAGGGGAGCTGCATGGGAGGGCAAATGCCCAAATGCAGCAAGGAGAACCAGGGAGAGCCAAGCAGGATAGTGGCCAGCCCCACTTTGGCCAGACAGAAGGGTAACAGCTGGGTTTGACTCTATCCAACCATGCAGACAATCACCATGACCTCTGGGATGCCCTGGAGAAATGGTCACTGATGGCTGGACACCTGTGGGCAGAGCAGGCATGGAGTGGTGGGGCAGCCAGAGGCACAGAGAGCTGCTGCTCCCTTCCCCAACAGCACTGAGCACCTTTACCATTGCTCTGCTCCCCCGAGCAGCCCATTCCCAGTAGTATCAGGCCTCCCTGAGCACTCCCTTGGTCACGAACCTGCCAGCCAGAATCCCTTCCCCCACGCCCTCCCTGTCAGCCTCTACTAAAAAAGAAACTACCGTGCTATCCAGCAAGCTCCCCAGCTGGAAAAGGCCCAAGGCTGGGGAGAAGGGGCCGGCCTCCTCCCTGCATGATGCTGTCCGGGGACCACAGCCTTCCTGATGCTGCTCATCAGCATCCCTCCCTAATTGCTACCCACTGCCTAATGACAGTAATTAGGAAGAGAGAAGCTGCCTGGGGGCTGGAAGCGCTGACCGAGTTGGGGGAGACAGATGGTGTTCGCACTTAAGGAAAGATTAAAACAAAAAAAAAAAAGAGAAAAAAATACCACTCAGCTTCTATCAGCCTCCCTTTCCTTTGCTTAATGTCAGGGTCACGTTGGTCCACAGGCGTGCTAGGTAGATGCTGAGATGTAGCACTGGTCACTTTCAAACACAACAGCTGCCCCCTCCGTCTCTGGTATTTCAGAGTGCTGAGGGAGCTGTGGGAGTGGGCACAGTACCTGCCTGAGTGGCTGGCACAAAGGGGGTTTCCTCACTGCCTTTGTGGGCTGATGCTCTCCCCTGGGGCCACCCTCACTGCTCCCCGCTTTGCTGGCCGTGCTCAGTGAGAAGTTTCCCAGGGGTGCAAGGTGAGGGGACAGCCCAAAACCACATGAATGGCTGTGGTGAGCAGGCAGCAGCTCACCTGGCAGAAAGGGCTGGCCTAGGGACAGCCCCACACTCTTCCCATCACCGTGGAGCAAAGCCAGCATACTGGGTTTTCCAGGGAGCACCTAAAACCGGACCTTAGGGACCAAAGTGGTTGGACAGGACTGCGATGTGCTCAGCTTCATCTCCCTGCAGAAAATCCCCTCCAAACACTTTTACACAGCCCTTTCCCCAAGTCCTGGGGTGATGCCACCTGCCTCCAGAGCTATCTGCTAAGCTGTGAGCGCACCCTGCGCTTGGGGAGGACATGGAGGGTGTGAGAGAAACCTGCTTCCTGCCCCAGCAGCTGCCCTGAATGCTCTCAGGGTGTACAGGCCTTTGTCCCCCATCACACTCTGGGAATGCAGGGACAGGGTGGGGGGGATGCTTGGCCCTGTGCTATGGCATCAACCTGGCCCTGCTCAGGGAATGCTCCAAGAAAAGGCCCCAAGGCAGGCAGAGGGCAAACTTGCACATCCTCTGCTTTGGGAGGTAACTTTTCCCTCTCCCGCAGCTGGTTGGGTCATTTTAAACCTGTTCTTCATCCTGGTCACAGCTAGCAAGGCGAGTAGAGCCTTGCTGAGTTACACAAACCTCATTTGACACCTGAAGTGATCAGTGGTGACAGGCAGATTGTGCGGGGAGAGTCTCTGCACTCCTTTTGAAGCACCAGCATGACAGAGACTGACCCCCCCACTGCTGGGGACACCTTCAAGAGATGCAGGGCTCTCCTCCTGCTGGGAGGATGGCATTCCCAAAAGGAGTGTTGAAGTGGACATGGGATGTGGAAGATCCT
The DNA here is from genome assembly GCA_013390005.1 of Calyptomena viridis. Classification (NCBI taxonomy): domain Eukaryota; kingdom Metazoa; phylum Chordata; class Aves; order Passeriformes; family Eurylaimidae; genus Calyptomena; species Calyptomena viridis. The sequence goes on from WEIV01008284.1 coordinate 250,898, forward strand.
AGAAGTAAGGGTCCACTTTTGGACCTCCCACAGAAAGGATCGGCCAGGCAGGGAGGTGGCTAATGCCAGAGCTAGAGTACGCGGCACAGCCCATCCCGCTCCAAGCCTGTGTTGAATCCTCCCCTCTCCTGCTGTATGATATTTCCTCTTTTTTCCTCCTTTTTCTGAGTGTGGGGCTGTGCTGAGAGCCTAGAGAACAGCCAGAGGGGTGCAGAGGGAGGGGGACACCAGCAGTGGGGTGCTGTCAGGATGGAGCCCCATGTCCTTCACCCGCTGTCTTCAGTGTCATCTGGCCACAGCCCACTGGTGCTGGCAGGAGCTATTCTGAGCCTGGATCAACAGACGAGCATGGGAGTTTGGGTGACAGCCACGGGAGGCATGTTGAGAGGAGGGCTGCAGGCAGGGAAGAGCAGGTGGGATTTTTCAGGAGATTCCCCTGCTACTCTGCTGTCCTGTAAGGTTTCAGTGATGCAGATGTCTTTCTCATTTCCTTCCCTATGGGGGTTGCAGTCTGACTGGGTCCTGCTACCCAGATGCCGCTTCCTGATTTGAGAAGTGACGGCATTTCATGGAGTGGCAAAACTCCAGGATGAAGGCACCTGCAGCCAAAAACTGTAGCCAAGACTGAGCTCAGGATGGCAATTTAAACAGAGGTTTATGTGGGGGTGACACACAAAAGATCATCTTCCTTCTCTGGCAAAAACAATTACCAGTCTTATTGTGTGGCAATAATAATATTTTTGGTAAGGCTGTTAGTACTTTGTGAAGTTAAGAAAATTTTAAAGCTAGTGCTTTAAATGCAGCACTGGAAAAGTATTTGGAGAATTTTTCAAAAAATTCTAATGCTGTTTCCCCTTGTTAAGAGGTTTGCCTTCTCCATTAGCATCCCCACCAATGGTGTCTGACAAGGACCTCAACCCTTGCAGAGGGGATCCACTCTCCTTCTCTGGAGAAGATGGGGTAAAGGATGGGCATAAAAGGAAAAGCTGCAGCTAATCACCCTTGTTGGCCCCCTGTGGCCACCATCGCCATCCCTTGAGGGCCAGTCCTGGCTTATTTGAAGTGTAAGATGATAAAAGCACTTCCTGCTCCAAATGAGACAGAGCATAATTTTGACAGTAGACAATCCCATTGTGGAGGGTCAGAAAGGGCTGGAGCAGTGGATTACGATGAGGAGGAAGGACAAACCCATTAAACCCCTCCTAAGCACCCCTCAGAACCATAGCCCCAGACCCCTGCCTCCCCAGGTCTAGCCCTCTTAATACCCTCCTGCCAAATTCCCTCTTGTCTCTTCTGTTCCCCCACATCACCACTAATATAAAAATGAAATCTATAAATGCTGCTGGGGTGACACATTTCTCAGTGTATTCCCAGTAGTGGTCTCTCTGGGTTTCTGGTTTGCTATTCAGCTCCTCAATTATTTATCTCTGCAAGGGAACAGGCAAACAAACTCAGCGAAGCAAACTTCATGCCCTGTAGTGACACCGTGAGTTATTAAAAAATATAATAAAAATTCCCCAGTGAGTCATTTAAGATCCATTTAAGCATCTCTAACCACAGAGATGATAGTCATGACTAACTGCTTACAGCCAGCACTGGCTGGGGAGGGCCAGTGGCAGGACAGAATCTGGTCCCCTTGCTGTATTTCCCAACAGGGATGTTTAAAAGGGAATCCTGCTGGTGGAGGGTTAACTCTAAATTACGTCATTTACAGTTTAGGGTGGCTGGGGAGTATTTGTAAGGTCCCTGTGAGCCACATATGTTCTGGGATGGTGGAATGAGGTGATGCAGGGGATGTAGGAGGTTACAGAAACTGTAGTGGGATGCAGGGGATGGAAGAATGCAGGAGGATTTGGGAGATGCAGTGGGATGCAGAGGCATGAGGGGGATATGGTAGGAGGTAGGGGATATAGTAGGATGTGAGGGATGAAGAGCATGCAGGGGAATGCAGTAGATGCAAGGAGGAAGGAGATGGAGGGGGTTGGGAGGAGGCAGGGGGTGTAGAGGGATGTCCACGTGCATGGGTGCATTGTGCCAGAGTGCTGCTAAGAGCCCTTTGCAGGGATTTGGAGGGTAGTGGGGTGTGTGCCAGGCCAGTTCCTCAAGAGTTCTGCTGACCTGTCCCCAGCACTCCCCTGCCCACCTGAGCTCCATTCCAGGTCTGACATCAAATAGCCATGGGAGCAGCAGTGAAAGGGCCCCTTCACCACCTTCCTGTGACAGTGAGTGTCCACTGCAACCAACTGGCCACTGACCTCATGCACAGGAGATACCCCCTTGACCCCAGGGGTCATTTTATGTGGGAAACCCCCTCCACCTGCTGGTTCTCACATCACGGCCAGTCCTCTCTGCTTCCTCAGCCGCAAGGACCTGATGGGGCATGTCCAGTTTTCCTGCTCCTGGCCCAGAGAGTGACAGTGGCAATGCAGGAGATGGTTAAAGGCTATGCCCGGAATGTGTACAGCCCAGCGTGGGGGAGCTCCAGTACAGAGAAACTAGGCAGGGAGCCACTGGCCTGGGAGGTGTTGAGAGAAGCTTATCTTTAGCTCATCCGCTCCTTTCAGCCCAAATCCAGAGCTATCCACAGCTAAAATGCTCGTGCCTGAATTGTGACATACTTTGAACTCAGGTTTATGTGCACTATCATAGGGGAAGTGTTGAAGACTGTCTTGCTTCAAGGGATCCTCTGATCCATCCTCCTCTCCCCACTGAGGACACCTATAAAGTCCAAGCAACAGGGTGGGTCCGTGTGGACCCCTACTGTCCCCCCTCTGCCCTGGAGCCACCATCCAGCAAATGCTCATTTGGGCAGCGCTTAACCCCTCGCTCCACTGCCCCTGAAGCTGGGCACAGCTGACAAGCTGCTCTCCTTGCATGCCACTGGCACACCAGGCTCTGCTTCAGCTTGAACGCTGGGAAAAGCAAAGGGCATAATTTTAGGAGAAGCGTGTGAAATGTGTTCTGGCAGATCAGCCGAAGAGCTCTCCAGCACAAGGAAAGCATTAACATTTGCAAAAGGTCCTTGCAACAAAGCAAAAAATTCCCAGCAGGCAAATCCAGATGTGGGGATGTCCAAGCCCTGGGATGCAGACAGGAATGGGACAGGTACACTACTTTGGGAATGGTTCAGGAGTGTCCTGGGAAGGAAACATGCCTGTATAGGAGTGTTATGCTGATGGGATAAAATGGTGGAGGCAATCAGAGTGGAAGGGACTGCTTGCTCCTAGTTGGGATTGACAGCATGCAGAGGTGCAAGCGGATGGGTTTAGATTTTGTTGAGACAGGATCTCCCCTGGGTCTGAGCTCCTTGTCCCTGTCAGCCCCTCTCCCCCACATGATAGATTTGCAGAGAAAGGAGGGGGAAAAGAACCCTGAAGCCTGCAGCCTGTGATTCATCCTTACTATATTTGCACATATTATTAGAAAGATGAAAATATAGCCAGAGCTGGAATTACAGATTTAGTAAGCGGGACTGCCTATTTCAGCATATACCGCTTCTCCCAATAACTCCAACTCTTCAGGAGACCAATTTACACTCTCACTAGCATTAAGGCATTGCCCTACACAGTCTACTTGTATAGCTGGGTGGATATATCAAGCGAGCAAGTCCTTCAGGGACACCAGTGTTTGGGTTCTTGGTGCTGCCCACTCAGCATGCTGTGCAATTGGCTCGTGCCCACAAAACTCTGCCTCAACATCGAGTCTCCTGCTAACACTCACACAGATTTTGGGCATACATCAGTCCATGAAAGCCATGGGCAAGAGAAACTTGCTTGCTCTCTGCTTTGCAAACCTTCTCTATCCCTGGCAGGGAGCTTGGGATGAGGGAAGAGGAGGAGACCCAGAGCTTACCCAGATCTGTGCTGTAACTCACCCCAAGACTCCAGCTTTTTATGGATACATTATTAACAAACTCCACAAGGTCTGAGTGCCTTCTCCTTGAACCCATGGGTCTCAGTAACCATGCCTGGCCTCATACCACCCCTTGTCCCCACGCCTGGCCAGTGGGCTGATGAAAGGAAAGTGGCTGATGTCTCCCCATGACACCTGTCTGTGCTACCCTGTGTGAGGAGAACTGCTGCCCTCTGTGAGCCAGGGCACAGCACCCTCCAGCACGGGTTCTTCTTTCCCCCTGAACTGCTAGATGCAGTCAAGCAGATGGGGTATCTGCTGCAGTCTTCTTGCTTGGTTTAAGACCTTTTGGTTTGCTAAGAAACCAGGTTCATTCAATATTTTGCTGCCTGCAAAAGATGTTTTCCAAGGTTTAATAAAGCAGCAGCCAGCTGCGTGACCTGAAGAAGAGCAAATAAACTACTAGGTACCAGGTGTAGTTGCTGGTCTCCAGCATCTTGCTTGCAAAACAACGATGTGCTGATCCCACTCCATGTGCGAAAGCTCCCAGGCATGCCTGTGTGGAGGGGCCAGGAAGGCAGGACCAGACCCTGCTGCCAACCCAGAAAATTGTGTGTTTTCCCATGAGACAGCAATGCAGTGCCTGGAGAACCTGAGGCCGGAGAGGTGGGCAGGATCCCAGGATCTGTCCTCTCTGGCTGCAGTGGGATGTATCTCCACAGGGATGCGATCCCAACAAGGTGAGCAGTGCAGTGACAGACATTTTAGCAGCAGTATGGTGACCCATGTGGCTGAGGTTTGCAGGGAAGAAGTCTTTGTGTGATGTTTTCCTCCTTTTGCTAGAAGTAAGGGAGAGTCACTGCTTTTTGGTGTTGCTTTTTTTCTGATTCCTCTGGCCCCAAGGAAGGAAAGGGAGGTTGCAAGGGAGCTGACTCTGGGGACGATGTGTGACAGGAGGCTCTTAGCAGAGGAGACCCCACTGTAATCCTGTTTGCTGTGAGAGACACTGGAGGACTTCACTTTCAGGACTGGAAAACACTGGGTGACCCCAACCACCCACCAGAGAGGTGGTGGCACCCCTATTTCTGTCCCTGGCCTCATAGTGAACATGTGGGAGGTATTTTTATCCTCCTGCCAGCTCCCTTAGTCACCGGTGCTTGCTTTAAATGGGTCAAGAGGGAATAAAGATACAGCAGCCCTTGCTCCCTTGCTGCCTGTCTTGGAGCACATTTACCAGCAGCACTGACTCTTCCTCCTCTTGCACTCCATCCTGGCCAAGTCCTGTTGGAGACTCAGCAGAGAACTCCCTGGCTCAAGCAGTGTCGGCTGCAATTAAGCCCTCAATAAAGCCTGGTGGTGAGGCAGCCCACCTGCAGAGTTGCTGCATGTCAGGGCCACAAAGGCTCTCTGCTGGGACAATGGGCAGGAAGGTGGCTGCCGTGGTGGTGGCAGAGGCACTGTGTTGTTGAAGTGGATGGATGCTCAGGGGAAAGAGGCAGCAGGAAAAAATGCATCCATCTCACATGCCCTGAACACCCGTGTACAGGGTGACAGGGTTGGCTCTGGGCACTGGGAGCAGGTATGGCTCCTTTGATCCACTCTGGGAAGGAAATGAGATTCATTAGGAAAGCCCATGAGATCTGCGTCTGCTGCCAGCGAGGTCATGGAGCAGATGTGATGCACTCTATCATTTGACATCAATGACCCCAAAATTACATTGGTCTGTCTTCGTGGGAGACAGTGGCACTCACTGCCATGACCCCCAGTGCTCACTGCCACACACATCTTGTGCACCTTATAACCATGGTGCCAACACCATGTTTCACAGGCTGATGTTTGGTGACCACCCTGGGAACTGCAGGAAACCTTGGAGGGTTTGGAGACTGGGCTCTGCCTGAGCATCTCCCCCACCCTGGCTCAAGCCCCACTGCCCTGTGCAGCCTGGCTGATTCTGTGAGCAGTGATCCCTCTTCCAATGGCAACGCTAGCTGGTCACCAGGCCAGGACATTTTAAAGGGTTTGTTCATGAAGGGTCACAACACAGCTTCACATCTGCTTGTGCCTAGCATTTCAAGGGTGCAATTTCCACTGCAGGCACCTTTGTGGCTGACACCCAGTTTGGAGGGGACAGCACTCACCTCCAAGGTGACCTCAAGAGATAAGCAGAAGGTGAGCACAGCACCCAGGAGAGATTTGGGCCTAATCCTTTTGACATCTTATACCCAGAGAGAGAAACAGCAGGAGACAAGCTGGGTGTGGGGGGAGGGGGGCAGAGGGGGCAATGGCTGACAGAACCAGAAAGTTGCCTCCATCACATTTAAGGGAGTTCATTTTCCTCCTGTCTCCTCAGATCTGTCCTCCCGCCGTGCTTGCATGGAGCCACGCGGCTTGGCTGCCCTGAGGAAGAGGCAAAGGGAGGGGGACCAGCTCATCAGGAGATGTCCCAGAGAAGAGCCGTGGCTTCAGGCACACTGTGCAGATGGAAATGCACATGCTGGTGCGAGCCAGACGGAGACTGGGGGGCTGGCAGCTTGCCTGGGACCCCCACCACATGCAGGGAGAGTGGGATGGCTGCCAGCAGCCCAGCTCTCCCACTCCTGTGGGAAAGCATCTTTGCTGCTGGAGGAGACTGCAAAGTGCTCCTAGGACACCTCCAGCTCTCCCAGGAGGCCCTGGCACAGTGCTACCCTCAGGCACCTTAGGGCAGGAGCCAGGCCTGTGGAAAGGCAGAAACTAGTATAAAGATGGTGAGAGTGAAACAAAAATGAAGTTTTGAGACTTTTCTTATTTCATCTTCAGCTCCTAAGCCTCTAGGCTACACCCGTTTTACCTTTTCAAGTATTTTCTCTGTGAGCAGGATGACTAGAAATCCACATCTTGCTCATGAAGGCAGAGCCCCATGGGCACTTACGTGGGTGGGGAACCTGGTGAGGCTTTTGGAGCTCCAGCCCCTTCAATTTCTAAAGCCACCAAGCCTGCCTGGCATGGTCAGAGAGGGGGAAGTGTTATGAGAGTGGCAGTGAGGGCAGCATGGCTTGCAGAGGCATCCATCCCCTGAGGTAAAGCCAGTGCAATGGGGAAATGTCTCTGGCGATGATGTGGAAGATGGCAGAAGGGCCACTCAGGTGTTGCTAATTTTTAAGACCGATGTTTTTTTGTGTTTGCAATTTGGCTGCTCAGCAAGGCATGACATTTCCCTGCCACCACCATCCTGGCCGCCCCTTCTCCCACTGGTCCTGCTGCTTGGTGAAGGCAGGCTGGTGGTGGCCACTGTCACCATGCAGCCAGCAACCTCTTGTTCAGTGCTGAAGGACAATCTGGAAATGTGAGCTAAACATCTAAATGTGAGATCAATACTAAAACATCCCCTGCCCCTCCAAAGAGGCCTTTGGTACCTCTGATGCAGGTACCACTTTCCTGCCGCAGAAAGGTGCAAGTATCTCGTCTTTTCTCTTTCTCCTGAAGTGTTGGAAATACTTTAGCTAGAGCAGCCTTGCTTGAGCAGTCAGCCTTCCCCATGAAATGGGGGCTCCAGCCTTCACTCAAGATGGGCAAACCGGGGCAAGAGAGCTCTCACATTTGCAAACCTTTAGCACTCTGCATCCTGCATGCCTCCCAAAATCAGAGGCCTGAGATCTGATCTCAGTCTCCTAAATGCCAAGGGAGCAGAAATCAATGCTTCTGGCCATGCAGTGCTCGGTGACACATCTGTGGTAACATGGCAGTTCTGGGCAGGCTGGGAAGCAGCTTCCTGACCCAGCTTGGTTCTGCCCAGGGTGTGGCTCCCTCTTCTCATGCAGGATACTGGTGAAGGAACCCTCTGGTCAAGCTCATCTCCTAGCTCCCAGCTTGGCACATGGCTTCCCTTCTCCAGTGGTGCTGGGGCCAGCTGCCCCATTCCTGCCAGCTGCTCCATCCTTAAAAAGGATGGTGGCTGGGAGTTTTTACACCTAATTCAGATCTGGCCCAAGCATGCTGGGCTCTCCCTGTTGCTGGTGGTGGAGGGAAAACCCATTACTGGTGGATGCCAAGAGTTTATTTTTCTCCTCGTATTTGCAATCATCACCACTGGTTGCGACAAATATCGGCAAGCTTTAAAGAACAGTAGGGCAGCCACACCCCTGCATTTACACCCCTTGTTCCAGCCCATCACCAGCCAGGGCATGGCCATCACCATTCTCTGCCTGTGAAAAGATGATGGTGCATCCTGAACCAGAGCATGAGGGGCAGAAAGCAAAGAGACCATGGGCAGCACCTGAAGGCAACTGCACAACATGTCCAGGCATTCTTGTGAAAAGATGAATGTCCAACAGTGAGAGCCCCATTTGGGGGACACCAGGGGCATCTCTCTCTCCAACAAATATAAGACTGTGAACTGGTCCTTCAAGAGGAGTGACGAGTGAGGATTAACACCTGGGAGATCTGAACATAGCTCACCCCACTTGGTTCCAAGCCTTCCCTGCCCATGGTATCAGCTGATACACGGGAGTTTTCACTGTCCTCTCCACTGGCACTCTGCTGCCATGCTTGGGCAGTTGCAGAAGTGAGAGCAGGTCTGTTGCATTCCCCACTCTCATCTTGCTCTGCTGGTTTTGGTACTTTTTAATGATGCTTCTTTTGCTCCAGCTTGAGACATTTCTATAGCCACACACATCTGGATTTTTGGGTTTTCTCCTGCTCTTCTTAATTTAGTCCTGGATTTTCAGGTTTTCTCCTGTTCTTTTTAATATTCTTTTTAATATAGTCTTATTCCTGCTATTGAATATTAACCCTCTTACCCTGTCCTTTGTGGAGCTGCAGATAATTACTTAGCCCCTTGTCTGACTTTGACACTTCGCAAACCTCACATAGATCTTTAGAAATTATTTGTTGGGAGCCAGTATTTCTCCTTTTTTCCTTTCCCTTCTTTCCCCCAAGATTTTCCACACATCCTCCTGCATCTCTCATCATAGGGCTTTTTACTGTTCCCTGGTCCCTCGTTTCCCAGGCAAGGGTGCGTTAGTCTCAAAGCTGCTCATAAATTTACTCTTCCTGGGTTACAAACACAGGACTTGTTTCACCTAAAGGCCTGCTGCTGGTGGCATCTGTCCTGTCCTTGGGCTGGGATTTGGGAGGCAGAAGGAAAATGACATATCTGGTAGGAGGACCAAGGTGACTCCTGATTGTCGCAGCAAGGCTGCTGCCGGCATGGCACAGGGACAGTTCCTATAGGAGAAAGCAGTGCTCTTGATTTTTAGCCTCCCAAAAGACAGAGGCTTATTGCGCAGTGAAATATCATCAGGGTAATGGTAGGAGACCTGAAGTAAATCCCTGCCACTAATAGGATTGGGCTGTCTTCAGCAGGTCTTACTCGCAAAGGCAGATCATGCCAAAATGAAGCTGGCTTGAGAGTCCACAAGGCTCCCAGCGGGCAAAGAAGTCCTGCCCACAGCCAGCCCTCTGATAGCAAAGCCCTCTGCTTCCTCCGTAATCCAGGGAAAAGAGACATCAAAGGGCAAGCACATCCATCTTGGGACCACTCTTGGGAAGCCAAGGGCAAAGAGAGCCTGCAGTCCACTGCTAGAGGGGAAGTGGCAGCTTGGCACCTACCAGTGCCTGTGGAAGGGCATCTGGAGGAAAGTGATGGTCCCAAAGGCAGCACGCTACTCTGTGTGGAGGTGATGCATGGGGATTGCACACACACATCTCTGTGCTTTCTTTACCTTCTTGTTCACCCTTGTTCTCTGTCATGTGAAAAGCAAACCCCATACTCTGGGCCTTTCCTCCCTTTCCCTTTTAATTAAAGACCTTTCCTGCCCCCTTCTGCTCACAAGCCTTCCCTGATGTCTGCCCAAAGCCCCTCTTTCTCAGGACACTTCCCTGATTGCTTTTTCACCCCTTTGCAACTCGAGAAATGGCAGGAACAGGAAGTCCGGAGCCAGCCTTTGCTGGAAAAGGGTTATCATGAGAGGAGAGGGGTGCCAAGTCCCTTCACGTCCCTGCTGGAGGAGCCTCTCCCCCAGCACAGGGCAGAGCAGGCAGAAGAAGAGACGAAAATGCTCCTGCTCCAATATCCCACTAGAAATATACTTTGTTTCCATGTTGAAAGCTTGTTCTGTAGAAGAAAACATTTCATCAACACTTACACCCCACTACAGCCACATACGCAGTTACATCCACCTGGCCCAGACCTGTGCTGGGTGGGGGTCACGAGCCCCTGCATGTTTCCTGGTTCCTGGGGACGAGGAGGGACAGCTGGTTTGCATGGAGGCGTCCTGCCATGCTGGCCATGCCATGCTGCCCTGCAGGCTCCAAGCCGCCCGCAGCACCTGAGTGTACCTGGCAGCCAGCCGGCACCTGTGCCAGAGCCTGTGCTTGGCACGGCCGCCCTTCCCGAGGAGAGGCTCTGCCCACTGCTGCCAGTCTGACGCTGGGACAGCACACAGCACGCTGCTCCTGGCCATATGGTCTCCTCCTGCAGACCCTACCTCAGCTGCCGGAATAGGCGCCCTAAATCCCCCATCCCAGCAAATACCAACAACTCACTGCCACCATCACCATCTCAGGTCCCCAAGCACAGGGAGGAAGCATGGGGTCCCTTTTGCTGCCAGTCTGTTTTTTATTGCTTCACAGTTGGCAAAGGCAGACCAAGGCTTGCCCTGCTGCCTCCCATCCGCTCTGCAATAGACCCCCTTCACATACAGCTGGTTCCCCTAGTCCTGGGGACACCCAGGATGAGGATGGCTGCTCTCATCCCTTCTCTGTTTTGGTGTGTTTTGCCCTAAATGATTGTGGTTGGAATCAGCACCTTGCATGATGGGTGCTCAGGGTTGAGAGCAGAAGGGGTGGGCAGAAGGAGTGTAGTCAGAGATGTCACTGCACTGCTGGGTAAGCTGGGCTGTGCATCACTGCCTCCGGGTGCTTATACGGCCTTTTAATGCTTGAAAAATTGGTGGAAACTTGCTTTAAACAAGAAAGCAGAGAATGCTCAGACTCTGCCCAGGATAGTGGCAGAGACCGGCTGCACAAGCCTAGTGCAGAAGGGAGGTTTGAGGCTGGGCTGCTCCCACTCTGTCTGCAGACACTGGTGAGGGGACAGTTTTGGGTCCAACATCCCACTGGCTGCCCTGGACTTCAGATGAGTGTAAAGGGGGCTGCAAAGACCCTGTACCCATCCACAAAACAGTCTCCAGACTGCACCGGCAAAAATCCTGGGCCAGTGAGCTGATGAGTATTGAGTGCCTTCACAAGGGGATCATTTACCAGCACTTTCTCTGGGTTTAATCCTAAATATGTCCATATGCAGCCAGCCTGGGGGTCACAGCTGATGCTCATGGGCCTCTGCAACTGTATCTGGGGGCACGGCTGCCCTCTAAGAGTGGCAGCTGAGGGAGCTCAGGCTCCCAGCCCAGATCCTGCTTGCCCATACTGCAGCATAAATTAAAAATAAGCCCTTGCTTTGAGCTGATTTTCTCCTGATTCCTCTGGATATCATTTGGATTCAAATCCGGCCTGCCTTTGGGAAGCTGGAAGCTTGCAAATCTCAACTTTTGAATGTTTGCAATTATGATGGTAATGGTAAAGGCACATATGCTTCTGTGTTCTCTATAAGCCGTTATGAGGCAAAGTTGTTCTTTTACAGCCATTTTACAACCAGAGCATCAAGCACAGGCAGAGGAATAAAATCCTTGTGCACATTGGGTTGGAAATGGGGTGGATGGGAGCTGCTCTGGCCTCAGCCACCACATCCCTGTGCTTCCCCTAGTGCATTCAACTTTCCCCTGCTTTAGCTTTCTGCCACCAGTAGCTCAAGGTCTCTTAATCCATTGAGCCTATGACAATGTGTGGAGGGGAGCAGCATCTTACTGCATGTTAACCCAGCACTTAAACCAAGGGATTCCTTATCCCACTAGTAGACAATGTGTCTGAGAAAAGTCAGAACGTCCCAGCAGGATGCTGACGGCCAAAGAAATTTCCCTAGTAGAGAGGCAAATGCGAGGAGAGGCTCTTCCCCAGCTCTAGCCCTGGGTGGAACAGAACTAGCTTCAGTAGCTGAAGTTTTGGAGGGGAGCAGGTTTCTCCAGTGTATCCTGGGGGATGGTGGGAGGTGCAGGGGATGCCAGCACTCCATGTACCCCCGGGGACGGTAGCAGGAGCTCTGTCTGTCCTCTGCCTTCAGGCAGGGGACAGCATCGCAGCGCATGCTGGAAGCTTTTCTTGACAGCCTTCTTTTGCCTTCAGCTGCTCTCAGCTGATGATGTTGGGTGTTAGCTGCTGATGTGCATGCAGCAAAACCCACTCTGGCAGCACTCCTCAGCACACAAGCAGCAGGTGCTGGGGCTCTCCTATCCCAGCACAGCCCTTCAGTATGGGGCATCCACCCCACAGCAGCATCCTTTCCTCCGTTCAACCATCAGCCCAGGGCCCAGCTCAATCCTGCATGGTAAAGATCACTTTTTTGGGAAAATGTCTCTAGTTCCCTAGGAGGGGCTTCCTGGGTAGCTTTGGGGTTCCAAACACCCTCTGATGTCTTTAGTCAGGAGCTGACTGCACTCCAAAGCCTCCCACATTCAAGGAGACTCCCATGGCTTTGCTTCACATTGGTGATGGTGATGGCTTCCTCTTCCTCCTCCTCTTCCTCGGGCAAGAGCCTGACAGAGCTTGCACTCCCATGATCAGCAGGTATCTGGGTCTGTTGGGCTCTCTGGCCGTGACAGAGAGGATCTTCTTCAGATCACCGTGCCCTGACAGAAACAATCTGTTTACAGTGTCAGCACTCGGTGTATTCCACCCCCCCGCCCCCAACTCAGTGTTGAACCGCCCGTACCCTATTTCTGCAGGCACAGAGACACTCTTCTGTAGTTCGGGTGGCATTGTCACTACGGGGAATGTTTCCATGACATCCTCCAAGGCTGGTGGTCAAAGCCTAATGGAGCTCTTCTCCCATATCGCCATCCCTAGAAATGCCCGTAGGTGTTGCAAACACGTCCTTCGCTTTTTCTCCGGAGCTCCCTGCTGACCTGAATTTTCCTGCGGGTCCTGCTGCTGATTCCCAGGGATGCAAGAGTGTAGGTGCCGGGCTATAGGATTCCTCTCCCACAGCCCCCTCCCTTTGGGGATGCAGCTAGTGGCTGGGTCACTTATTTGACAAAAATGAGCTGACGGCTCAGCAGGGCTGCGGGCTGCAGCCCCTGGTGCCAGCACTGCACGGAGCCAGCCCCTGCCGGCCCTGCGCGCCGGGGACGTGCCGCGGGGGTTCTCCTCCGCACCATGCCCTTGGATTTGGTTTCCTTCTGGGTTGGTGCAGGCAGCTAACGCCTGCGAGCGGATCTTCCTCTCCTCTCTCCCAGAGACCCTTTAAATCGGCTGCTTCACACTCAGTAAACATCCTCCCCCCGCTCCCTTAAAACAGTTTCGTTTCTCCCAGGTCACGCCAGGCAACCATTTTCCAGCAAACTCCCCGATTTTGGCCAGTTTTTCGCTCTGCCTGTTAACAGCCTGTTAAACCCTCCGAGCCCCCGGGGCGGCTCTGCTCGCACACACGTCGGGAGCAATAACCCGGTGCCTGGGAAACGATTGCTGGCATTACCTGGGCAGCAACAAACTTTGCTTGCGCAGCTTTTCTCAAGGCCGATGCTGCTGTTGGCTATTAGTACTAACGACCCCCATGACTGCAACTTCCAGCCGATGGGGCATTTCATCAGAGAGCCCCTCCGAGATCCACGGGAAGTGTGGCTTTTGGAGACATGCAGTTTTCTTCCGCCTCACTAGCTTTTTATCTCTTTCAGGAAGATCTGGAGGCTACAAGCTACCTTACCTAATGAGTTTCTATTAGATTGCGGCAGTGGGGGCCGATCGGACGTGTCCCAGGCTCCAGTTGCTCTCCTCATCCACGTTTTCAATGTCTTTTACTTTTGCCAGCCTCCAGATGGGAAGCAGCCGGGGGCCTGCAGGACTCGGGCTTGGTGACTGGGCAAAGGATATTTTACCCCTAAATCCGTCTCCCAGCAAAGCACAACAGTGTTTCAACATCGCTGTGCGGGAAGCTCTTTGTGCAAAGCTCCAGCATGAAACATTGCATCACTATGATGCGCTTGCAGGATGATGTCAGAGTGTTTCACTCTGTGTGAGACCCTCAGACTGCTACTTATGGTGTGGCAGGTAAGGCTTGAGTCCTAGGGACAGGCTGATCCATGGGGCTTCAGTGTTGGCCTGGAGGCACTTGTCGGATGGAGCTGAGCCTCACTGATCTGTTAATCCCACCTCCATCATTATAATGTTTTTCTTGTTTCATCCCTTGCCTGGGGGCTGGGATCTCCTGTGCAGCAAAAAGGCAGACCCATTCTCCAGGTTAGAGTACTGACAGGGCAAAACAGGATGAGGCATTACTCAGCTTCTCTCTCATGAAGCATGGAGGGAATTATATGCCCAAGAAGACAGTGGTGATGCCAGATTTGCTGCACCTTCTCTGGTGCAGGATTCAAGACTGTCCGGAGATTATGAGGCTTGCAGCCACAGCTCCCAGGTGTCACTGCCTCTCGGCCCATCCACCCTTGTTCTAGGCTGTATAACATGTTAGTGCTGGGTAAGGGGCCCGAGGGCACTGCAGTTGCCCCCACCCTGCTCTTGCCGCAATGATCCCAGAGCAGAAAAAGCAAATCTTGCCCTCCTGGGAAGAGGAGCTCTGGCAGTGAGGATGAATATCACCTTTACCGGTGGCACCAGCCAGAGACCAGAGCAGTGGATGCACATCACCCACAGAGGTCTGCACTTCGAAGACCAAACATGGGGCCAGCCACTGGCTGGCTAAAAACCATCGCGGTTCTAGGGAGGAGGAGTTTCTAAGGATGCCCCAGTAGCCCCCCACTTCGCTCATCCTGCAGCCCCCGTGTGCACAGCTCCCCTTGGGGGATGCTCTGATGTTCACAGGGGACTGCTGCTTTGTCCCCTTCCCTGCGTGTCCCGTAGCTGTGGGGCTGCAGGAGGGCACCCCACCTCCGAGGTTCTGTCCCCCCAGCCCACACCCTTCCTGCCCCCGCAGCTCCCGCCCAGAAGAGTGGGGTTCCGCGGCGGGGGTTGGGGGTGCTTGGGGGCAGGCGGGCAGCGTGGGACGGGTGCTACGCGTGCCCGACCGCCCGCGGCGGCTGCCCGACGGCGAGGGC